>CM076581.1:188932824-189532824 GCA_034641835.2 Pinus albicaulis
TTTAGTTTCTTAACAAGGGATGGTTTCACAGGGCGAGGTAATCAAATAGGGAACAATTTAATATCTAATATGAATGAAATTGAATCAAAATGGGTGAAGGGAAATTAAGAATCCTTCAACATATTCGAAAGAGGGAACTTGAATGATTATTAATAAAGAGCAATTAAGTATTATTTACCAAATAATCAAAATGATTAAACTAGAAAACATGAGCAATTAAGAATTCACTATTTATACTACTTCAGAAGAAAACATTAAGAATAATAATGATTGAAAACATATTGCACTTAAGCACTTTTTGAATTATTCTTTTTTGTTTATCATTCAGATATGAAACATAAATGGTATAATAAACAAATATAAAACTTTAAAACATAAGAGATAGATGACTTATTGATCCATTGTTTGATTCAAGAATCCTGTGAAAAATCCTTTGCATCAATTCCTTATCCAGCTAGCCATGAAAAAAAATTCCAACAACGCTTTATTCCAAAGTAATCAATATTACAGAAAAATCTATGAATTCCACCTCCAAATACTTCCATGAGAGAAGTATTTATACAAATTCTAAACTAAAATATCTTGAAAAAATATCAAGATTAGTTCACAAATCTCTCCAACTGTTTTACATAAATAGAACTTAAGTAAAGGACACTAAAAATAATGCATATATTTGGCACTATTTTTTATGGATAGGTGATTAAAAAGAGGATAATTCGAATTTTATCCAACTCTTAGTTGATGATGAGGCATCCAAGTCACTAACTGCTTCCTTTCTTTGTGCATTCTACTCCAACAATTTTGCAAACTTGGGGTCCAATGACATCTTTGTATTTCTCAATCCGTAATATATATGTAAAAATTGAAAGATATTATTGTAGATAAATATGTTGATGATATAAACCTCTTTCATTTTCCTAAAATTCCTCTCTAGATGTGCACAATAGGCTCTGCAAAAATATGTGTAAAACAGAGTTTTACAAAGTCTGAAAAATAGCCTGTAACGATTCACATGTATCTATTGTTCTGTAACAATTGTGAGAAAAGTGAGATAGGTTTTTGTAGATGGGTCCCTTAGGAACAGAAACCTCCTTTAGTTTTGTAAAATGTACTTCTAATTTACCAAAATCTTCTCTGAAAAATGATGACTTAACTGGAATTTTCTGCAAAACGTGCTTTCCAACATTATTTAATATTTCCAAAACCATAATAGCTGTTAGAAAAATGAGAGAGGTTTTAGTAGATGGTCCTCTTAAGAACATAGAAATCCTTCAGTTTTTCAAAATTCATCTTGGATTGATAACAATAGTTTCTACAAGACAATGCCTAAAACATGAAATTTCTGCAAAAATGTTCCTTTTTGTTGTGTTTTTCATCTTTTCACTTTTTTGTTCTTTTAACTGTTTTACTTTCACTTTAGACAAAATTCAATGTTGGTGAAAGTATTTTCATTTATTTTTGCCATTTTACTGCCTCTGTATTTAATTTTACTGTTTACCTTTGACTGCTCTGTAACTTCATTTTAACTTTCACTCTGACTTTTACTTGATACACTTTAACTTGTTTGATCCCTGTTTATCCTTTTTGCCATTACTTACTGTAGTAAATAACCAAAATTCATCCAAGGATATTTTTACAAAATGTCCGACATGTCTTCCCACCATTGTGCTTCTGGTATTCTAGTTCTTTGAAGCTTTCTCATGGTCTCATCAGTTTCTGTGTACCTGAAAAAGGTAGGTTGAATTGGAAACAAGTTCTTTACCTCATGTTCGAGATAAAACAAATTTTCCAGAATGTCATAAAGAATTTTTCCAGTAGGCAACGATTTTGCTGTGGATGAACTTGTCAATGGACTTGCTTGGTTGTCTACATAAAATGATGAAAATAACGTGCACTTGTTTGTTTTATTCATAAAGTCAAGGTTGGCAGGGGTTTTATTATTTTGGACGAATGACGTACGCAGGAAGGTTTTTTGTCGTATGTGGAGAGCGGTAAGCAGTATGTATCGCACCGCTTTTGGGGATGGGTGGTATTCAACTGGGAGCCAGCGATCCCATACACCTTGTGACACGTGGCGAGGCACTGTTCGCAAAACCACTCTACGATTGCGCACTATCGCTCGGTTGTGGAGGGCCATGCGATATGGATGACAACCATTGGTTGTGGTGTGGTTGATCGGATGGTTATCGGGGAAGTGAGATGATGAGAGTTTAATGAGGGCAGGCCCAATACAATCAACAATCATTTAATCATATTGGGAATGATGTCATTGGTTGGGTATGTTATTAATTAACCATGAGGGTTAATTAATCCTTTTTTAATGTGGAGGGGAGTCAGGGCTCTTAATTAGTTAGAGATTTAACTAATTAATTCAAATTAACACGGTATTATGGTTACATTTTAACCAAGGGGTGGGATATGTAGAATTAGGGAATTTTGCATAATTATAATAATACGGGAACTAGTTGATTTATATAGGGAATTAAATAATATAAGTTAAAAGTTAATATGTGAAAATGAATGAAAAACGCTAATTATAAAACATTAATTTTATGTATTTAACTTATGCTTGAATGAAAAAGGGTTTTTAATGGGATATTGTGTAATTTTCCTAAGTAAAATAGGATTTTACTTAGGAAAAGACTTATGGAAGTAAATGAATGACTTATGGATGGTTTTAAGTACTTAGGCTTTTTTAAATTATTGGGCTGAGGGTCCGGTCCCTCCAAAAGTCAAGGAAATGCCTTGAGCCCCTCTAATTTTCAAATGCCTTAGTACTTAGGGGAAATTAGTGAAATTTTTAGGGAAAATGAGAAGGGAAGTTAATCATTTGACCTTGTTTCACTTGAAATTCTTCCAGTGTAATGTCTACCTTGCATTTGTGATGAAAGTAAGGATTAACACATTTAGAGTCATTATCCATCACATGTAATTCTGCAACATCATCTACCTACCCTACCTACTTTAACCTAGCATTTTTTCTTCTTTATTTGGCTGCACTTAGACTGGAAAACCGTTATCAAACTTTCTTTTCTTTTACATGTTGAAATCTATCTAAGTCTAACCTTATTACATCCAAGGGCTCAGATTAAGCTGTTGAACTCCTTTTATTTACTCTACCTATCTACTTATCTGCCAAGATTAAATAGTTTGGTCAGATTTTATTCTCTATCTCCAAAACATAAAATTGAAAGATGAACTAGCCAAGCTTAAGCTGTTTGACTGTTCACCAATTGTGGCATAAGATACAAGTTGCACACAATTTGTTTATTTACATAAGAGCAAAAAATAGTGGCATTTAGACTTGCACACTTTCTTTGGCCTTTCTTTTGGCGGGGTTCATTTTCTTTTACTTTTTTGGCCATTTTTATTTTTTTTCACCCTTTGATTTTTCTTTTAGGGTATACCCTCTTTACATTTTTTTTAATTTTTTTTTTTAATTTTTTGACAATATGGAAAAACTTTGCAACAAAGAAATGTATGAACATATTACATAGCCCATCAAGTCACTCATGATATATGACACCTATTGGTATAGGAGCATAACATTGGCTCCACTTGGGGATGGCTTTTCCTGGTGAAAAGTCAAGAACAGCAGGTTAGTTGCCTTCATCTTTGACCTTTGATGATCTTAGTAAGTGTCTTATGTCTTTTGCAAACTGAAATTTGATCTGAAACTAAAATAACACACAAAAAAATTTCAAACCAACTTAATGAAAAACTAGCTGAAAATTGAAAACTAAAAAAAAAATGCTCAAAATTCTGAGCTTATTAGCACTCATCTACCTACTCAATCTACTATTCAATTGCTAGTTAGGTAAAATGAAATAGCCAATGCAACCATTCAAGCATTATGTACTTTGATAGATTTTGTTTCATTTTCTTGTTGATTATCAAAACTGTACTTCTGCAACCTATTAGAAACTTGTCAACAAATGATAGGATAAGGAAATACTTGATTTCCTTTGTTGACTCTAGAAAGTGTACAAAATGATCTTCCAAAATATATAAACTGATGTTTAACTGATCTAAACAACTGTACATCTGTTCTGGATGACCTCCATGCCATGAATCTAAAATGTTATTTTCATCTTTATCTCCTTGTAAACTTTCAGATAAGATTTGTGATGATATTCCTATTGATTGTAATGTTTGACTGTTGAATCCTTTATCATCTTGATTCTGAAAATCATAGTTAGTTAATAGAGGAATGCTTTGAATGCCTTCAATTTTCAACATATCTACTATTGGATCTTGAAAAACTTGGGAAAATGGTTGCAACCTATAGCATATAGGTTTCCATGAGACTTCATAAACTTCAACAAGTTTCTCATCCTTTTCATTAAATATGTTATACCACATTTACTTTAAAAGCTGAAATGGTTCAAAACATAGTGGTATGAAACTTTCTTGTGTCATTTGATTATTTATTTCAATGGGAACTGATAACTGCAATTGTGAAACTGAAAAATCTTAATCCATAGTTTCATTATCTTCTTTGTTGTCAATCACAATTCCTAAATATTGCTAATTATTGATGGCATGAAAGTTGTCTCTAATGAATTAAAATGAAGCAAAACGAAGAGTTAAAGAACCTTCACTTATTTCCACATTTTCTGCTCTTTCTTCCTTATTCTCATGACTAATCTATATTGGCTAATCACTATCTTCAATCTGCTGAAACTGAGTTTATTCATCCCACAAACTAGCTTTTGATTTCTCTGTAAAGCTAGCTTGGGTTTGGAGAACATAACTATCATTATAATGATCATACTTAGGCAAATCATCAAAAGAAGAAATGTCATCAAACATACACATTAGATCAACAAGTTCCTCTTCCTCATATTGATCTGTAATTTCATTTTCTGATCTATGATAATTGGGATTAGCAGGAATTTTTTCATGGCTATCAACCTCTTCTATTTCTTCATGGTGATTTTGAATAAAAAATTCATCTTTCATAGTGATCTCCTATGTTCTTTCATCCAGTTTTCTTACCAAAAGGTTGAGTTTTACTTTTGCAATGTTTTTATTTTCCTCTTCTTCTACTTTCAAATTTTCCTGTCTGATTTGCAGATTAACTTCTACGTCAACTGCAATGTTCTGCATCTGTACAGGTGTTTTTGGATCTCTTTCTCTTAACCAACATTCTATTTCTGGATCAAAGGCACTTGGATAATGCAAGAGAGCTGAATCATGAGGAGGTCTAATATTTTATGGAATTGAATAATACACTTGATTGAATCTATTAGAAAATTGTTGTATAGTTTCATTTGGATGTCTTTTTAACTGATTATATTCTTCCATAATCACAAAAGCATTAACTTTTATTATCCGTCTATCAAGGAAAATTTTGATAAATTGCTGGAAATTTGAGATGCTAGCATTAGGCAGATTTTTGAACCAACTCTTTATTCTATTTTGCAAAGAAAGAGAAAAAAGTATGATTTTAACATCATCTTCATCAATCTCAAATAAATCCAAATAATTCTCAAAACCTTGAATATGTTTTTGGGAAGTTATACCATTCTCTCCATCAAATCTAGGAAGATATTTGTAGTATTTTTTGGGAAAATCATGGAGTATAGGAGGTAAAATAATGGGCTTATATCTATCTGAAACTTTATATGGTATAGGGATATGTAAAGGGATTGTAAGATCAGTCTTGATTATTTGAGGCTTCTTAATTGGAAAATGATCATCATTAGATTCATAAGAAATCTACTCAAAGAAATTAGGAGAATTATTACTTACAATCTTCAAAGGAAAACAATTAAAAACTAATCTAAGATCTTCTATAAAATACAATATACATTGAAAAACTTTCTTAATGAGAAAGAACATAATGTCTTGGATTAAGATCCAAGTTGAAAGCTTGATCTTTCCATATTGATCTTTGAGGTTCATTCCTCCAGTGGAGTATTGATTGTGAAATTGATTTGGAGTCGACAGGTGGATGATTTTAACCTTTGTGTATTTGATCATTGTCCACCATCATAGATCAGATTTGAACCTGTAAAATATTTCTGAAGAAAAAGGTTAGTCTTCCCCAGCGGAGTTACCACTATGTTATCACTCAGTAATTTCTCTAGGTTCAAGAGAAATAGTTCGAGGTAACCACAAACCAACTTTTAGGTACAGAATCTAGCCAATCTGTACCCAGAGAGGGCTCTCTCTTTAATTTTTAGCTTTGTTTTGAAAGATATTAGGCTAGTTATGAAAGTACAAGGATTTGATTGTGTTTGGGTGATGGAATTCAATAACAGAGGGGTAGGACTAAATAGTTTAGGCCATTGGCCTAATGGAGTCAAAGAAGATGGCTTAACTAGATTTAGTTTATTTACAAGGGATGGTTTCACAGGGCGAGGCAATCAAATAGGGAATAATTTAATATCTAATATGAATGAAATGGACTCAAAATGGGTGAAGGGAAATTAAGAATCCTTCAACATATTCGAAAGAGAGAACTTGAATGATTATTAATAAAGAGAAATTAATTATTCTTTACCAAATAATCAAAATGATTAAACTAGAAAACGGGAGCAATTAAGAATTCACTGTTTACACTACTTCAAAAGAAAACATTAAGAATAATAATGATTGAAAACAAATTGCACTTAAGAACTTTCTGAATTATTCCTTTTCGTTTATCATTCAGATATGAAACATAAATGTTATAATAAAAAAATATAAAACTTTAAAAAATAAGAGATAGATGACTTATTGATCCATTGTTTGATTCAAGAATCCTATGAAAAGTCCTTTGCATCAATTCCTTATCCAGCTAGCCATGCAAAAATTTTCCAACAGCACTTTATTCCAAAGTAATCAATATTACAGCAAAATCTATGAATTCCACCCCCAAATACTTCCAAGAGTGAAGTATTTATACAAATTCTAAACTAAAATATCTTGAAAAAATATCAAGATTAGTTCACAAATCTCTCCAACTGTTTTACATAAATAGAACTTAAGTAAAGGACACTCAAACTAATGCATATATTTGGCACTATTTTTTATCTATAGGTGATGAAAAATAGGAGAATTCGAATTTGATCCAACTCTTAGTTGATGATGAGGCATCCAAGTCACTAACTGCTTCCTTTCTTTGTGCATTCTGCTCCAACAATTCTGCAAACTTGGGGTCCAATGATATCTTTCTATTTCTAAATCCGTAATAGATATGTAAAAATTGAAAGAGGTTATTGTAGATAAATATTATTATGAGATAAACCTCTTTCATTTTCCTAAAATTCATCTCTAGATGTGCACAACAGGCTCTGCAAAAAGATGTGTAAAACAGAGTTTTACAAAGTCTGAGCAATAGCCTGTAGAGATTCACATGTATCTCTTGTTCTGTAACACCTGTGAGAAAAGTGAGATAGGTTTTTGTAGATGGGACCCGTAGGAACAAAAACCTCCTTAATTTTTGTAAAAGTTACTTCTTATTTACCACAATATTCTCTTCAAAATGATGACTTAACTGGAATTTTCTGCAAAACGTGCTTTCCAACATTATTTAATATTTCCAAAACCATAATAGCTATTAGAAAAGTGAGAGAGGTTTTTGTATATGGTCCTCCTAAGAAAATAAAACGTTTTTTTTTTTCAAAATTCATCTTGGATTGATCACAATAGTTTCTGCAAGACAATGACTAAAACATGAAATTTCTACAAAAATGTTCCTTTTTGTTGTGTTTTTCATCTTTTCACTTTTTTGTTCTTTTAACTGTTTTACTTTCACATTAGGAAAAATTCAATGTTGGTGAAAGTATTTTCATTTCTTTTTACCATTTTACTACCTCTGTATTTACTTTTAATTTTTACCTTTGACTGCTTTGTAACTTCATTTTAACTTTCACTCTAACTTTTACCTGATACACTTTAACCTGTTTGATCCATGTTTATCCTTTTTGCCATTACTTACAGTAGTAAATAACCAAAATTCATCCAAGGATATTTTTACAAAATGTCCAACATGTCTTCCCACCATTGTGCTTCTGGTATTCTGGTTCTTTGAAGCTTTCTCAGGGTCTCATCAGTTTCTGTGTACCTGAAAAAGGTAGGTTGAATTGGAAACAAGTTCTTTACCTCATGTTCGAGATAAAACAAATTTTCCAGACTGTCATAAAGAATTTTTCCTGTAGGAAATGCTTTTGCTGTGGATGAACTTGTCGATGGAGTTGCCTGGTTGTCTGCATAAAATGATGAAAATTACGTGCACTTGTTTTTTTTATTCATAAAGTCAAGGTTGGTGGCGGTTTTATTATTTTGGACAAATGACGTATGCGGGAAAAGGTTTTTTGTCCTATGCGGAGAGCGATAAGCGGTATGTATCGCACCACTTTTGGGGATGGGTGGTATTCAACGGGGATCTAGCGATCCCATACACCTTGTGACGCGTTGCGAGGCATTGTTCGCAAAACCACTCCGCGATCGCGTGCAATCATTCATCATGGAGGGCCCTGTGATATGGATGACAACCATTGGTTGTGGAGTGGTTGATCGGACGGTTATCGAGGAAGTGAGATGAGGAGAGTTTAATGAGGACGGGCCCAATACAATCAAAAATCATTTAATCATATCAGGAACGATGTCATTGGTCGGGTAACTTATTAATTAACCGTGAGGGTTAATTAATCCTTTTTTAACGTGGCGGGGAGTCAGGGCTCTTAATTAGTTAGAGATTTAACTAATTAATCCGAATTAACATGGTATTATGGTTATATTTTAACCAAGGGGCGGGATATGTATAATTTGGTAATTTTGCATAATTATAATAATACGGGAACCGGTTGATTTATATAGGGAATTAAATAATATAAGTTAAAAGTTAATATGTGAAAATGAATGAAAAGCGCTAAGTATAAAACATTAAGATTATGTATTTAACTTAGGCTCAAAAGAGAAAAGGGTTTTTGTGGGATATTGTGTAATCTTCCTAAGTAAAATAGGATTCTAGTTAGGAAAAGACTTATGGAAGCAAATTAATGACTTATGGATGGTTTTAAGTACTTAGACTTTTCAAATTACTGGTCCGAGGGTCCGGTCCCTCCAAAAGTCAAGGAAATGCCTTGAGCCCCTCTAATTTTCAAATGCCTTAGTACTTAGGGGAAATTAGTGAATTTTTTAGGGAAAAATGAGAAAGGAAGTTAATCAATTGACTTTGTTCTGCTTGAAATTCCTCCAGTGTAATATCTGCCTTGCACTTGTGATGAAAGTAAAAATTTAACACATCTAGAGTCATTATCCATCACATGTAATTCTGCAACAACATCTACCTACCCTACCTACTTTAACCTAGCATTTTTTCTTCTTTATTAGGGTGCACTTAGACTGGAAAACCCTTATCACACTTTCTTTTCTTTTACATGTAGAAATCTATCTAAGTCTAACCTTATTACATCCAAGGGCTCAGATTAAGTTGTTGAGCTCCTTTTATTTACTCTACCTATCTACTTATCTGCCAAGATTAAACAGTTTGGTCAGATTTTATTCTCTATCTCTAAAACATAAAATTCAAACATGAACAAGCCAAGCTTAAGCTGTTTGACTGTTCATCAATTGTGGCATAAGTTACAAGTTGCACACAATTTGTTTATTACATAAGAGAAAAAAGTAGTGGCATTTAGACTTGCACACTTTCCTTGGCCTTTCTTTTGGTGGGGTTCATTTTCTTTCACTTTTTTGGCCATTTTATTCTTTTCACCCTTTGATTTTTCTTTTAGGGTATACCCTCTTTACATTTTTTAAATTTTTTTATTTTTTGACAATATGGAAAACCTTTGCAACAAGAAAAGGTATGAACATATTACATAGCTTATCAAGTCAATCATGATATATGACATACAATAGGTTTAGGAGCATATGATTGAATAATGGTGATGTGAGGATCTTAGTGTAAGTGGAAAGGAGGTGCCTCCCTTGCATTGATTTGAAACTAGTCTACTAGAAACTTAGTAAAATGTTTTTGTGCTAAATTTTCTACCCTTTCATGCCTTTAAGTAACACTGATGAGGAGGTGATAATTCTTCTTTACAACATCCATGCATCCACTATAAAAGCTAGGCACTATTGATCTAGGTATTTCAAGAAGGTTGGGTATCATTGATCTATCTCCACTCAAAGGCAAGTACATCGAATGAGAGTTCTTAAATGGGTATTCAAGTCATTCCATTATGATGGACACTGTCACAAATTGAATTAAACAAGAATTAGTGGTTGTTGAGAACCAATATACATAGACAAGTAAGTAGTGGAAGCAAGGGTTTTCAAAAAATAGCACACTTGATGGTAGTCTGGATATTTATCTCTCCTTGTCAACATTGTCAAAAACTAATAATGGTCCTAATGTAATAGTTCCAATCTATTGTACGAAAAACCATGATTGACCATTACTTTCACCAAGAGGAGAAAATGATAAGACTTGTTAATGGGGAATAAATAAATGTGAAACATAACTTATGGATTTTAGTTGAAATTTATATAAGTCCTCGTACTCTTTAATTATTAAATACTTAATGTAACTACTAATAAATTATCATTAAAATATTAATTTTGAATATTAAATATGTATTAAAAGTCATTTATCTTAAACACATGATTTTTCATGTGGTCTAAATAAACCACTTAAAACCCATTATCAATAAATTCTAATTAGTTTTGTAAAAGATGTATCTTTACTTACATTAAGAGATTTATTTCAAAAATATATTACATTTATAAACTTGTATCAATACCTATAACTAAATGGAATACAATAAATAGCTTCAGTCCTTGTTAGCTTCTATGAGATTATTTTAATTACAAATAGTTTATTTAATAATTGAATTTTACAAAATGTTAATCTTGATCGGAAAATCATGTCATATGGTGGAAAAAAGTTTAAATATGTTCATTTGTGATGCAGCTCTTGAATGAGCCTGAATAGTCTACTTAATGCTCATTATGAATTAATTAATCTTTTGTTGGGTTGCTGCAATGGCTTCTAACCTGATTAACACACACATTGAGAAAACATGAGACAAGCGAGTTAACGTGGTTCACCCAAACCTCCTGGGCTACGTCCACACAACAGGGCATTGGCAATCTTTATTATTCAAAACAGGAGATTACATAATTCACACACCCTCACTCCATTGCAAACAATCCGTATGGATACCTATTATATAGCAGAGAGAATCAAACTGCCTCATAAATCCTCTCAACTCAAATTTAGGATGCATTAACTCCCTCCCAACAAACTGGAGCTAATCTAGGAACTAATTCCTAATTTTTGTCACCTACTGAGATTTTTCCTATTTTATTTAAAACAGAAAATCTCAACAATCTCCACCTTGACAACAATTAGCCTGATGCCCTGTTCTTTATTATTTTATCTTTTCTGCAAGCCAAGAGAAGCCAAACACCAACGCAGCTTCTCCAACAAAGCTGGTTTCGTGAACATGTCTGCACAGTTTTCCTTTGTATGCACCTTTTCAAGAGAGACTCCCCTTTCAGTAATAACCTGTCTTACAAAATGGTACTTAATTGGAATATGCTTTGATTTACTATGATAGGCAGGATTCTTAGCCAAATGTATTGCACTTTGACTATCACAAAGTAACCTGATGTTGTCCTGTAACCTACCAAACTCACCAAGCAAACCTTTCAACCAAACCGCCTCTTTGCAAGCATGAGAAGCGGCAATGTATTCTGCTTCAGTAGTGGATAAAGCAACAATGTTCTGTAGCTTTGACATCCAGCTAATAGCTCCACCTGCAAGAGTAAAGACATACCCTGAAGTTGACCTTCTCTTATCTAAATCACCTGCAAAATCAGAATCAACATACCCGCAGACAAATTCACTACTCTTATTGTAAGTGATACAATAACTACTTGTGCCTCTCAAATACCGAAGCACCCATTTCACTGCTGACCAGTGTTCTTTACCCGGATTTGCCATATACCTACTGACAACCCCAACTGCATGTGAAATATCTAGTCGAGTACAAACCATCGCATACATTAAACACCCTACTACATTGGCATATGGAATTCGAGACATATAATCCTTTTCTTCATCTGTATTAGGACATAAACTGGAAGAAAGCTTAAAATGGGAAGCAAAAGGGACTGAAACAGGCTTCACGTTGTTCATACCAAACCTCAAAAGTATCTTCTCAACATACTTCTGTTGTGATAGCCACAGCTTACCATTACTCCTGTCTCTGAAAATCTCCATGCCCAAAATCTGTCTTGCTGCTCCTAGATCTTTCATATCAAATGTCCTTGCCATCTAAGTCTTCAACCTGTTGATTTCATCAATGCTTTTGCTTGCTAAAAGCATATCGTCAACATACAACACTAAGATAATGAACATGCCATTTTTCAATTTCTTGAAATACACACAATGATCATATTCACTTCTAACATATTTCTGACTCAACATGAAAGAATCAAATTTCTTGTACCACTGTCGAGGCGACTGCTTCAGACCATACAATGACTTCTTGAGCCTGCAGACAAATTTCTTATTGTGATGCTGAACAAACCCTTCCGGTTGTTCCATATATATTTCCTCATCTAAGTCTCCATGTAGAAATGCAGTCTTAACATCTAATTGCTGCAACTCTAAATCAAGCAAAGCCACTAATGCTAACACAATTCTAATTGAAACAATTTTGACAACTGGTGAAAAAATCTCATGAAAATCAATGCCTGCTTTCTGAGAAAACCCTTTTGCAACCAGCCTCGCTTTGTATCTGTCCTCCGTATCATTCACACCCCGTTTCAGTTTGAAAACCCATTTACACCCCACAGTTTTCCTGCCTTTCGGAAGCTCAACCAGATCCCATGTGCCATTCTTACCTAAGGCCATCATTTCTTCCTTCATAGCTGCTTTCCACTTATCACTTTTCGAACCTTCTATAGCTTCCTGATAGCACAGAGGTTCATCATCGTTAGCGGTCAAAGCAACTGAAGTAACATAATCATCATACCTTCTAGGAGCACGTTTTATTCTTGTAGACCTCCTTAAAGCTGTTTCTGGTGCTTCCGCAATTGGCTGACTACCATCTGTAGGAACTTCTTCTCGATCACCATCTGAGACCTGTTCATGACCTACATCTGAACCCTGTTCATAATCTGATTCTGAAACCTGTTCATGACTAGAATCTGAACTATGGTCATCATGACTATCATTAGAAGTGTTGTCAAACTGAATGTGCTGAAAATCAGATACATCATCCTGTTTCAATTTATTATCTACATCTAACTGTACAAGAGAGGATTCATCAAACTTTACATCTCTGTTGATGATGATTTTGCGAGTAGTAGGATCCCACAATCTATATCCCTTTGTTCCAACACCATACCCAACAAAGATATACCTTTTAGACTTTGGATCTAATTTAGTTCGCTGATGTTTAGGTACTAGAGCATATGCATCACAACCAAACACTCTGAGTTTAGAATAGTCACAAGGGTGTCCTTTCCATACCTCTTGCGGAATCTTGCAGTCTATTGCCGTCGAAGGAGATCGGTTTATCACATAACAAGATGTTGCCACCGCTTCCGTCCACAACTCCTTCTGCAAACCAGCATTACTCAGCATACTCCTTGCTCTCTCCAAAAGAGTCCTGTTCATGCGTTCAGCAACTCCATTTTGCTGAGGAGTATAAACAGTAGTCTTATGTCTCTCGATCCCTGCATCCTTGCAATAGCTGTCAAACTCCTTGGAAGTAAACTCACCACCATTGTCAGTTCTTAAACATTTTATTGTTCTACCAGTGTTGTTTTCTACCAATGCTCTAAACTGTTTGAAAACTGAAAAAACATCAGACTTCCTTTTCAACATGTAGACCCACACCTTCCTAGAAAATTCATCAATAAATGATACAAAATACGACGAACCACCATATGAAGTAGTAGGCGCTGGACCCCAAACATCTGAATGAATATAATCAAGTATCCCTTTACTAGTATGTTTGCCTGTTTTAAATTTTTGTTTACTTTGTTTGCCAAACAGACAATGTTTACAGAAATCTAACTTTTCAGACTTTAGATTAGGAATTAATTTGCGATCAGCCAAAATCTTTAACCCTCTTTCGCTCATATGGCCCAACCTTTGATGCCATAGGCGAATGGAACTACTGTCATGTTCAGACACCGTAGACACATGATCTGACCCTGTTCTTCCTTCTAATTGAAACAGATTTCCTACTTTCTTAGCCTTCATTACTAGTAAGATACCTTTATAGATTTTCATAACTCCACCTTGAGTTACAGTTTTATATCCATTCGTATCCAATGCTCCTAAAGAAATTAGATTTTTTCTTAATTCTGGAACATGTCTCACATCTGTTAACAATTTAGTTGTGCCATCAAACATTTGCGGTTGTATACTTCCTATCCCAACAATATTGCAAGTAACATCATTACCCATGTACACGACGCCATCATCAACAGATCTATACGTCTTAAACCAGTCTTTATGGATACACATGTGGTTTGATGCACCGGAATCTAACAACCAATGTTGATCATGTTTTGACATATTAACAGACAATACTTCGTCGCTCATACCTGAACCAGATGCCGAACCTGTATCTGTCGCATTTGCCTCCTTCTTCTCTGTCGAAGAATCTGCTTTTGAAGTTTGCTGCTGTCGCTTCCAGCAGTCCTTCTTCAGGTGTCCAGTTTTCCCACAATGCCAGCACTTCACCTTTGTCTTCTTTCCTTTAGATTTTGAACGAGAGTTGCTATGCTTACCCCCGGAGTGTCTCTCTCTCGAGCGACCTCTGGCCATCATTACCTCTGATGTAGAGGTGTCTGCATTCGACCTCTTCCTCATCTCCTCAGACAACAAGGCTCCAACCATATCGTTCTCAAAACGGGCACTCTGAGTTTTCGCCATCTTGTATCAACCAAAAGAAACAATAATCTCCAAAAAACACCAACTATTAAATACCAACAATAACTGCCTATGCCTTATTGTACAATTGTCTTTGCCTGTATAACAAGCCTTTTCTTTCATACCATATGCAAATGGTATTAAACAAAAAATTACAAATCGATTTTTAAATGCCACCCTTCACCTTAAAAAAAAAAAAGCCTTTCACTTCAAACCAAATGTAAATGGAATTTACATTTTGAAACATTATAAAAAAGGGCTTTTTAATAAAATCGATGTATTTAAAAAACACATACCATATGTGACCCTATTAAAAACTCCAAATCGATTTATTGTACCCTTTACCACTTCATAAAATAACTTTACCCTTTACCATATAAAAGGGCCTTTCCTTTAATACAAATCGATTTTGTTTTTAAAAAACACCACCATACAAATCGACCTTTTTGTGACCACTTCATAAAATACCATGTGCCTTAAATCGATTCAACTTTTACTCCAAATCGATTATAATTTTTTTTTTGTTACCACCACTCAAAAGAAATCGATTTTTGTTTAATAGTTTTTAAAGCCACTTCAAAAACGATTCTCCACAAATCGTTTTGTCTTTTAAAATACACATTGAATAGGTGTGACTTCAATGTAAAACCGTAGCATTTCAAAAACAGCTTTTAAAAAAAAACTAATGGCAAATGACTCACGTTTGCAGTGTTGTTTTAAATGGCATTTGACCAACCATTCAACGTTCTCTCTGTTCAACTGTCAACGCCCGGCCTCATGGCAGACAACGAGTCCGCGCCGCTGTGACTGTGTTAATTTATTCCGTGCCAATCCCAAATAAAAGTTCAAAACAGAAAATATGCTGTTCATATGCGTGTTCTGGCATTGGAGTAATACCCTTTCGGTTTTTAGCGCACAGTGTTTTACACCAAACCACACCAAAAAACATACACAATAAACAAATAGACTGTCGCCATTCAACTGCACGCAGGTTTGAAAAAAACACCCTCCACGCAAATTTAACATACCTCTACACAGCCGCTCACAACTCGGCTTTTTAATGACCGATTCATACCAGTGTTTCACTCACCAGCACCAGCAGCGAATGGACCAGCAATCTCCACGCCTTTGCGCTCATAAAACTGGGCTCACGGCCCTTCAGCTGGCCACGGCTTCTGTACAACAGTCCACGCTCAGAACAAATGATCACTGCGCACCAGCACCAGCAAGCAACACGCACCAGCAACGTTTTTTAATAACTCCACGCAGCTCTTGGTCTGTTGGCATGTCAACGCACAACAAAACCTTCGACCGGCGCCCATACGGTCTCCACGCACCAGCGCTCCAGCTCCAGCTCCAACTTGCTCCGATACCAATTGTTGGAGTTTAACACAACAGAAACATAACACAATTATCACACATAGCAGAAAGCATGAGACAAACAGAGTTAACGTGGTTCACCCAATCCTCCTGGGCTACGTCCACACAACATAGGCATCGGCAGTCTTTATTAATCAAACAGGAGATTACATAATTAATCAAATCCTCCCAAACTCTCACACTATACAAACAATCCGTATGGATACCTGTTATATAGCAGAGAGAATCAAACTGCCTCATAAATCCTCTCAACTCAAATTTAGGATGCATTAACTCCCTCCCAACAAACTGGAGCTAATCTAGGAACTAATTCCTAATTTTTGTCACCTACTGAGATTTTTCCTATTTTATTTAAAACATAAAATCTCAACAAATCCATGTTTTAATAGAAAAGATTTTTTTTACATAGAATTTTCTTTTAGAAATAAAAATGTCACATTTATACATTCATATTAAGCCACATTATAGGTAAATAAAAATCAATCAATTGTTTCTTGACTTATCGACTTATGTGTATGATTGTATAGAAAAGTAATTGATTTAAAAATGCATAGTTAGAAAAAGTTATCGATTGAAAATAGAATAAACCACTTAGAACTCATCATTCATTGATTTTAAATTATTATTTTTTCTAAAAAATGTATCTTTGTAAAAAGTTGAAATACATTTATGACCTATATCTTAAGAGAACTTGAGGAATCTAATTACTATTCATTATCAATTAATTATTTCATGTTTTGTTAGGAAAAACATTTCATTTTACATGGAGTTTTATTTCAAAAAAACAATGTCGTATTTATACACTTATATTAAACTTCATGATAAGCAAATAAAAGTTGATAAATGGCATTATAGACCACTTATAACTTATTATCCATTACTTATAATTTGTGATATAAAAATATATATATTTATTTACATTAGGAGCTACATTTCAAAAATACATCACATTTATAAACTTCCATTAATGCATATAACCAAATAGAATACAATAAATAGCTTCCAGTAATGGTGGATTCTATGAGATTGTTTAATTTACAAGTAAATTATTTAAGAATTCAAAATGAAAAAATGTTAAAATGGATGGGAAAATAAATGTGCTGCAAAAAGTTTAAATACAACCATTTATGATCTATCTCTTTAATTAATCTAGATGGCCCACTTAAGACATTTTTAATTAATTTTCCATGTTTTATTAAGAACAACATTTTGTTTTACATGGAGTTATATTTCAAAAAAATACAATATGAAATTAATACTCATATCAAACTACGTGGGAGACAAATAAAGTTCAATAAATGGATTCATTATTAACTTATATGGGATAAGATGATTACATACGCAAATAGTTGATTTAAAAAAATAGATAAATAAATTATGGATTAAAAATTGAATGCCTTACAATTTAAGGAGTTTGAAGCATTCACATATGACCCATCACCCCTTAGCTTAAATAGTCCACTTAATACTTATTATCAAGAAATTATTAGATTTATTTTTGGAAAAAATGTCATATAGTATATGGTTATTATATATCACATTTATACACTCATATTAATGGATATAAGTAAGTAAAAAACAATAATATAATTATGGCTCATATGATATGATTTAAGAAGAAAAAAAAAATCCAAAGACATAATTTATCTATAATAGTGTCCAATCAAACCTTGATAGTCCACTTAGCAATCATTATCATTAATTATATGCTTTTTTTAGAAATGCAAAATTACTTATAATAGATTTTTATCTCAAAAATTAAGTATCACATTTATGCACGCATATTAATGTTTTTTATGGTAAAAGGTCAATAACTAACTTTTTAGTGTTGTTGATTTTCAATATGATATGATTTTAATTACAACCATTAATTGATTGAAGTATATAAATTTATGTAAAATATGGATTGAGAAATCACATACCTTCTGCTTCAAAAAGTTCAAATCATTTACCTATGACACATTTCCCATTAGCCTAAATAGCCAATAGTGCATATAGCATTTTTCAAGTAAATTATTATAATTTCTTCAATAAGAATTGCATTTTTGTTTGCAATGAGCTCTATTTAAAAACTTATATTTCACATTTATATATGAGTATTATGCATATAAGTAAACAGAAGCCAATAAAAATACAAGCATGTCTTGATGGTTCGTGTAAGATGATTTCAATGGCAAATAATTCATTTAAGAACACACATATTGGCAAAAAAATATCGATACAACAAAGTCATTGCAAAAATTATTATAAATAATAATAGAAATATATAATAATATAATTAACAATTCCCATTGTAATTTTTTTTATTAATAGAAAGTTTCGAATTTTTTTCCTCAGAGAAAAAAAATAATAATAATAAAATAAAATTTCCATATAATATTCCAAAAGATATAAAATCATACAAATTGATTCAGAAAAAACTCTGTTCAAATTGCATTAAAAAATTGGAATGTACTTGTGAACAAATTTATAAAGAAAATTATCTTCATCCACTACAATGAAGTACATGTTCTATTGAACATTCGAATGTACTCATGTTTCTCTTTCATACGATGAAGTGTCTTAGGAAAGGGGAATAAAACCTGCATAAGCCAAGTATCTTGCTCTTTTCCTGTATAGGCTTTTATCAAGATGTGGTTTGATCGATATCCGAAGAATTGAGAAGTATGATTTGTTGTAACTATTAGCAATACATTTGATTCTTCATAATTGTCTCCATATTGGGACCACACATCAGTCAACCTTTTCTCATAAAATTGAATTGTCCTCCTCGCTTCTAATTTTGTTTGCAAATGAAAATGAGACATGTTCCATGCGAATTTAAAGTCCTCTATATCAATATTTGATATTTCAAGTACTTGTCGGGTGTACTTGTCAGTGACATTTAATGTCCATATTGCAACATCATAATTTTTTTAGCAATATTTTAACAGTTCTGAGTGAAAAGACCTTAAAAAATAGGACCTATCACCGAACTGCCAATGTGGTTCTCTTTGAATATAACAATTTTGTTCATGTTTGGTGTACGATTGGAAGAAAACTCCTTCCATTTTAAATATCAACAAAATATTTTGTACTCATGTTTCTCTTTCATACGATGAAATGTCTTAAGAAAGGGGAATAAAACCTGCATAAGCCAAGTATCTTGCTCTTTTCCTGTATAGGCTTTTATCAAGATGTGGTTTGATCGATATCCGATGAATTGAGAAGTATGATTTGTTGTAACTATTAGCAATACATTTGATTCTTCATAATTATCTCCATATTGGGACCACACATCAGTCAACCTTTTCTCATAAAATTGTATTGTCTTCCCCGCTTCTAATTTTGTTTGCAAATGACTATGAAACCTATTCCATGCGAATTTAAAGTGCTCTATATCAATATTTGATATTTCAAGTACTTGTCGGATAAACTTGTCAGTGACATTTAATGTCCATATTGCAACATCATAATTTTTTAAGCAATATTTTAATAGTTCTTAGTGAAAAGGCCTTAAAAAATAGGACCTATCACCGAACTGCCAATGTGGTTCTCTTTGAATATAACAATTTTGTTCGTCTTTGGTGTACAATTGGAAGAAAACTCCTTCCATTTTAAATATCAACAAAATATTTTGACTTATAGTGATGCCCAATTGTGTCTGCAACTGCACTGCAACCACATATATGATATTAACATATCTCCACTTGATTGCTTAATGATATAAAAACCTAACATTTCAAAAATAATGTTAGTATTTATTATGAATTAATGGTAATCACAAATTATAATTACAATGGCCCCAGTAAGGTGAACAAACTAATGATATTTTTACTTTATACATACAACCTAATACCTTTATTTAATTTGTATGGAATAAGCAATTCTTATAGGATCACATTGACCCACCATTTAAATCATTGATTTTAAGACTTATAATGATTTGTTTAATTTGAATTGAAAGATATAATTACAATGGTTGCAATTAAACAAAATAATTATATATAAGTTTCCACATGTAATATAATACAATTTTAAATTTCAAACCTACTTAATTATACGCTAATTTCTATAGTCTCTACTTTAGTTTATTTTGGTGCTTCTTTTAGTAAAGATTCTATGTCTATTGTTGGTGCTACATACCTCCTAATATAGTTTTTCAACTTATATGAAATAAAAAAGTTTATAAGAATGCAGTGAACCATCATTTGCATTACTAATTTCTAAGAGGTATAATGATAAATTAAACCACAATTGAAAAAAATAATTGTAATGATCCAATTCAAACAAATAGACCAATTATCTATTAATTTTTACATACAATCTAATCCATTGTAAAAATTTCTATAGCATGGAAAATATTGATACGAAAACATTAAACAACCATTCAAATCAATAATTGTTATCAATACAATAATATCTCACAAAACTAAAGAACATAAAATTATTTGATTCTACTTATGACAAACCAAATCAACAATTCTTTTATTAGTATTGTGAAATAGAAGTCACCTTACATTTAAAAGGGCTGCAAAATATAGTAATAATTCATGATGTCATACATATTATGACATGAAATAGACACCAATCATCTTAAGGTACTATTAGATATGATTGAACATCCTTCAAAATAGCTTTCACATATGTTGTCTTGCTGCGTTTAAATAACATTATCCATAGCTCATCGATCAACCAATTATCCTCTTGAGTTGCTCCAATGAATTGAGGGGCAAGAATCACATTTTCTTTTGGATCTCCTTTCATTTTCTCAAGTGGACAATCCACTATAATAGTATTGGTTGCATCATATTGGGTATGCATTTCACACACTTTTTTCAATGATTTAGTGTGTATACCTTTTGTTGGATTGTCCATGGCCTTAGGTCCCTTCTTTGGTTTACACTCTGAAGCAGTCCAAATAAACACAAGTTTATCTTGTAATTTTTCTGAAACCAACTTTTTTAAACTCTTGTTGTGTTTTGTTTCAAGGCTGCCATCCAAATTGCAATTTCCAAATATTCGTTTTTGAAACATATTTCAAAAAATGTTTTTGCATGTGGATGAATCCAAAATAAATTTTTCTCTATTGTGTAATCTGCATCAGTTCCCATTTTCTCAACATGCCTTTGTTTGTTGCTTCATCATCGATGCTATGATAAAAAAATGTCCTTTAATTCAAAAATAACCAATTTCTTTTCTTTATTTGGGCTGCAATAAAATAAAAAATAGTCTAGTCAAACCATTTTATTCTTGTTACAAAAATTACTAAAAAAAGTATCGAAACAATACACTGACCATGAGTGTTTTTTCGACTATTTATAGATGAAACAATCTTCTCTTTTATCATCTTCACAAAACCTGGAGGTAAAAATATTACACCTTCAATTAAATATGATCAAATTATGTAATATAATATATATTCAATACAAAATTCGCAATTAAAGAAAAGCATTAGCAACGTAACCTACAAAATACACACACACACACTTTTAACATTATTTCGATTGTTAGTTTTTTTTATTTTTATTTGTTCCTATAATAAACATATACAATGTTATGGTATTAGAAGCATTAAAATTTTAATAATAATAAGAAAAATAAAAAGACAAGTAATGAGTACCTGCTATGGCATTATCTTCATAATTATAACTTTGCACCTCATCATCATTTTTGTTCTCTTTATTTGTCTCTACATTAAACATATAAAATAGTTTGAATTGTGAAAATGAATACAAATCATTAAATAATAAGGAAAACAAGTGAGCAAATTATAAGTACCTGATGTTATATTTCGTTCTTGATTATAACTTTGATCCTCAATCTTCGAATTATTTTATTTGTTCTCATTATTTGTCTCTATAATGTACAATGAATATGTTATAAATTGTGACAATGATTAATTGAATAAAAAAACAAACAAAAGAATAAACAACAAAGTTCATGTTAACTACCTAATATGATATCATGCGCTTGATTATAGCTTTGTTTCACATGCATTTGATCAATGTCTTTGTTCTCCTTGCTTGTCACTAAAATAAACATAAAAAATATTATAAATTGTGACAATGAATAAAAGTATTAAAAAACTATATAAACAATGAATCATCTTTAATCATCCATATAATATTTTGGTCTTGGTTGTAGTATCGTATTTGGTGAATCATTACTTGAAGCTTCCATCAAATCTTTGTATACTCCACTTGACAAGAAATTAATTTCACTTCATTTTCTTTAATCACCTCTACTCGAAAGTCAATGTCATTTTCATTGTAAGCATAGCAATTAATAATTATTCTTAATATTTCAAATTCTTTTCTATCTATAGATTCAAATAGGTACATATCAGGATATATATTCATGGGAGTTTCTATCTGGACATACCAATCGTGCACAAACTCATATTTATTAGATGTATCGTATTTTTTAATCATTTCAAAGGTAGAAGTTGAAGGTGTTATTGATACTGCGATTTGAGTTGATTTTTTTTTCTTAAAAGATGACTGTAACATTTCACTTGCTTTGGTGCCAACCAATTCTGCATACAAAAATAAAAAATTTATTTGCATAAATCAAAATGAAATTAAAATTTCAAATATTGTCATGTAATGTTATTTTAAAATTTACAAGACCACCAAATCCAACCATTTATAAGAGAGTATACATAAAATATAAAACAAGCATACCAATTAAAGTAGACATTGTTTGTATATCACTTGTTTTTCATTTTCTCTTTACTCCTTTACTTGGAATGTCAGGGACACGAGATTCCACAGCTTATGAAAATAAATAAATAAATTATGGAAGGCATGAAATACCAGATATTATTAAACCTTACAATACACTATTTTCATTTACATACACAATAATAAAGAGGTACATGTGTTATACAAGTTTACTATATAACACCAAAAGTAATCACCTAGCTAAAATTGTTAGGAAAAGCAAAATTATAAGATAGTATACATAAAATATAAAACAACCATACTAATTGAAGGAGGCATTGTTTGTATATCACTTGTTTTTCGTACATTAAAAACCCACTCCTAGTGCTATTTGCATGTGCTTTTGTGTAAAAGTGGATCTTTAATGTGGAAAATCCAACTAACATGGTGTATTTCAATTTTCATAGCAATATTAGGTAGGAAATTATTCAATAATTAATCAAAATTCATTAAGTTGTAAATTGCATACTAGAATTTTGTCAAATTATTTGAAAATGAATATAAAATAGATTTGTACCATAGTTCTTAGCATCTGCGAACATTTGTAAGAATTTATGATGGTAAAATTTTAAATGAATTAAAAAACAATATGAATTCATCTTCTATAACATTTCATTTCATACATATGCACAAAAGCAAAGAAGCTCAAAGCATATGCAAGTTTTCTTAAAAAATAATGATAACATGAACTTCATTAATCAACAATCATTTATTAGCAACCATTGTAACAAAGTTCAAACTAATTTTAAAATTGTCATACCATTTAAAGATTTTGGTGTTGTATTTGGTGAACTTCCTTTTTCCTTGGATGATTCCTTTGAATTCCCACTAACTTCAGGTCCATGGTTTCTGAAAATAAAGTAAGAAACTATTATCAAAGAAAATATGAATTTATAAATACTACCACTACTTGCATCATTGTATGTGTAACAAAATGAACAAGAACAATAACAAGTGTAGAACTCACAATAATAGCTAATCATGGTGTTGATTAGAAAAAGGGCGCCACCCCTAAATAATTTATTATGTTCTTTTAATTGTGTCTATAAGAAAGCTACCACCTGCTAACTTTCCTTCTAGCACAAGCATAAGCACGTTACCAAAAGAAAATAATACATTGTGAATAAATAACAACAATAATAGATACTACAACAACATCATGTTTACACAAAATTTATCTTTTATAGTCATGTATATTCTCAGTTTGCTATAGAGACCATAAAAAGGCAAACACATTGAAGAATTTTCCCTATCACATACAAGAGATTGCCAACAACTTTTCATTGTAAATTAAATCTAGTGCATGATGAAATTCCTTCTATCACAAACACAAACACATTGTCAAAAAAAACATTGCAACAATAATCTTTCCTAGGACATCTCCATGCTTGCGAAATTTGTCCTTACTTTTTGAAGACAATGAGTTTTTAGTCTATGCCTACATAGATTGTTGTTACAATATAAGAAATGTTAAAACCTCAAATGATTAGAAGGCCCTTTGTATGGAATATGTGGTCTAAGAATGAAACATGGGAAAAATAGAAGCATGTTTCTAACAACAACATTGCATTGTGAAAAAAAACATTGTATATTACCCTCTATCACAAACACAAGCACATTGTCAATAAAAACGCTACAAGGTGAAAGAAATCTAATGCATGTTAAATTTGATTTTAGCATAAAAACAAACACATAACAACATTGTACGGTAAAATAAATCTAGCATGTGGTAGAATTACTTCTATAAAAAACACGAGCACATTACCAACAACAATATTGCAAACAAAATTACATGAACCACATGCTAGATTTGTTTCTAATAAAGACATGAGCACATTGCCAATAACAACATTGGAAGGTGAAAGAACTTTAAGCATGCCACATTTCCTTCTAGAAGAAATAAAAGCTCATGTCAACATTGCAAGGTGAAAGAAATTTAGTGTGTGCTAGATTTACTTCTAGCACAAACATAAGCATCTTGCCAACAACAACATTGTAGCAGGGTAAAAAGAAATCTAGCACATGCAACATATCCTTATAGCACAAACATAAAGAAAATAACAACATTGTCTTACATTAAAGAAACATAGTACATGTTGGATTTACTTCGAGCATAAATGCAGGGATATTACCAATAAATTCATTGTAAGGAAAAGGAAATCTAGCACCCACAAGATTTTCTTCTAGCACAAACAAAATCACATTGCTAATAATAACACTGTAAGGTGAAACAAATCTAACATGCGCTATATTTCATTCTATCGTAAACAAAAGCACATAACAGCATTGTAAGGTGAAAGAAATGTAGCATATGTTAGATTTACTTCTATCACAAAAACAAGCATATTTCCAACAATGCAAGAAAAAAGAAATCTAGTCTGTGCTAAATTTCCTTCTAGCATAGACATAAACACATTTCCAAATAAAAACAATGTAAAGCGTTAGATTTCCTTCTAGCATAAATAACTAGATTGTCAAAAGTAAGATGGAATTGTGAAGAAAATATAACACGTACTAGATTTACTTCTAGTACAAATTCACAAACATATTTCCAACAACAACATTGTTGAGAAAAAAAAATCTAACATAGGTTAGATTTCTCCGTATCAGAAACAGAAGCACATTGCTTGCAAGGTGAAAGAAATCTAATGCATACTAGATTTTCTTCTAATGGAAACATTATGACATAACAACATTGTAGGGTGAGAAAAATTTAGCTTGTGTTATATTTATTTCTAACACAAACATATAAATATTTCTAAAAACAACAATTCAAGACAAAAAAAATCTAGCACATGTCAGATTTCCTTTTAGCCTAAACACAAAGATGTTACTAATAATAACATTGCAAGGTAAAAGAAATCTAACATGTGCTAGATTTTATTTTAGCGCAAACACAAGCACATAGCAACATTGTAGATTGAAAGAAATTTAGCAAGTGCTAGATTTACCTCTACCACAAATACAATCATGTTTCCAACAACAACATTGTAGAGTATAAGAAATCTAACACGTGATCAATTTTCTTCCAACACAAACACAAACAAGTTTCAAATTGAAATAAATCTAACACGTGCTATATTTCCTTCTAGCACATAACAACATTGTAGGACCGATTAAATCTAGTGCATGCTATAGATTTATTTATATCACAAACACAAGCACATTCCAAGGTGAGGGAAACATAACGTGTGCTAGATTTCCTTCTAGCCCAAACATAAACGCATTGCCAATAACAAAATTATAAGGTGAAAGAAAGCTAATGTGGGTAAGATTTCCTTCTAGGATAAACACAAGCATACAAGCACATTATAAGGTGAAAGAATTCTAGTGCATGCTAGATTTAATTCTAGCACAAAAACAAGCATGTTGAGAACAAAAACATTATAGGGCAAAGGAAATCTAACATGTACTAAATTTCCTTGCAGCACAACACAAGCACATAATAAGATGAAACAAATCTAGCATGTGCTAGATTTCCTTTTAGCGCACACATAAGAACATAACAACATTGTAGTGTTAAATAAATCTAACACACGCTAAATTTACTTCTAGTGCAAGCTAAAGCATATTGCCAATAACGACATTGCAAGAAAACAAATCTAACATGTGCTAAATTTCCTTCTAACATAGTCACGTGCATATTTCCAATAACAACATTGCAAGGTCAAGGAATCTAGCATATTTCCTTCTAGCACAAAGAACCAGATTGCCAACCACAACATGGCATTGTGAAACAAATATAGCGCATGCTAACTTTCCTTCTAGCTCAAACACAAACACATTGTCAATAAAAATTTTGCAAGTTGTTCTGACATGTGCTAAATTTCCTTCTAGCACAAACACAAGCACATAACAAACATTGTAAAGCGAAAAAAATCTAGCATGTGCTATATTTACTTTTAGCAAAAACTCAAGCCTATTTCCAGCAACAACATTATCAAGAAAATGAAATCTAACACGTGCTAGATTTCATTCTATCATAAATGAAAGTGCATTGCTAATAACAACATTGTAAGATGAAAAAAATATAATGAGTGATACATTTCCTTCTAGCATAAATAAGAGCACATTGTCAATAACACCATTGCAAGGTGAAGGAAATCTAACCCATGCTAAATTTTCCTATAGAAAAAACATAAGCACATAACAACATGGTAGGGTTAAAGAAATCTAGCTCGTGCTAGATTTACGTTTAGCACAAACACACGTATATTGCCAAAAACAATATTGCAGGGAAAAAATAAATCTATTTTGTGCTAGATTTTCTTCCATCATAGATACAAGGCATTCTCAATAACAACATTGAAAGGTGAAAGAAATCTAATATGTCCTCAATTTACTTTTAGTAGAAAGACAAGCATATTGCCAACAACAAAGGAAAAGGTGCAAGCCAAAAGAAAACTAGGACCTGTTAAATTTTCTTCTAGGACAAATACAAACACAATGGCAATAATAAAATTACAAGGGGAATGAAATCTAACATGTGCTACATTTCCTTTTAGCACAAACAGCTAGATTGTCAACAACAATCTGAAATTAGAAAACTTTCCAAGCTTTGTGGGTTTTTCTCCATGAAGTTGCATAGAAAATGCAGTAACAACTGTTTTGAACAGGAAACCAATCATGTCAATCTGCTCATGCGTAACTTGGGGTTGGGTTCTAGTGGCTTGGTAGAGCACCAACTTTTTTAACACGGGGATCTGGCTAGATAATATTGGACCGTTTTCATGGATCTCTAAATATGATCTTGAGAGAACATTGTAAATATTTTTCATTTAGTAAATATTTTTAACGAACATAATATAAAGTTGGAATAGACGCTTGTATATTTAACATTGGTTTTGATGGGTAGCAGTGTAGTGTAGATAAACCCTTGTTAATATGGCTTGTTTGAGTATGCAAAGCTATTGCTTCTTCATTTTGGCTCTGCGCATCTCAGATTCCAGAGAGGTGAATACGTTTCAACTATGGGAAGGGGTGGAATAGACGCTTGTATATTTAACATTGGTTTTGATGGGTAGCAGTGTAGTGTAGATAAACCCTTATTAATATGGCTTGTTTGAGTATGCAGAGCTATTGCTTCTCCATTTTGGCTCTGCGCATCTCAAATTCCAGAGAGGTGAATATGTTTCAACTATGGGAAGGGGTGGATACAGAGGACGAAGGGTAAACATGTCGGTATACTGGTCCTAGATTATTGTTGCATACAATGTTACTTTGATACCTATAATACTAATGTCCTAAATAATATTTCAGCTACTTCAAATAATTAGTAACTACTAGGTGGCATGGGCAACCCCTACAAAAGAAAATGAGAGTTCCCCTATTAGAAACTCCCTTCTCATTCTCGTTTATGTTGCTTTGAAATTAATCAGCTCTTTGTGCGTTCTTATCAACTCTATGCTTCTTTCACTGGTTGGACTTAAAACTGGAAATCAGCTTTTCAGAAATCTCCACAGGTGTATATTTCGTGTACCAATGTCTTTTTGTGCAACTCCATTTGGGTGAATACTGAATCAAGCATCAACTAATCAGAGTGCAGTGGACACATTGATTCCTACACAACCAGGAGCTTTGGCTTTTGCATTTATACAACTTTTGGGGATCATTGCAGTCATGTCTCAGATTTCTTAGCTGGTATTCATTGTGTTTATACCAGTCGGTTCAACTTGTATATGGTATCATCAATATTACATACCATCAACTAGTGAAGTGGCTCGGTTGTCATTAGTTTCTAGAGCTCCAATCGTACAAAATTTTGGAGAATCAATCTCTAGAGCAGCCACCATTAGAAGTTTTGACCAGGATTCTTGGTTCATGGAGATAAATCTATAGTTTATTGTTGATATGTACACTAGACCTAGTCTCCACAATGTTGGGGCCAATGCATGGATTAGTATTTTGATGGATTGTCTATCAAATATTGTGTTTACATTCTCTGTAATATTCCTAATGGACATTTATAATGATAAGAAAATCAAGCATAGTAAAAAAAAACACGCAAAATTTACAACACATTAAACACTTAGAAATCTCCATAAACTGTGTTGAACTAAGCCATTCTATTAATATAAATGCTGGGTACGAAGGTAAGATCAAAAAACATGCACTTGGGTTGGCCCAAGGTAAGCTAACAATGCCCAAGTGATGAATCGACTACTCTAACATGCAATGTGGTTGTCCCCAACAATCTTTCCACTAACCCAGTGAAAAATTGCATTGTTGGGTGCAAAAAATGGTTGTTAGGGTCTCCTCTAGTGCTCAAAAAATTTCGAGAAATTAACCTCGGACTCTCCTCCAATAACCCACAAAAACCCACGAAGGAATCGGCCAAATTTTGACCTCATAATTTTGGCCCAATTTCCCCCTAGCTCCTCTAGTTGTTGACTGAGTTGGGACCCCTATTTTAACCCTAGAATCTACCCAGAAAATTCTACCAAATTATTTCTGAGATCCTTTTCAAAAACCCAGAAAGGGCTTGCTCTAGTTTTGACACTCCAAAATTGAGTTCAAAATGCTTGGCTCTCCTCCACAAGCAAAAATTGTAACCTGTAGCAGATGTTGGGCTTGTTGCTCCACCAAAATGCTGGAGAATCCCCCACGATTTCCCCAATCTAATTCCAAACAACCCCAGCTCCTCAATCTCTTTCAAAAGCCAATTGTTGGCTTTGCCTCATCAACTCTTCCAAGATCCCTTGTGTACTTTCCCATTTTTGCATCATTGGAGTGTCTATAAGCTCACCAATAACTGTGCGTGTGAGTCTAACACCTTCATGATCATGCTAGCCTCCCCATGGCTAGCCAAGATCATGCTTTGGTACCATTGTAATATTCCTAATGGAAATTTACAATGATAAGCAAAACAAGCATAGTAAACGAAACAAACACACATAATTTACAACACATTAAATACCAAGAAATCTCCATTAACTACGCTGAGTTAAGCCATTTTATTAATATAAATGTTGGGAACAAAGGTAAGATCAGAAATCATGCACTTGGGCTTGCCCAAGGCAACCTAAAAATGCCCAAGTGATGAGATCGGCTACTCTAACATGCAATGTGGTTGTCCCCAACAATCTCTACGCTGACCTAGTGAAAAGCTACACTACTAAATGTGAACAATGATTGTTAGGGCCTCATCCGATGCCCAGAAATTTTTGGGAAATTAACATTGAGTTCTCCTTCAATAACCCACAAAAACCCACGAAGGCATTAGCCAAATGTTGGCCTCAAAATTTTGGCCCAATTTCCCCTAGCTCCTCGAGTTGTTCCCTAAGTTGACACCAAAATGCTAGAAAATCCCCCACGATTTCCTTTCCTGCTCCTTTCCTGCATCCCAGTTGAACCAGAAATGTGTGGTATCCTCCCAGCTACCAAAGATGAGTAGAATTTGCCTCCGTAGGGTGACACTCATGGTCCACTGAAGAAGAGGGTGACTTGGCCCCCACGAAATACTGCGTAGTTTTGGGCAAGATGATGCAGGCCCCTGCTCTAGAAATTCGTATTGTTATGGAAATACCTCATGCTCGTATCCCATAAACAAGGAAGTCTCATACACCAATCTGGTGTCTGGCTTAGTTGTGAGCTTAAAATTGGACAATAATAACAATAATTTACATGCTTCAAATCACCTATTCATCCAATAAAATTTTCCAAAAACTTTTATCTATTGAACACATGAAAAATCTAATCCACTCTTACATAAATCCATTAGAAGCACCCCCTCTTCCAGAAACAAACTATGTTATCCATCCATCTATAAAATCAAATCCATAGGTTTTAATCCATTGCAATTGAAATATCTCAGCAAGAGGTTACAAACTTGGACGTGCTTTACAACATGATATGTTTATCCATCTCCACAAAAAATTTCGTAAATTCCGTGACACCATAAATGTGTTCTCCAACCAGCTTCGGAAATTCTCCTCTGCGGCTTATTTAGAGGACACAATATTGTTTCAAATGCTATTGCAATTACACTTTTGAAAACTATCTGGATTTGTTTGTGGTATGGGAGGCAAGCGATGCTTAATCCATAGGTTCAATAAATGACATGTATTCATCCTCAAATCCTACAAGGACTATTCTCATCCTTCTTGCAAAATGATGTTGTATTGTCATAGATGGTAGTTCTTTAATTGTTGGGGACAAAATTATTTACAAAAATGAATCTTTAAAGCTTTTATGTGCTAATATACATCCAATGTTGATGTTGGAAGAATTGATTTTGTACCTTATTCACCACGCTATATACCTATGCCTTCAGCCTTTTTACAATCTCACATTCCAAACTCTTTATACTAGCAGTTTGCAGAAGAAGACCAAATGCTTGTGGCCATGCATAATAGGCACATTGGTCAACATCTCTAGCCCAGCTTCAGATAAAGTTTTCTTTGAGCTCTGGAAATTCTCCTATGCAGCGTACTTAGAGGACACAATATTGTTTCAAATTTTATTGCAATTACATTTTTTAAAACTATCTAGATTTGTTTGTGGTATGGGAGGCAAGTGATGCTTAATCCATAGTTCAATAAATGACATGTATTCATCCTCAAATCTTGTAAGGACTATTCTCATCCTTCTTGCAAAATGGTGTTGTATTGTCGTAGATGGTAGTGCTTTAATTGTTGGGGACAAAATTATTTATAAAAATGAATCTTTAAAGCCTATATGTGCTAATATACATCCAATGTTGATGTTGGAATAATTGATTTCATACCTTATTCACCACACTATATACCTATGACTTCAACCTTTTTACAAACTCGCATTCCAAACTCTTTCTACTAGCAGTTTGTAGGACGAGACCAAATGCTTGTGGCCATGCATAATAGGCACATTGGTCAATCTCTAGCCCAGCTTCAGATAAAGTTTTATTTGACTTCTAAATCCATGTGATATCCAAAATAAATCCATCATGTCATTTCCAATAACTCTTCATTCGATTCTTCCTAATATGCATGTGATCTCCAACATACTAAATATGGGGAAAGGCCTATAACTAAAGCCTGCTAAGATCTATCTGAAAATCTTAAACACTTTCACCAACATCCTTCAATACCTTCAACATGTTTTGATCAACTGAGAGATGTGATTAGTTGATAGATTTACTGCAAGGGCAATGCCATAAAGGCCACCTCGAATTAATTTCCTCTAGGTGCTATAATTCTTCTTTTGACACATTAAATTCACTATCATTGTTGTTGAGAAAGGAACTGCCTCTATAGTTCTTTCTTGTCTTCCTTAGAAAACTCACAGCAATATCCATATTTATGCACCTTATCAAACAATGGAAATTCGTGATGATGTGGGATGGGAAACTTATCCATCATTTCTCAACACTCGGAAAAGCATTTTGAGTTTGCCATTCTTCTAAAGGATGCACATCGTTGACTAGCATGCAGCAACTTGTGAGGCAACTCTCATTTGTACATGCATAAGCAAGCATTATAAAGTATATAGGAGGACAGGCTGAGATGAATTGATAGATTACCCATGAATATCAAAGGGTAACATTTGATTGGATATTCACTTCTAGGTTTCCATCTTCTAGTTGACATCAAACAAATTGTCTTAGGATCATATGTAGGTCAGCCTACCATTAACTTATTTACTTTTGAGAATGTTTCTTTTCTGCTATCATTATACTTGAATGACGTGCAAAACGACCTCCCCTCTGAGGAGAGTCAATGCCAGTAGCAACTTGTTTTTAAAGCCCTTTTTCTTTTCCCAAATCATTGTCAGAAAAAGAATTCAATTCATCTTTAATTGTCTTTGTGCTCTTTACAAGGCTTATTCCCATAACATGGACCTTCATGCTGTCCAACATTATTTAAATATTCTGTGATGCTAGCAACTTTAGGTTCATGAGTTGTTTTAGGTGCTAAATGAACATTGGCATGGTTATCAGACCCACTACACATAAATATTTTTGGGCTTTTGAGTTGCTTTGGTCTAAGAGAGATTGATCAAATACACTAATATCACACATGAATTTTTCAACAACGGAGTGGATATATTGCTCTTCCAGCAAGCACCAAAAGCATGTGTATTTGTGATACCATTTGGTATAAAATCTAACAAGTTCCCTCCTTCCCAGTGCTAATGGTGCTTCTCATTACTCATAAGTAAAACAAGGGAGAGAGATATATTTTTCTTTGGAATGCCTTAATGCCCTCTCTAGAGAATGACCAATACAGTCCTTTGTTTTGATTATTTTTATTCACATATATTTTAATTGGTATCCAATTCCTTCCCCATCCCGTTCCTAGACATCTGTGGTATCCAATTCCTTCCCCTTTCCATTCCTGGACATTTAAATAGCTCAGTATTCGTTTAACATCAAAGGTATTGTATATTCATAGAAAATATCAAGTGCTAAAGTTATAGTGGTTGAGAGATTAAATCCACTTTTCATATGTAATGAAATCGGTTCAAGGATTGAACCAACTGAAGGAGTAGATCCACCTCTATAGGAGGAGTGTTATTGCCACCCAAAGTGTTGGTTCTCTACTTTTTGAAAAAGAGGAAAAATAAAATGACCGTTGCTTGAAAGGTTTCATATATCAACAAAAGCGTATGACAAAAAAAGTAATCTACAGAGGGTTTTAGGGGGTTTTACTCGTGGAATATGATTTCGAGGAGTGCCGGGCAAGATCGGAAGGGAGGAAGGGACATTGTGTGTGTCGGGGGATATTGAAGGTATGGAAAGAAAAACAACATTGATTTGGGCATGCAGAGTTCTATAGAGAGGTTTCAGTGTTGTTGTTGCTAAGCCCACTGTAGGGGAAGGCGTAGTAGTCAAGAAAAATAGGAAGAATAAGAAGACATTTTTGGATGCTGCCAAGCCCCTCCCCGATTGGGGAATTGGCTCCAAATTGGCTAAAATCTATTGGCAACACAAGAATTTCTACAAAATCACAAGAATCAAGCTCAAAAGAGATCTTTCTCATGGAAAATTGTGGGGGATTTTCCACAGAAATGGTGAACCAACAACAAAGCCCCATGTAAGGATTAATGGTGCAAACAAATGTGTGTGGAAATTGATTAATGATGTCCCTAAGAAGACTTCTGAGACTACACTGAAATGTAGATTAGTGATCTGAACACGTGAAGTCAATGCTAAAGTAAATGTTCATTTGTTCCATTGGTTGTTATCAAACTCGATTTGCAGGCTTGGGAGACAAGATCTCTTTGGAAGCTAGATATTTTGAGGTAGGAATAATGTATTTCGCTAAAAAATATGTTTATGCATCAGCTATCACAACATTTGTTTTCTCTATTGCACCCACATTTGTCTCTGTTTCTACTTTTGGTACATGTATGTTTATAGGAGTGCCTTTGATAGTGGGGAGAATTATTTCTGCATTTGCAACCTTTTATAATTCTTGAGTTGACTGAAATGTATGCGAGGTATAGTTATATATGTATACATCAGAAAGCTACAAAAAGGAATATAATTCCAAAAGCTATAGAAAGAATTCTCCCTGCTAAATTGACTGATAAGTATACTAGATCTACTCTCCACAATGTTGGTGCCTGTGAGTGGCCTGGTATTCAAATGGATTTTCTATCAAATCTTTTGTTTGCGTTCTTATTGGTGTTCCTCATTCACTTCCCCAAAGATGTAATTAGACCAAGCATTGCAGGGTTGGCAATAAAATTATCCTTACATGCAGATTTCATTACACTACAACACATTCCTTGCTGAAAAAAGATCCTTTAAATAGAATGCAGATCTATCTTATTCCCCATTATTTCAACATCTGACAAAACAACAAGGAGACCAATACTTCTCATTTCTAGAGAAATACCACCTATCACATTATCAATAGTTTCAAAAGGGAATCGGTTTCTTTATACCACAGATGCCAAAGTTCCTCTAAGGAGTACTCTTTTGCAGAACATATTATTAGACTTTGTGGATGGTCCATATATGGGAAACAACAAATGCACTCTATCAACCTTGCAATCCATGCCTCCTCCTTGTAGAGTTATATAAAGTGTTGTAGAACCTTTCTCATAATTCAACCTAGCTAGTTGTCTGTCACTGCATTTTTACCTCAGAATATCAATTCTTTGGGAATGGCTCTAAGTTGTGCATAAAATTATGAACACATATTTAAATAGGAACCTCCTATATATCCTAATGACTTTGCAGTAATACATGTGGCCCATTGGATTGGAAGTACCACCAAATTGTAAGGTCTGGTTGACAGAACTACATTCCAGAATGTCATTAGCTAGTGGAGCCCAATTTCTGTTAGGACTTTATCATTTATTGCCTCTATCATATCATGCCATGAATGCAACGTGATTTGATGTGCTTACCCACCATTGCATAGGGGTATTTTCCAAATGCATATACAGTGTTGCAACCCTTTTCTCAGCCACCATCTACTCCACCACTTGTTCCAAAGCTTCTTCCATGGTGTTAGTTGTGCCATTAAACTCAATATGTTCTTATGCTCTGCACTAATCCACCTAACTATTTTCAGCATCATGCAATTCCAATCATTTTTTGCAATCTATTCAAGAGTGCTTAAAATTGACCACCTGTTTTTATTTAATAAATCAATTAATACATTATCAATAAAAGTCAGTTTTGTTAGAGTTGCCAATCAAATGGCCCTTTTCAAATTAATAATGAACACAACACTAGATAATTTGAAAGCAAAATTTCCACATATAGGATAGGATTTCCAATTTCTATTTCTTCATTCCATGGATCCATACTTGGATATATTTCCCTCAACACAATAAAGTAATTTCAATAGTCATAGAATTCAAACATTTAAGAATAAAAATATTTAATGATATTTGAAAGTAGAAAGAAATTAAAATTGTGGATAAACTCTTCCTATAAAACATGAATGCGTGAAGATACAGAAAACACTTCATAGGGAAATGATGCTCAGAATAGAAAAAAGTTTTCCTATCAAATTGTTACAACCCTGTGAGCTTAAACTTTGAAATATGCATATGCATTGATATGTGTGAAATTAAGGTAAACATGGAACATCTTGTACTCCTTTCAATACTATGGTAGTGACCATAGCCCATAAATTGCAATGACTACCATGTTGAATTAGTTATAGGAAAAGATATGTGTTTTTCCAATTAGACCTAAGCACAGATGGCATGATGATGAGATTCATGGGATATTACCTTTTGGCCGCCTTAGTCGCTTTTATGTTAAGTGATTGGGAGTATTAAGACTCCTCCTTTCATTATTTAAATCATGGAAATGATACTAGTAGATCTGAGTGAGATTCTGTAAATTAGACCTGCTTATCCAGCTGACTATGCTATTATTCATTCTCAAGCACCTGAGGATTAGTGTTCAAAATTGAACACGTTATAGCCCATCAAAAGGCCTCTCGCACGTCAGAGAAGTACTCAACGAAATTTATGAATTAAAAAGAATTAAAAATTGATTTTTACAGCTTTTAAAAAAATGAATAATATTATAAAATGCTCTAGGAAAGGTTGTTGGTCCACCAAGCATTTCTAAAAATTTTGGCTTTATCTGTAATCTATTACCAATTTTCCCAGCCCTCGTTATAGCTTGTAGTTTGTAGAGTCCAAACTGAATTGTGCATTTCAAGTTGCCTTGTTCTTTAACTGAAGTCTGAAGTATCATGTTACACTTACAGACTCTAAATTCTAGGCCTAGCGTAGGCCAGGTTGTTGGAGCATTGACCTGAGTCTAGGTTGTTGCAACTTGCAGCATTAACCTGAGTCTAGGTTGTTGCAACTTGCAGAATTAACCGAAGTCTAGGTTGTTTTCATAGTCTACGTTGTTGCAGCATAAAAGAAGGTTAATGGTAAGGGAGCCAGAGGTTGTTGCATTGCAATTTGTCACTGCCAAGCCAACAATCATAATGGCAGCTCAACACTGGTATTCTTCCCTGCCAGTGTTGAGGATCTAGTCTGCCAAAGAGCCATTTTTCCAATGAACGAGCCATTCCTTTGTTGGACATCAATGCTCATCATCTTCTTCAATCGAACGTCGACAAATAACAACCCGGTATGTTGCATCTTGCCATCATCCTCGTATCTTGAAATCATATAAACACTGGTTGTAGATATTAAACATTTTTACTTCTTTTCATGGATGGATAGAGAGATACTCTGGCTTCATGTGTTGTACCAGGAAAAACTCACTAAATTCCCCTTTACTGCTAGCGTGCATAATAAAATAGAGAGTACAAGTTTGAAATTAATTGAGAAATACTGTCAACTGATTCTTGTGAGGGTGAATCCATTGTGGTTTGTAACTCTCTATTGTATCTATTTTTAGGTTATCATTTTGAGCGATTAAAGAATATCTATCTTTAGGTTAGCGATTTGAGAAATTTGAGAACCATTAGTGTGTTACGCCAAGTTTCCTCCTATTCTTATATTCATACATCCTGGTAAACAAATGAGTAATCTCAGCCAACTTATGAGACTGACCCAAAACCAGAACTATTGTGGATGGATTTTGAGACAAAACAATCTCATACCCATCTCTATATGAGCTCATTCCTTTTGCCATGAGCTGCCAGAACATGGCACCCCTACTGCTCCTCTCCATCTAAGTAAATTGTCTCTTTCACCCATGTGAAATCCTAGGTTTTTGTAAGATTTCCCAAACTCTACAAACAAAACTAGTTTTCTCAATATCCTGCTTCCATCTTCTAGATGGCTCTTTATCCAACTCTGCAAAAATGAAATTTGGGTCTCCTCATATGCTCCAGAAAGCCTTTAATTTTCAAATCACAGTTCAATATGTTAGTGCAAACTCAAAATTATCATTGAGAAATGAACATGAGTTACTATAATAATGGACTTCCTACCTATAAGATCATTCTTCCTTCTTTGTTGCAGTGGTTAAGATGATGGAGATGAAGGAGGCCTTTGATTTGGCCAAAATACCTATCTTGGGAAGATGGTTTGTAGCATTTGTGTCATTTATAATCATGTCGTTTGCTGGTGGAAATTATATGTTTGGGTCCTACTCAAAAGCAATAAAAACTTCACTGGAATATGATCAGAGCATGCTAAATACCTTGCCATTTTTCAAGGATCTGGATATTAATGTCGAGACTTGGGAATCAAGACCAGTGCTCTTAAAAAGCCAGTTTATGTATAATAGAAGGTTTCAACTATTCTTACAACCTAATGAGCCAGGTTTGAAAGACCTTATCTAAGGTCATCTATACAATGCTTCTAAGAGGTAAGTACCAACTCTTTTAGCTCATGTCTAAGTCTGCAAAGGTCTTAAGGTCTCACCTGACCTTGAAGGGTTGGTTATCCTAACCTAGTAATACCTTAGTGGAACCAGTGAACATAAGAATGCCATTCAATTTTTTGTTTTGAGCTAGTCTGAGCCAGGCCTCAAAGGCCAACTCACTTTTTAATTGGCCACATTCTCTCTGTGGCTTGGCAGGTCTGAGTGGGTCATTTTCCCTAGTAACATGGAATTATTCAATTAGCCTCCTTGCTATGAGGACCCCCTGTGCTAATCAACTGAAATTCCATCCATCACATAACAAAAGGTTGAGCATATTTTGTTTTCCAAATATGAAAACAATGTAATGAGAACATCTTCAAATACCATTCTGCAACCTCCCAAGCCAACATCGGTAATTAATAAAAGTGGACTAAGTCCGAACCCTCGTCTTTATCAACTTAAAATGTGAAATAAAGTCCAAAAAACTATCAAATCCTTGTTGCCTAATTTTGGGAGGCCATATCCATTATAGTAAGGACTCCAAAGGAAAAATGAAGAGAAGCATTCTGAAAACTTCTAATATGCATAACTCTCTTGGACATAGTTATGTCTTCACTTTGGGCTTAGATTTTTTAGATTCATCGTTTCCTACATAACAACATTTAAAAGTTATATTATAGAGAGTTGAAGTACCTTCATTAAAGCAGTATGAATATTTTGTTGAAGTGTACGAAAAAATACCACTTTAGCTACGCATAACAGATAGCCCTAACATCAAATATGCATTCCAATATCTTCAGATCTGCAGTTAGTTGATCAAGACAAATTATGCAAAAATCCAGATCTATGCATAAAAATACATTAAGCAGTAAAAATGAGGTTTTTCTCCATGCATCCAATAGACAAGACAAGAACAATATTTTTGAAAGAATTTTTATATTAAGGGGCACCTGAGAGGAAAAAAAGAAAGGTGTTTCCAATTCTCCTCAATGGGATGGGTTCTTGAAAGTCCTCAGCACTTCAGATCTAGAATTTCTCTCTCTTGTTGGTGTAGAAAACCCAGACAAACATAGAACTCAAAGGAAGCTCACAAAGCAAATAATGGAGAATGTGACAATGATAATGGCTCAAAGTCAAACCAAGAGTATAGATCCTTAGTGATCTAATATGCAATGAAAGGTGATAAATGAATGGGAAAACCCTTCTATTTATAACAAAATATTAGGGTAGTCTAGAACTTGGTGCATGAATAAAATATTATTAACCAAATTCTAGAACCACTTTTTAGGAATATTTTATTATATTTGTTGAAGGGAAAAGGATTTTGACTTGGGTCAAATCCTTTATTTATTATTTTAAGGAAATGGTGGAAATATAATTAAATAAATAATTATTTATTTAATTATTTATAAATGATTTAGTCAAATTTAACTAGGAATATTATTTAAATAAGGATTAAATAACTTATTCCTAGGAAATAATCAAATAAATAAGGATTTGTTTAATTGATTTCCTTGTTTTGGGTTAAATATGACCAGGAATAATAATTAAATTGATGTTTAACTAATTATTCTTTGAGGAAATATAAAAAAATATAGATTTGTTTATTATTTCCTTTTGGGGTTTCCTGTTTAGACCATAAACAACTTAATAAAGGTGTTTTACTAAGTTATTTCACATAGTGAAAGCAATTTTACTTAGGGTAAAATTGGTCTTACATGGTGTACTTGGGTTCATCTAATGATAATAGGTTAGATGACCCAAAAATGGTGTAACAGATTGCCCCCCAACGTACGAGTGTTAGGAGCAAATTGTATGACCAAAGTACGTTGTAAGAACTCAATCACTAGACATCAAGAGGGAAGTCAGAGAGAGAAATGTAAGGTAGTATAATGTGCTAAAGGACTAGACCCTGAGGAGACGAGACTTACAGGTGCAACAAGTCTCTTTTTATGAGATGGTACTGTAAGTAAAGGTTGGGAAAATAATGTAGAGGGGGGTGAATCAGTATTACTGCATTATCAAAACTTTCACTTTTTTCTTCTTCTAAAAGGCATACGCTACTTTCCTGAACCAGACGTGCGTATATACGCGGATCCCCTTTATTAACCTAGCGTATACACAGAGATTTAGATAAGTCATTAAATCTTCACTTAAACCATTCCATCATTTATTTATCAGATATTCAATAAGCAGTAAACATGTGCAGTAAGAACAGAAAAACCATCACACAAAGCATCACACATGAACACCAGGATTTTTAGGTGGAAACCCAAGTCGAGAGAAAACCACCGCTGCAGTTGCTCAGCCTTCATTATTTTATTATAGAGAAAACATCTTACAACATATGTGCTGGTGCAGACTCCTGCCAGCACGCAAGCACCCACCTGCGCTCATTTACCAGCCTCTCCTGGAAGGGAGCTCCAACCCCCTGACTCGTTTACCAGCCTCTCCAGGAAGGGAGCTACGACCCCCTGATCTCGTTTACCAGCCTCACCTGGAAGGGAGCTACAACCCCCTGACTGAAGGCTACAACCCTCAGCACCACCTTGGACCACGTTTCATCAATTTTCACACTGGATCCAACCACATCAATAGAACACAACTTGTAGGCCACAATTCATCATATTTCTAGACCGAACCCTTTCCATTCTTTTAAGCACAACCATACATCATCAACAGATACATATCAACACAGATCAGATAGCAGAAACACAGCAGAATAGATCAGATATTTCATACCCCTTGCTTCAGCAAACCCTAGTTTGCATACGCGCTTTCTCTTTACTGATGTCGCGTATATACGCGCTTCCGTCCACGAAAACCAGCGTATACCTCAGTGTATATTTTATTGCGCATACGCGCTTCATTGAAAGTCACGATATACGCACTTCCTCCGTTGCTAAGTAGCGTATAGATTTTCAATCATTATAAAGCAGCATACTTCTTCAGATCGATAATTTGGTCGTATCTACCCTTTGCTTCTCGTATGTATGTTCGCCTAGATGTCACCATCACAGATTCACCCTTCCATAATCATATCTAGCAAATATAAATAGTAACTAGATCTAGATCCCCTTCTTCATCATAGGTGCATCATACATTCAGATTTATCTTCCAGTGTAACCCTTTCCATTCAGATCTACTTCAGAGAGAAGTATTCATTCAAGCTCAGACATCTTGCACCCACACTCATGATTTGCACAATGAATTTCTTCTCCTTATATAGGTTTACAATTTTTCAATACCATGAGCCCCTTTTTCAATAAATTTTCATGACCAAAACAATACCATAAGCCCAAAACTACCTGGACGAGGTCAATTAGGCGGATCATTACCCAATACAATGGGTTAATACCATGGTGGTTACCCTTGGTTTTGCACTTTTTGAGCGCTTTTGCCCATACGCGACTTGGCACGTTATTTTCCGCGTGCATACGCGACTTCCCTTAGGACAATCCGCGTATACAAAGAGACATACTCTTTTCATCATATTTTGAGCACATTCTGAATTCCTTTCTTCATTGCCTTCTGTACACACTGTAGAAACATCATATTTTTGTCATCAGGAACATATTCTCTCAAGTACAACTTCATCAAGAGAGGGTTGCCCTTCAAGCACAACACTCTCATCTATCATCAACAACATCATATCACATCATTTACATCATTTACCAAGTCCATCAAGTCAAGAATAACTTCACCAGGTGGATTGCCATCAAGGACAACACATGTCAGCAGTCGCATGTCTTCATCTTCATTTAGTGGGTTGCCATCAAGGACAACACTCTGCATCATATTTCCAACAATCTCCCCCTTTGGACTTGATGGCAACCACGATGGTGTTTGGTTACCACAGCAGATAGATACCATGTCACTCTCCCAAATATGTCACATCATTATCTTCTCTGTATTCAAACACCATGTCACTCTCCCCCTTTGACATCAAGGGCAAAGGGCGGATCAAAAACCAACATTCTCCCCTTTTTCGCCTCATGTGGAAGAAACATTCCGCAGCTCTGATATGTGCTGAAGTGGCCAGACTCCCCCTGAGTTCATGCTGAATCTTCAAACATATTTTTCAATGAAATTTCCAACAATCTCCCCTTTTGGACTTGATGGCAACCACGATGGTGTTTGGTTACCACAGCAGATAGATACTATGTCACTCTCCCAAATATGTCACATCATTATCTTCTCTTTATTCAAACACCATGTCACTCTCCCCCTTTGACATCAAGGGCAAAGGGCGGATCAAAAACCAACATTCTCCCCTTTTCTCCTCATGTGGAAGAAACATTCTGCAGATCTGATATGTGCTGAAGTGGCCAAGCTCCCCCTGAGTTCATGCTGAATCTTCAAACATATTTGTCAATGAATTACATGACTCTATGAACTTCCTATCACCAAAGACTCATACGTACATCAATTATCCATCCAAGTGGATTTACATATGAGACTCAACTACCCAACCAAGTGGGTTTACAAATTTGACTCAGCTACCCAACCAAGTGGGTTTACAGAAATGACTCAGCTACCCAACCAAGTGGGTTTACAAATTTGACAAGTCCTTACATGACTGAATAATACAATTTTACAACATGGGTCTCAACAAGACCTTTTCATCAAACTACAAATATAGCTTTTAAGGACCAACAACGTAAAGTCCTCAAGAAAGAGAACATATTTCGGTAAATCCATCATAATGCCAACACCGTGATTATACTCTCAAGAAAGCCAATGCTCCCCCGACACTCTGCAACCAAGCAATCTTTCCAAATGACTAAGGCTCCCCCTTAGTTTGTGCATCCCTAAAACTTCCACCAACAAATCGTCAAGGCATCTTCATCAAAACATTAGAAAATCGTAATTATGAGAACTGAATACCACCGATGAGATACCAAACAAGACGTAGATACTGTGACAAAGACTGTACCGTGTCGAGGAATGCTGAACCAACCAAAAAAAATTGTCGCAACCAAAACATACGCGGTTTTATGTGTGTGAACTCGCGTACATACGCGACCGTGTTTCAGAAACTCCGTATCCCAAGCCATCTTCTAAAAATTATGCAGATTTTTTTCTTTTGACCTGGCAGAGACCACTCCCAGCCTTCGTCCGAGATGCTCGAACGCTTCCTTGGGCCGCAGGTTTGGTAAAGATATCATGCCTTGTTCTTTGGAGGTAACATACTCCAACTTCACCTTTTTGTTCAAGCACTTGTTCACGTAAGAAATGATACTTGATGGGAATGTGCTTGGTCTTTGAATGCAGTTAACAGATTCTTGAGATACCGATGGCACTTGTATTATCACACATAATGGAGATAGGAGTTGCACATTTGATTTGAAAATCTTGCAAGGTTTGCATCATCCATAGGAGTTGAGTGCAACAAGATGTGCGGGCAAATACATACTCGCTTCACTTGATAAGGAAATATAATTTTGCTTCGTCGAACCAAGATACTCTTCAACTGGCCCCATGTAAAATGCACCACCACTAGTGCTTTTCCGATCATCAACACTTCCATCCCAACTGCATCAAGTGTAAGCATGAAGAGTAAGATCAAGATCCTTTGGATACCATAGACCAAAGTCTTGAGTTCCTTGTAGATATTTGAATATCCTTTGGATGTACCGAAGGTGAGACTCTTTGATTAGCTTGAATCGTCCAACAATCCCAACAAAGATGCATAATGTCCGGTCTCGGTCCTGAGATAAAGTAGGCTTCCAATCATCGTATCCGTATTCCGTTGATTCACGCGGGGAGAATCATCATTAGAACCGAGATCGCATCCGGTTATCATTGGTGTACTTACAGGTTTGCATTCTTCCATGCCATACTTCTTCGAATTTTCTTAAGATATTTTTCTTGTGATAGAAATATACCATCTCAGATTGATGCACTTGCAAGCCAAGAAAGAATGTTAGTTCCCCAAGTAAAGACATTTCAAATTTTGCCGCATGACATAAGCAAATTTTTGACTCACAGATTCTTCGTTACTCCCAAAAATGATATCATCAACATATACAACTACAATCAACAGCTTATCATTTTCAACTTTTGTATAAGTTGCTATCGCGACCCCTTTGAAAATCCTTGTTGATGAAGATATTTGTCAAGACGATAATACCAGTTTCTTGGAGCTTGTTTGAGTCCATACAAGAGCCTTTTTAAGTCTACAAACAAGATTTGCATCATTTCCCAAATGAATCCTTCCGTTGTTCTATATATACTTCTTCTTCTAGGTCACCATTAAGAAAAGAAGACTTAACATCCATTTGATAAACTTTGATTCGTTGATAGCTTGAGAAAGCAAGAAACATTCTTATGGCTTCAAGTCTAGCTATTGTGGAGCAAAAAGTTTCTTCAAAGTCTATACCTTCTTGTTGAGTATACCCTTTATAAACCAACAGCTTTGTTTCTTACAACATCCCCATTCTCATTTAACTTGTTCTTGAAGATCCATTTAGTTCCAATGACATTTTTATCATGAGGTCTTGGTACCAAATCCCAAGTGTCATTCTTTTCAATTTGCTCAATTTCTTCATCCATGGCATTATTCCAAAATTCATATTTGCTAGCTTCTACTGACATTGTGTGTCTAACAGTGGATAGAAGTGCTTGATGACTAGAGGATCCCACAAGAAGTTCTCCTTGTTCGTACACCCGATTCCTTGTCTCCCAAAATCTGAGATTCAGATGATTCTTTTCGAACGTATCCGGGATGGAGTTTTTCTTCGTATAGATCATTTTCAGTTCTTCATTTGATTCACCGTTCATATCATTTCCATCCGATGTAGAAGGCCATATGTCATCATCATCTTCTTTCTCCGTTGTTTGTTTTTCTTCTTTAGAGCCGTTATGAGGACTCGTCAATAACAACATCAATACATTCAACAACCTTTTGAAGCCTCTATTGTAACATGTGAATGCTTTGCTTGAAGATGTGTAGCCAAGAAGTATCCCTTCATCTGATTCTTAGGTCAAACTTGCCAAGTTTTTCATCATTATTTTTGATAAAGCATCTACTTCCAAAAACTTTAAAATGCTTTACAAGGAGATTTGGCTACACTGCAGTTCATATGGAGTTTTATCACTATTTACCCGAACATGAGCCTTGTTGAGAATGTTAACCGCCGCACGTGTCGCTTCACTCCGTAACATGTTAGGAACATTAGAGTCGCCAGTTAGCTCGCCATTTGAACAATTGTTCTATTCATTCTTTCTCGCTACACCATTTTGTTGTGGGGTGCCCGCGCGCAGAACCTGCCTTTAATGCCATGTTGTTCGCGTAATTCAAAGAATTCATTTGACGAATATTCTCCTCCTCGATCAGATCTAAGACATTTGATTTTTGAATCCAATTCATTTTTCTACTGGGTTGCTTTGAACTTCGAAATTTTTCAAAAGCTTCATCTTGTGCTTAATAAACGCGATCTCACACATTCTGGAGTAGTCATCAATAAATAGGATATAGTATTCTTCCCCACGTAATGACTTTTTCCTCATAGGTCCACAGATGTCAGTATGAATGAGTTCAAGAGGCTTACTTGAAGAACTCCTTGGCTTTAAATCGACTGTCCGTTTACCAAATTGACATGATTTGCATATGGTACTTTCTCGAAGTTTAATCTTGGGAAGATCACGAACAATTTGAAGTTTGCTTGCTTTGTTGATTTGAGAGAAACTCGTATGTCCGCCGATGCCATAGCCAATTTTCGATGATTTGCTTAAGTAACATTGTTCTATGCCGTTGAGTACATACAAAGTTGCTTGGATTTCTTTTTCCTTTTTATAATGATTTTACCCGTATCAAGATCACGAACCACACATTCTTTTGAACCGAAGACCACTTCTCGCTCTTGATCACACATTTGACTAACACTCAATAGGTTATGCCTTAATCCATCCACATACATGACATCTTTAGCTCACCTTTTCTTTTAGAAATATCGACCCTTTTCCTTTAATAAATGCCAGGAGTATCATTTCCAAAAGTAACTTTCTTTTCCTTCTCTAGAGCATTATAAGTATGCTAGCTTTTTTGTCACCCGTCATGTGTCTTGAACACCCGCTATCAATGTACCATTGATTCTCTTCACCCCTTCCGCAAATAACGTCATCCCACAATTTTCAACCGAGTTCTTTCTTTTTCCACACTTTAGAGTTTGAGGGAACATGCTCTTGGCCGGACCTTGCTCCCGCATTCGTAACCGCATGACCAAAGTATTGCAATAAGTGCATTCAACTTCATTTTGAAGAGGAAAAATTGTTAGGTGTTCTTTCTCTTGGTTCATCATCCATCCTTGCTTCTCTCGGTCATGATGGTTTTATATGCAACACATTGAACTCGCTTTATGACCGAAGTTGTGACATGTGAAACATTGTCCATTGAAGTAGAAATTTCGTGATCATGAAATCTTCTATTAGACTTTACCCGTTGGTTGTAGCCATTTTGAAAGATCTCCCCCGTTAGTGTTTCTTGAATTGAGGTGATCTTGCTTTTTTTTACTCCGTAAAGATCCATTGTTCCTTTGGCCGAGTGTCTAAATGTAAGAGAACCGCCAAGGGTCGCTTTTAGAGAATTTGGTGTCGATGTCCGAGAAGATTCCCCGCATATCCAAGACCTGTTTTTATAAAGGAGACCGTTGTACTTTGATAATTTCATCCAAGGTTTCGAACTTTTAGCAAATCCGAGATCGAGAGAATTCAATTTCCCTTGGCTTATCCTTAGACTTACTACTTCACATTCTAGATCCTCCAGGTGCGTTTTCTCGCTTTCAAGCCGATTTTTAAAAGTCTCAATGATTATGTTCTTTTCTTTCTAGGCTCACTTTGAGTTGAATGTTTTCTTCAAGAAGATTATTGTCTTCTAGAGAATCCACAAAGGTACCTCTTTCTTTTTCACATTCTTTTGCGAGAGCCCATACTTTTGCACCAAGATTCAAAGCAAGGCTTTTGTATGTATACTTCATTGTGATTTTATCTCCTTCAAGCGATCAAGCTTCTCGGCAGTATGACCACCCTCTCCGATACCAATTGTTGGGAAAATACCGAGAGGGGGTGAACCGCACACGTATAATCAAAATCTTTTTACTTTTTCATTCCTTAGAAACTCATACGCTACTTTCTCCTTCGCAAACTAGCGTATATACGCGGATCCCCTTTATTAAACTAGCGTATACACAGAGATCTAGATATGTCATTAAATCTTCACTTCTATTAATCCATCATTCATTCATCGATGTTCAATAACAATAAACATGCGTAGTTAATTTAATAAACCATCACACAAAGCATCACACATGAACACCAGGATTTTTAGGTGGAAACCCAAATCTAGAGAAACCACCGCCGCAACTTGCTCACCCTTCAATATTTGATTATAGAGAAAACATCTTACAACATATGTGTCGGTGCGTACTTGACCAAAGATGCAGGCACCCACCCTCGCGCTCGTTTACCAGCCTCTCCTAGAAGGGAGTTCCCAACCCCCGACTCGCGACGGCCCTCACCGGAAGGGAGCAACGACCCCCCGATCTCGTTTACCAAACCCTCACCGGAAGGGAGCTACGACCCCCCGACCGCGTCACAATCTCTGCGCACCTCCGTGAACCACGTTTCATCAATTTTCACACCGGATCCAACCACTAATAGAACACAACTTGTAGGCCACAATTCATCATATTTCCGCATCGAACCCTTTCCATACTTTTAAGCACAAACATACATCATCAACAGATACATATCAACACAGACGTATAGGCGAAACACAAAAGCATCGCATCAGATATTTTCATACCCTTTGCTTGACAAATCCTATGGATTCACATCTTCGCTTTGCTTCCAACGATGTCGCGTGTCACGCGCTCAGTCCACATAAACTTTGGTGTCACCCGGTGTATATTTTTCTTGTATCTGCCTACTGTATTGGAAGAGCTGTGTATACGCGCTTCCTCCGCAGCTAAGTAGCGTATAGATCTTCAATCATTACAGAGCAGCATACTTCATCAGATCAGATATTCAGTTCAGATCTACCCTTTTGCTTCAGACAGATGTTCGCCTGGATGCTCGCCTCATCACAGATCTAAGCCTTCCATAATCAGATCTAGCAAATACAAGAGCAATTCAGATCTAGATCCCCTTCTTCATTATTGGTGCATCATACATTCAGATTTATCATTCAAGTGTAACCCTTTCCATTCAGATATACTTCAGAGAGAAGTATTCATTCAAGCTCAGACATCTTGCACCCACACATATGATTTGTACAATGAATTTCTTCTCCTTATATAGGTTTACCCTTTTCAATACCATGAGCCCCCTTTTTCAATACCATGGACCAAAACAATACCATAAGCCCAAAACTACCTGGATGGGTTCAATTAGGCAGATCATTACCCAATACAATGGGTTAATACCATGGTGGTTACCCTTGGTTTTGCACTTTTTGAGCGCTTTTGCCCATACGCGACTTGGCACGTTATTTTCCGCGTGCATACGCGACTTCCCTTAGGCCAATCCGCGTATACAAAGAGACATACTCTTTTCATCATATTTTGAGCACATTCTGAATTCCTTTCTTCATTGCCTTCTGTACACACTGTAGAAACATCATATTTTTTGTCATCAGGAACATATTCTCTCAAGCACAACTTCAGCAAGAGGGTTTCCTTTCAAGTACAACACTCATCATCATATCATCAACAAATATCATATCACATCAGATTTACATCATTTACCAAGTCCATCAAGTCAAGCATAACTTCATCAGGTGGATTGCCATCAAGGACAACACATGTCAACAGTCACATGTCTTCATCTTCATTCAGTGGGTTGCCATCAAGGACAACATCCTGCATCATATTTCCAACAAGGTGGCGAGGGAGGCATACCTATGCTCGCCGAGACAAAGTACAAAAGAATAGTGCGTCCAGTAAACAAGGGACCGAGCTATAAAGTACATGCTGGCATAAACATGAGCCAGATAAAAGATAGAATGATGAATCCCACATACATTTTGTGCTTGGGATAACAGCCAAGACTTATAGAATAATATCTGAGTACATGAGATACAAATACAACCCAAATGCCCCCTATAAACGGGGAAGGGCTTGCAAAATCTGACTGATACATGCAAATCAAAGAGGCGCTGCAAGCGGTTAAGGTCGACATCATCAAATATATGGAGCTATATCAAAGGCTAGAATGAAGAGGTCATCCGGGCATGTGGGGGGCTACCTGCAGGGCCACCCCCTCATGAGGCTTGAGACATCTCACACACACCCTGGAATCACCAATGTTTGTTGCTGCATCACTGGACCATCAAGTATATGGATCTCGATCATGCTGAAAGGAGCTAGAGCTGAGAAGCAATCAAGTCAAAGGGTAATGAGGAATCCCCTTTTTCCTGATCCGAGGCACCAAACAAGTATGGAAGCTGGAACCAAGGTACACCGCCCTCTATACCTGTCTTCTGGAATGAATAAGCTGATGTTGACAGAAGGAGGTCCGCCATAGGTGAGGCAATAAGGGATCCTCAACTAAGGCACGAAAGAAAAGAGTAGAGCGACTGACAGACTGACAGTAATGATGATGATGGAGTGGGGGATACTGAGTAGCGAATGGATGACTTCCCTTGTTAGAGCATAGAGGGCATGGATGACTTGGCAGTGACTGATACGATATCATGAGGGATATGGGACAGTGGGGCTGAAGGCCATAATGTGCGACACGATAGAGGAACCAAGCAATGAAGGATGGAGGACTATGACGGGATACAAAGGGACTCGGGATAGACTCCACGAATGTGATGATAACTGAACTCAGATGCTCTAAACAAGAACGACTCAAGGGTGCTTCCACATAGTGAAGGTCCAAATGGGGGACCATAAACGAATGAGTACAAGGGGGTATCTCATGACAAAAATCAACACGAACAAGGACAAGTAAGGAGGCAATGTGGTGCCCCAAGTACAAGTGTTGTAAGTGAGGAAATTTGATTTGGAGGAGAGGTGAATAAACCCTTCGTGGACAAAATGTGTCCTGGTGAGGTATTGAATCATGAAAAACTAACAGATACCCATTTGAGTGCTCGGTGAGAGCTTTCCAATGGTGCAGACGGTTTGTCAAACGGGGCTACGGTTTGGTCACAGCCGGCGAATGAAAAATCAGGGGTTTCTCTTCTAATAAGGCATTTTCCCTCCAAATGCATTCATTTGCTTGTGTAGCTGTGGTGAATGTGGAGAGGAGAGGGCTAATATGACAATCGTAGTGTTGAGCCTCGAAATTGTGCTTTCTTTCATCTCATTTTACCTCATTTTCCCTTGTCCATTGCTATCCTAGACCCAATTGATCAATGAATATGGTTAAAATTACTTTTAGAATGATTTACATGACTGACTTGCTAAGTTTTGTGATTTTTGCCATTGTAAAGCATTTTGACCGGAACTAGCTGCAGAATGCAGACATTCCGTAGCTAACCAGCAATTCTGCAGCTGTCTTCATGTTTGGGTATGTTCCAGGTGGCCTCTTGAGAAAAACCGCATATGGGCATAATCCACGTCATGTCTACATGGTTCGTTGCTCATCATGGAGGAAGAAACGAATTCTGGGTATGGTTTTGGAACGTGGGAACACATTTAGGAAAGCAGACTTCTATTAGGACTGTATCAGTCCAGATGTCTTTTTCCTCTCCACGCAGCCACTTCAAGAGTCCTAATGTGATTCTGATAAGGAAAGACAGTGTTCCTGAATTGTTGCAAGTCTTGTTATGTGCATTTGCTATATAAACACTTGAGAAACCGAGATTTGATGTTAGATTTTATGCTAGATTTTATTTAGATTCTGTGCTACATTTCTGAAGACGCAGAGTGTTATGTTCAAGTTATTTCATCTTTAATGAAGCAGACAGAGTTGTTTTGAAGACGTTGATTTAATTTGGAGTTGAATTCCGTCAGGTGGTAGAGGGCCCCTGCCTCTTGCACGGATTTTATTTGCGTAAATTAGATAAGTATTCTAGCTGCCATTATGTTTTAGAAGTTGAATTCATAGTTGTTTTAATTAGCTACTGTAGTTATACTCATTCTAACTCTTCCACAAGAAGAAGCTCTTCCAATAAATTATAATGATGAATGGGAAATGGCTATAGTATTGTAGGATTAGAAGTTGAATTCATAGTTGTTTTTAATTAGCTACTGTAGTTATACTCATTCTAACTCTTCCACAAGAAGAAGCTCTTCCAAAATATTATAATGATGAATGGGAAATGGCTATAGTATTGTAGGATTCAGTTGTAATTTTTGTTGTTCACTATCACAGTTACACTTGTTCTAATCACTCTTCCACAAGAAGAAACTCTTCCAATAAATTCTTAAGGAGTCCAAGACATGACCGTGATAATGAATGATTTAGTTGTGTGTTTGCACTAAGTACCATCTTTGTTCTTGTTCTTAAATGCTTGTCCAAAATATCATAATGATGAGTGGGATATGGATATGATATCGTAGTTTTTCATTGCTTTCAGTCCTTTATGTTTGCATTTGCACTCAATTACACAGTCAGAATTGTTCTAACTCTTCCAAAAGAAGGAACTCTTCCAAAATATCAACAATGATGGACAAACAGACTGTATAATTTCATAGAATAATGCATGATAGTATAGTTAGGATGCTCCGGAGTTTAATTGCACTTAACTCATGTTCAGTTACTTTGTTTTGAGTTTGATGATGACTTGTAGTTCAGCATTGTTTTAGATTAGTGGCATCTTAAGTTCATTCTTAGATTAACTCATTGCACTTGCACTTCACATTCAGATTGTCATCCACTGCACATTAGATTAACTTCAGTTGTTAAGATTAATAAAAAAGCCTTCATTATTTACAAACATCTTCTTGTTCTAAAATCTACAATTGATCTATAACCATATGAACAGAAGACAAACATCATTTTAAGGCCTGAAGTACATCTGCAATTTCCTCCTCATTTTATAAACAGAGCTCTCTCTCTCAAAAGACTACTTTGAAAAGAAATCAATAACTCTTGAGTAAAAGTTTTGTGACATTCAATTGAATTGCAGAATAGAGTTAGGGATTAGCTTTAGAATAGAAAATCTTATGATGATATCAATATTTTACTCCCAACATACTTCAACAAATCTCTAATCAAGGACAAGATGTTGCATCATTATAAGTTAGTTGTTTAAACTGTTTACTTAGGAAGAATTGCATGCTTAGTTGACCATGTTTCAAGCTCTCTCTCAAATGCCTTTGATGAAAGAATTTGACAAGTTTAGTTTGTGTTTTGAATCATTTGCTTAAAAGTCATTATCAAGCTTTGTTTCTGATTGGTCTAGATTTGATTATGTTTTTAGTATTCCAATTGCATTTGTCATTTGTCATCTATCAATTAGGATCCACTCTGTTTTTAATCATCAGCTCATTTCCATTAGCTTTCTAGGCATTTCCCTTGTGAACATAAAACCACCAAAAGACCAAAAACGTCATAAATCATCACAAAAGACCAAAAACATCACAAAACACTACACACAACGCATTAGGAAACAAACACCTAGGTACATACAGTACACTTCACTTCAGCAGTTTACAAATCCTGGTTGACAATTAAATGAGCTCAATTTAGGAGACTAGATTGAGACCAAACATTTTGGCGCCATTGCTGGGGAAGTGAAAACTAGGTAACCTTTGTTTCTTAGCATCCAAAAACAATTTTATGCGTAGGGAGAGAGATTCAAGGGGGAGATTTATAAGCAACAGAGGCAGAAGCTTGATTTCTAGAACACCACTTGTTTCATCTAGATCCAGAGCTAGTACACCTTCAACTCATACCCATATTCCATCCTCTCCTGATCCTGGACTTCTAGAAGATCTAAGGTCAACTATTCCATTAGATAAACCTTCCACTTCATCCACTGAACCTGCCATAGAAGAAGATCTAAAAACTCCTGTTAGGGACACAAATCTTTCCACTTCCACAGGAGAGTCAACCATGGCAGAAGAAGGAGGAGGAGGAGTTTTTAATGGAGAAAACACACTATTTGGAGGTAGAGGTAGAGGTAGAGGTGCAAATGGAGGAAGAGGTAGAATAGGAAGCTCTTTTGGGTTCCTTATACTTGATGAAGAAACCAATACAACCATGAAAAACATTTCACCCTCTGTCCTTCCAAACTTCTATGGACTTAAAACTGAAGATCCTGAAACTTTCTTATTCGAATTTGAAGTGCTGTGTAGAACTTATGACTACTTACAAGATGCTCAAAAGCTGAAATTATTTCCTTCAACTTTGAAGGGAGCAGCATTGAAGTGGTTTATGAGTCTAATCAGTAGTTCCATTAGAACATGGGAAGACATGAAACAAGCATTTCTAGAGAGATATTTGGATTATTGTATGCCGGTTAATCATAAGGAAGAAGTGTTCAAGATGTTACAAAAAGAAGATGAAAATTTAGAAGATTTGTTGGAAAGATTTAATTACAACATCAAAAGGGCAAAAATGGAAAATCTAGATCAAGACACCTTAAAAGCTCTTTTGTTGAAAACAATTAGGGATGAATGGTTGGATATTCTTAACATGATGGGAAAAGGGGATATATCACAACTTACATTACCTGAAATATCTGAGTTATGTATCAACCTTTCCAGAGGGAAATCCAAAACTGTCAAAGGTCCAAGAGATCCTGCTCTTGCAAGGGCAAGTAAATCTGCTTCTGGGACAGTAAGTAGATCAGAAATAGGACATATGCTTGATGATTTTAAATCTGACATCTTAGGGATTCTTAGTGAACAAATAGACACCCTCAAGATACAAATCTTTTGTCCCAAATGTAGAAAGAAGCATGCCTTGAGAGAGTGTCCTTTAGATGTAAAAGTTGTAGAAACCTGTGTTATTTGTTTTGAGAAACATGAGACTAAGAATTGTCCTTCTCTTCCTGGTCTCAAAGCTGTCTTTCAGGAGGAAACTCCTACAGATTCCACAGAGTCTCTTAACTTTGTATCTAGAAGACCCTGGCAGGGACCCCAGACACAAGGATTCCATGATCAAATGTATAATCAACCTCCACCTTGGAATTCTTGGCAGCAACCTTGGCCCCAATTTCAAAATCAATCTCAATCTTGGGCACAAGGATCACAAAGTCCCTATGGAAGATACTCTCCATATTACTAGTATCCACCATCCTATCCACCATATCCACATTTTTATCCTCAAAATCCTCAACAAAATTTTCCTCAAAATCTTCCACAAAATTTTCAACAAAATCCTCAACAACATCATCAGAACCAACCACATCAAAATCAACCACTTCCATTACCATTCCCTCAAAAATCCAATCAATTACCAGCTCAACCCATACCAAACCCCAATAATAAGAACCCTCAGAATACATACATGATAGAAGGTCAACAGTTTCCAACTTATTTAGTTACTCCTCTAGACCTTAGTGATGTTCAACTTAGGTCTGGAAGGATACTTGAAAAGAGGAAACCTTCTGTGATCATACAAGAACAAGATAATTCTGAGGAAGACTCTCTATGGGTGAATAAAAGTCTTGAGGAAGACACATCCTTTCAAGACCCAAACACTGAAAAACTAAAACAAAAAGATCCAATAAATCCAACTCTTGTATTAGAGCAACCATCCACATCTACTTGTATACCTCCCTTTCCGGAAAGATTACAAATTGATAGAGGTGTAGAAAAACAGATCATGGTGCCTAATTATGATTTCTTAGATGAATTGAGAAATTTTTGCATTAAAATTCCATTATTGCAAGCCATCAAGGAAATCCCAATTTTAGCCAAAACAATAAAGGAGTTGAGTATGAAGACAACAAGAAAAAGAATAAGAGAAACCAAGAAAATTCAACTGGTAGGACAAATAGCAAACATTATGATGGGCAATATTTCTATTCCAAAGTATCTTGACCCAGGAAATCCAGTTGTCAAAATTCACATCAATGGAATTGAAATTCAAAACACACTCATTGATTTAGGAGCAGCAATAAATATCATGAGTAGGCAAATCATGGACAAACTGAAACTTCCTAATCTTCTCTTTACACCCACACTATTACAATTAGCAGATAGATCTGTGATCAGACCAGATGGGGTAATAGAAGACATTCCAGTGTCCCTAGACTCTTGGGAGTACCCTATGGATTTCATGATCCTAACTCCTAAGAATAATCTAGGAGGCCATCCTGTTATACTAGGAAGACCTTGGTTGGCTACAACTGATGCTTTTATTAGTTGTAGGTCCGGTGATATGTATATTTCTGATGGTAGTTCAACTAAGAGATTCACTTTATATCCTCCAGCTAGGACAATTACGGATCTAGATGACACTCAATGGATAGAGGATGAAGAAGATTTACAACCACTCTTCACAATTTCAGAAATTAGTGAAGATAATCAAATTCTGAATACTCTAGAAAACTTTGAATCCTCTCTAAAACACAAACATGAATCATTTCAAGAGGGATCCAATATTGAGTTTTTGTCATCTAGGCAGATGTCTGTTCATTCTATGGACAAATTTGGCGGCTCCACAAGTGAAATTTTTCCAGGCAAAACTTTGAATATAAACAAGAACCTAGAAAAATCTCAACAAGAAGAGTTAGTCAAAGTATTACAGAGACATTCTTCTGCATATGCATGGGAATACACTGACATGAAAGGGATAAGTCCCAAGACTTGTACTCATCACATCTATATAGAGGCAAATTTCAAACCAATCAGACAGCCTCAAAGACGGATGAATCCAAATCTTAGGGAAATTGTTAAAGAGGAATTGCAAAAATTGTTAAATGTTAATTTCATCTATCCTATTTCAGATAGTCGGTGGGTTTCTCCTTTGGTAATTGTGCCAAAGAAAAATGGAAAATGGAGGGTGTGTGTTGACTACCGAGAACTGAATAAAGCTACTCTTAAAGACCATTTTCCTTTACCTTTCATAGATCAAGTATTAGATACATTAGCTGGCAAAAAGTACTTTTCATTCCTAGATGGGTTTAGTGGTTACAATAAAATCCAAGTAGCACTTGAAGACCAAGACAAAACCACATTCACCTGTCCTTGGGGTACCTATGCCTACCGAGTATTGCCATTTGGATTATGCAATGCACCTGCAACATTCCAAAGGGCAGTATTAGGAATTTTTTCGAATCTAATACATGATTGTGTAGAGGTGTACATGGATGACTTCACAGTTTATGGGAATACATTTGAAGAGGCTTTAGAAAACTTGGAAAAAGTCTTAAAAATATGTCAAGAAGCAAACCTTTCACTTAGTCATGAAAAATGTTTTATCATGTTTACTGAAGGTATTGTTTTAGGGCACCATATTTCAGGGGATGGGATTAGAGTTGATGAGGCAAAAGTTGAAGTCATTTCTAACCTATCCATTCCAAGTTGTCAAAGAGATGTTAGAAGTTTTCTAGGATTCACAGGGTATTATCGGAGATTTATAGAAAACTTCACCAAAATAACATCTCCACTCTTCAAATTACTCACCAAAGATTGTGAATTTAAGTGGACTTCTGATTGCCAGTTAGCTTTTGAAACCCTGAAAACCAAAATTTCTGAAGCACCTATATTAAGGGGACCTAACTGGAAGTTACCTTTTCATATCTCGACAGATGCTTCCGATACAGCTCTAGGAGCAATATTGGGACAAAAAGATTTAATTCCCTATGCCATCTATTATATCAGTAAAAATTTGACTCTTGCAGAGTTAAACTATACTGTAACTGAAAAAGAGTTTTTAGCTGTTGTTCATGCCATAAACAAATTTAGACACTATATAACAGGCTATGAAACTTTTGTTCACACTGATCATTCTGCAATTAGATACTTAATGAAAAAATCAATCACTAATGGTAGAGTTATAAGATGGTTGTTACTATTGCAAGAATTCAACATTACTATTCTAGATAGGCCTGGAAAACAAAACACTGTGGCTGATTTCCTGTCTAGAATCCAAAATATCAAAGATGACACTCCGGTTGAAGATCAATTTCCTGATGAATATATTTTTGCAATCTCTACTCAAACTCCATGGTTTGCTGATATTGCCAATTATTTAGTTTCAGGAAAATTTCCTTCAATTATGAATGCAAGGGATAAAAGAAAAATCATTAATGATAGTGCAAATTATTCATGGGTCGCTAATGAGTTGTACAAGACAAGTCCAGATTTGATCATAAGAAGGTGTGTTCGTGAAGATGAAATGCCTGAGATTCTCAAGGCATGTCATGATGAGCCTTGTGGCGGACACTTTGCAGATAAGAGGACAGCCTATAAGATCCTTGATTTAGGATATTATTGGCCATCCTTGTTTAAAGATGCTAAGGAGTATGTCAAAAGGTGTGACAGTTGCCAAAGGGTAGGGAAACCTTCTCCTTCAGGTGAGATGCAATTACAACCTCAAGTACACATTGAACCTTTTGAAAAATGGGCTTTGGATTTTGTAGGACCTATTAGTCCTCCATCAAGACAAAAGAAATATATATTAGTTTGCACTGATTATGTTACTAAATGGGTAGAAGCTAAACCGTTACTTGTTGCTAATGAATCATCTGTAGTTAATTTTATTTTTGAGGATATTTTTACTCGTTTTGGTGTCCCAAGGGAAATTGTTACAGATCAAGGAGCTCAATTTACATCAAGGCTAGTGGAGCAAATAATGGAGAAGTACAAGATCAGACATAGAAAATCTACTCCTTATCATCCACAAGCAAATGGTCAAGTGGAATCTACTAATAAGGTCATTGAAGGAATCCTAACAAAGATTGTTCATTTACATAGAAGAGATTGGGTAGATAGGCTTCCTGAAGCCTTGTGGGCCTATAGAACTACATGGAGAAACACAACAGGCCATACTCCTTATGAGCTTTTTTATGGAAAGCAAGTTTTGTTTCCCATAGAGTTCCAAATTCAAACCTTCAAGATGGCAGTTCAGCTAGGACTTGATCTAACGGAGGCACAAAAGCATAGACTAGAGCAAATTAATGAATTGGATGAGATCAGACAAGATGCAGTTCAGAAAAAAAGTCTAGTCCAACAGCAAAGGGCTAGATGGCATGACAAGTACATCAAAGAGAAGAAATTTAAAGAGGGTGATTGGGCTCTCTTGTTTGATTCAAAATTCGAGGATTTTCAAGGGAAATTTCAGACACATTGGCTTGGGCCATATGAAATTGTTCGAATTTTTGATAATGGGGCAGTAAAAATCAGAACTATAGATGAAGAAGAGGTCACTTTTCTTGTGAATGGTCATAGATTGAAGCTATATCACAAACCACTCTCAAGAGAAGAATTTGTCCAGAAGTTCCAAGAAAGCAGTGATGTGAAGTTAATGAAGAAGAATCTTTCTTCTTCATCAACTTGATTTAATTTTCTGAAGCATTTCTTTTGAAAAATAAAAAATAAAAAAATAAAAAAAATAAAAAATTAAAGTATAAACATGAAAACCAATCATTGATTGGCATGTTTATACAGAAAAGATAGGGTGAAAATCAGAGTCTCTCTGACACTCTAACTTTTCCCATTTTTGTTTTTACAAGCAGCTGTTACAAAAATCATAAGTTCAGATCCATAGTGCTTATGATTCATCTTATTTCATCCATACTCCATCTCATCCATCATTCATATTTCACTCCATTCCACATTTCATTCATCTCATTTAGTCCTCCATCCATTTCATTTTCATGTCAAAATACAAAATTTGATGTCTTGCTGAAAGTGAATAAAACATGTCATGAATTGCAGTACAATTCTTATGTTCTTTCACTCCATTTCATAAACTGAATCCATTCCATTTCATCATCCACTTCATACATATCATAATCCATCATCCATCTTCATTCATAACATATAACATTTCACCCATATTCCAAAAACACTCCATTTTATGATTAAAATGCTCTACAGGAACATTCTGTAGCTCAGTAGACATTCTGCAGCTGATCAGCCTTTCTGCAGCCAGACAGTCTTTCCACAGCTACAAACCCTGAAGGCATCAATCAGTAGACATTAGATTTGCAACAAAGTGACCCAGTGTATCCATGAATCAAAAGCATCAAAGAAGGATAATGAAGACTCTTCCAAAGGTGAACAAGAAGACAAAGACTACAAAAATCAAATGAAAGGCAGAGGTAACAAGTTTAAATTATAATGGCATTTCATAAAAGTTTAGCATAGTTTTAGTTATGGATTGTTCGAAAAGGTTGTTTTAATTATTTTTATTGATCAAGACCAATAAACCCTCCACAGAGTTTGGATTAAAATCTTCCATTTCAAATTTCATGTCGATATCATTTAAGCGGTTAAATTGGTCGAGGTATTTGAATTCTTCACGTCTCTTAACCAAATCATTCAATGATGATTCTCTTTGCCGTTGTAAAAATCTCTGCCGTCTCTTCAATCATTAATTCATTCCCTCCACCTCACTCCACTACTTCATTCCGTGACCACTGCCATCACTCCATTCTGTAGCCGGCATTTCATTCCGTAGACAGAGATATTCTTATCACCGAGAGTAGAGTAAAAAAGGATATCAGTTTGAATAGCATTGAGCATTATCATTGTAAACGCAGAGCAGAGCAAAAGGGTAAATTTGGAGGCATAGCAGCGTGAGAATTTGAAGCCATTTGATTCCGTGGGAAGACAAAGTATCACTGTGGGCAGAGATAAAGCATTATCACTGTAAACGCAGAGATATAGCAATATGGAGTTTGAAGTCTTTCGTCACTAGAAGACAGAGGTATTGCAGTGTTGAATTTGAAACCATTTGCTACCAAAAGACAGAGGTATTGCAGTGAAGAAGTTGAAACCATTTGTGACCAAGAGACAAAGATATAGCAGTATGTGAATTTAAAATTATTTTCCACCGAGAAACAGAGGCATAATAGTGTGGGAAATTTGAAGTCATTTGTCACTGTCAAACAGAGGCATATCAGTCCAAAGTTCAATTGTCAACAGAGGTATATCCTTCCGAAATTTGAAGACATTTGTCATTATCAATCAGAGGTATGTCATTCTGAAGTTTGAAGCTATTTTCATTTAGAACTTGAAGTCATTTCAATTCGAAGGTGAAAGCTATTATTTTGTGGGTAGAAGAGTGTTAATTTGAAGAAGCAATCATGGGTTTCATTGTAAGAACAGAACCAGTGGGTTCAAAATACTTAGAAGGCTACCCTCAATGCAAAGAAATGTTACAACAAATAGGATGGCTTCAATTTTTGGAGAAATTTAATGGCTTCCACAAGGAAGTCACTAAAACATTTGCAAGATCATTTCAAGGAACCGAAGTTGAGGTGGGTGATGTAAAATTTACTGTCACTGAAGTTTTCATTGCAGAGGCTACGGGATTGCTCAGAACTGGAGAGAGATGGTTCAAAAATAGAGAATTCCACAATGAATCCTGGAATTTTTTTTTTAAATCACCAGGTATGGATGTTACTGTATTTAAGAAAGGAATTCCCAGTTCTGCATTGAAAAACAAATGGAGAAACATACTACTTCTTCTGCAAAAATTTATTACATGTGAGGGTAGATATGGAACATTTTATGTCTACCACATTAGACTAATGATGCATTTTCTGGGGGAAGACTTAAACCTACCATATTTCTTACTTCAAAGTCTGAAAAAGATGGCTGCCTGTGTTCAAAGAAGGGTTCAATTTTTAGAGACAACCCTATATCATCATGGTTTGGTTAAAATTTTGATTGAGCATCATTTGGCCAAAACAAATGATACATGGGACAATTTCTTAATAAGAAATCATTTTGAAGAAGCAAAAGAACCATCACCTGAACCACAGCCTACAAGAAGAAGTAGAAAATGGAGGGCTTCAAAAGTTGAAATTGACAAAACAGTCCAAGAGAGAAGTGAGGAAATCATTTTAGAGAAGTTGACTCAAATCAAGAGGCAACTTAGGAAAGAGAAGGTAATCAAGAAATCTACCACAGAGAAAGGAGAGGGATCCTCTCAGCCTAGAAGAAGCCACAGACTTAAGGGAAAACTAAAGAAAACTCAAATCAAACAAACAGGGGTGATTGATATAGAAGATGAGGAAACATCCATTGAAGAAGATATTGAAGAGGATTTTTATGAAGGAACCCCTGAAATTGACCCTGCTCAACAAGAAATTTATGACTATGTGGAAACTTTGGAGAGGAGAGCTTCAGAAAGCAGAGAAAGAACCCCTAGTCCTCCACTGTCTGAAATAGATGTATTAAGGAGGGATAGGTATGAGTTGGAATTACTGAATAGGCACATCAAAAATGAGAATGAAATTCTCAAGGATCAAGTCAAGCTCAAAACTGATATGAACTCAACCTTATCCCTACATATAGACAAAGTGGAAAAGACCAATGAGAAGTTAAAGAAAAGGAACAAGAAGCTAATCAGGGCACTCACCAACCTAAGGTTCAAACTTGTTATCAGAAAACCCAGAAGATCTCTAGCTTCCAGACAAAGGAGAAGAAGAGGATTAGATGTTCTTGCAGAAGCCTCTGAATTCATAGGATAATTTGCAAGAGGACATGCAAAGAGACAGAAGTGGGGGTATGTTGAGCCTCAAAATTGTGCTTTATTTCATCTCATTTTACCTCATTTTCCCTTGTCCATTGCTATCCTAGACCCAATTGATCAATGAATATGGTTAAAATTACTTTTAGAATGATTTACATGACTAACTTGCTAAGTTTTGTGATTTTTTCCATTGTAAAGCATTTTGACTGGAACTAGCTGCAGAATGCAGACATTCCGTAGCCAACCGACGATTCTGCAGATGTCTTCATGTTTGGGTATGTTCCAGGTGGCCTCTTGAGAAAAACCGCATATGGGCAGAATCCACGTCATGTCTACATGGTTCGTTGCTCATTATGGAAGAAGAAACGAATTCTGGGTACGGTTTTTGAACGTGGGAACACATTTAGGAAAGCAGACTTCTATTAGGACTGTCTCAGTCCAGATGTCTTTTTCCTCTTCACGCAGCCACTTCAAGAGTTCTAATGTGATTCCGATAAGGAAAGACAGTGTTCCTGAATTGTTGCAAGTCTTGTTATGTGCATTTGCTATATAAACACTTGAGAAACCGAGATTTGATGTTAGATTTTATGCTAGATTTTATTTAGATTATGTGCTACATTTCTGAAGACGCAGAGTGTTATGTTCAAGTTATTTCATCTTTAATGAAGCAGACAGAGTTGTTTTGAAGGCGTTGATTTAATTTGGAGTTGAATTCCGTCAGGTGGTAGAGGGCCCCTGCCTCTTGCACGGATTTTATTAGCGTAAATTAGATAAGTATTCTAGTTGCCATTACGTTTTAGAAGTTGAATTCATAGTTGTTTTAATTAGCTATTGTAGTTATACTCATTCTAACTCTTCCACAAGAAGAAGCTCTTCCAATAAATTATAATGATGAATGGGAAATGGCTATAGTATTGTAGGATTTGAAGTTGAATTCATAGTTGTTTTAATTAGCTACTGTAGTTATACTCATTCTAACTCTTCCACAAGAAGAAGCTCTTCCAAAAGATTATAATGATGAATGGGGAATGGCTATAGTACTGTAGAATTTAGTTGTAGTTTTTGTTGTTCATCATCACAGTTACACTTGTTCCAATCACTCTTCCACAAGAAGAAACTCTTCCAACAAATTCTTAAAGAGTCCAAGACATGACCGTGATAATGCATGATTTAGTTGTGTGTTTGTACTAAGTATCATCTCTGTTCTTGCTCTTAAACGCTTGCCCAAAACATCATAATGACGAGTAGGATATGGATATGATATCTTAGTTTTCATTTCTTTCAGTCCTTTATATTTGCATTTGCACTCAATTACACAGTCAGAATTGTTCTAGCTCTTCCAAAAGAAGGAATTCTTCCAAAATATCAATAATGATGGACAAATAGACTGTATAATTTCATAGAATAATGCATGGTAGCTTAGTTAAGATGCTCCGGAGTTTAATTGCACTTAACTCATGTTCAGTTACTTTGTTTTGAGTTTGATGATGACTTGTAGTTCAGCATTGTTTTAGATTAGTGGCATCTTAAGTTCATTCTTATATTAACTCATTGCACTTGCACTTCACATTCAGATTGTCATCCACTGCACATTAGATTAACTTCAGTTGTTAAGATTAATAAAACAGCCTTCATTATTTACAAACATCTTCTTGTTCTAAAATCTACAATTGATCTATAACCATATGAACAGAAGACAAACATCATTTTAAGGCCTGAAGTACATCTGCAATTTCCTCCTCATTTTATAAACAGAGCTCTCTCTCTCAAAAGACTACTTTGAAAAGAAATCAATAACTCTTGAGTAAAGGTTTTGTGACATTCAATTGAATTGCAGAATAGAGTTAGGAAATAGCTTTAGAATAGAAAATCTTATGATGATATCAATATTTTACTCCCAACATACTTCAACAAATCTCTAATCAAGGACAAGATGTTGCATCATTATAAGTTAGTTGTTTAAACTGTTTACTTAGGAAGAATTGCATGCTTAGTTGACCATGTTTCAAGCTCTCTCTCAAATGCCTTTGATGAAAGAATTTGACAAGTTTAGTTTGTGTTTTGAATCATTTGCTTAAAGTCATTATCAAGCTTTGTTTCTGATTGGTCTAGATTTGATTATGGTTTTAGTATTCCAATTGCATTTGTCATTTGTCATCCATCAATTAGGATCCACTCTGTTTTTAATGATCATCTCATTTCCATTAGCTTTCTAGTGAGTATTGTAATCTCCTGTTTGAATTAATAAGATTGCCAATGCCCTCTTGTGTGGACGTAGCCCAGGAGGTTTGGGTGAACCACGGTAAAATCACTGTGTCTTTATGTGCTTGATTAAATCTGCTGTGTGTGAATTATTTAATGGTTTCCGCTGTGATTTCTCCAACAAATGTTGAAGAAGTAATAATTTATTTATTTGTTTTATTTTAAATAATATTATTGAAAATAAAATTTAAATATGATCTTATTTTAAATGTTATTTTTTTCTTGTATTTAGATGATGTTATATATAGTCTTGTTTATCAATTTGTTTTTGTTAATCTAAACTACTAGGAAATGAACATTGAATCTTTTTCTTTACAATGATTTCGAAATAAAACTATTATCAATTAAATTACACTCACTAATGGTGCTTACCAACTTTTTAATTGATATAATATTCAAAATTTATAACTTAAATGACAAACAACACTCCAACTACACAACATGTGATGTGAAACTCAAAAATAATTGGAAACCTTTTTATAACCTAATTTTCTCATATTGTTAATTCTAAAATATCTATAATTTTTTCCATTTAAAAAACAAAAATTCTGAAAATGATTTTAATGTCTAAAACATAATTTTTTGAAAATTTGAAAATATAAAAGATAAATTATATTTATTTTTTCACCAATTCTATATAAAAAATAAAAAATAAATAATAACTAAAAGGATAGAAATAATTTTGTTAAACTAGGTTTGACTACAAAACCTCATGATAAATAACTCCTCACTGTGAAGGGTAATCGAGCTAACCCCGGGAATTACAGAATCAATTTTAAAAACAATTTAATATCTGTATATATTTATATATGCACAATTAAAAAATATTCAGTCTTAAATAATTATTCTTTACATTAATCTATAGTTTTATCATTATTTAAATAATAGAGTGTTAAGCAATTAAATACATTTTATAGGAAATTGTATGATGTTACATCAATTTATTGAAAACAAAATGCAATTATTTTAGTTATGAAGGTTGTTATCATAAAAAAAAAAAAATTCAAAACATCATTTGGAGAAGGTTACAAAATTTCATGGATCAAAATTTGGTTCTAGGAGTCAATTTAGGTTTGATCAAGGGTAGGTTTTAGATTTTTTTATAGTTTAAAGCTCATCCTAAGCTTAAAGCAAAGACTTTTTTAAAGTTCTTTCATGTCAAATATTCATCATTTTCGATTTGTATGTCATTTCCCAAATTTTTGTGTCAAAACTTTTCAATTAGCCAAAAAACTGCAATTTCATAGCACCGCCTGTTGAAAAAGTCATTTTGCGCTATGAAAGCGCTGATAGTTTCATAGCGCAAACATGAAAAATTACACTGCAGGTGCTACGAAAGAGCAATTTTGTAGCTTCTTGTCAGTTGAGTTGGCAGATGTCAGAAACGATTGGGAAAGGGTAGGATAGTGGCATGTCGTTTCATGTAATGATGAAATTCGATGTACACACCCATGTTTGCAATCATCATTGTCATTATAGGCTATGAATTAGGCCTCATTCAATTATGAGAGGACATTTTAAATTTCAAAATCTTTCCTAATTAGTCATTCTCATTCCCTTTTACCTCCATTCGAAATGTCTGAGCTCTCAGTGTTAAACCAAACCTGTGGCTGGTTCATATAAAGGTTTTACTACTTCCATATCAACTGAGGCTGAAAGTTTCTCAAGCGAGGTTGATAGTTTCTTAAGAGAGGCTATTATTACAATTATTCAAGCGAGGTTGTTGTTACATTTTTTCAAGCGAGGCTGAAAATTTTGTTCAAGAACATGGCCGAGGAAAATAAAATTCTTAGAGGAGGACACTGCTTAAGGCATGAACCTAAAGACATGAAAGAAATAATTGAAGACCCAACAGTGATGGAAGAGTTTAGAAGAGTAGGTTCCCTACGGTTTTGTGAGAAGTTGCAGGGCTGTCACACACATGTATCCAAGGATTTTACCATGAATTTCAATGGAAAATCCACTAAGGTCGAGATGCTAAGTGTGTCTATTACACCAGAGGTCATTGCTGTCATTACTGAGATACCAAGAGGTCAAGAAACCTGGTTCAAAAGTTTCAAATTTGATATGGAGTAATGTAAAGAGTTCATGAAGCCTGAGTACACATACATGGACCTTAATAATGCTATCCATGGAAGCTGCATCAAATATAACTACTCAAAACTGTTGCTCAACATTAAAAATTATTTTACTTATGAAGGTAGATATCACAAGGTTTATTCATATCATTTCAAATTGCTTCTACACTTCACTGGTAATATTTCACTTGATTTACCTTTTTATCTGAACAAGAGTATTGAAAAGATGGCTGATAAGGTGTAAGCAAACTCTGAAGGGAGTGAAACATCCTTATTTCATAATGGTTTAATGAAGTTATTAATTTTAGATGAACTTGAGAAGATAGGGAGAGATTGGTCATTTTCTTGTTTATAAATGGTTTTGAGTTGGAAACACTAACCTCTACAAGAAACCCTAAAGCTCAAGGAGTTCCATCACCACCACCAACAAAACCAAGAAAACCTATGGTTGTAAAACCAAAAGCAACTACAAGAGTGAAGCAAATAAAGCAAATTGAGAAAGGGCCAAAGAAAATGAAAATGCTTGATACTCCAACTCTCTCACCTGCAAAACAAAGGTCAAATATTGTCAAAGATGCAAAATAGAAACAAGATATTAGCAAACAGGAAATCAAAAGAGTAACTAGAATCCAAGCAGTGGCATTAAAAGGAAAGACAGTTGCTACATAGGAAAGCCTAGTAACAAAGGGGAATCTAGAGGATATTCTTCATTCCATTGACATAGACGAAACACCCACTGTCCAAGCTGATTTCATTGGGGAAGAGGACCATAAACTAAAAAAGGCCAAGTCTACAAAGAAGCTAGAGTTTGAGGGGGAAGATGCAGATTTCATTTTTCAAGCAAGAATGCCTATGACTAGGCATGCTAGGAAACTAATGGAAGGCAGCAAGGAAGTTAAAATACCCATTGAGACAGCTAAAGCATCCAAAAAGATAATTTACCTCTCATCACCCACTATGAAGGATACAATCAGTAAAACAAAAAGGGAAAGGAGAAAGTGATAGAGAAAACAGAGTTCCAGTGCCTTGAGGAGAAATCAAGGCTGGAAAACCAAGAAATTGTTGTCATGAAAAAGAGAGCTAGAAAGCACAGTGTCAAGAAAGTACAATATAAAATAATGAAGGCAACGTAGGAAGGACAAGTTGATTTTGCTTCTGAAAACTTAAGTAATACAGAGCAATTTTTCAAATGGATAGTTCCAGCAATAAAAGAATCTAAATTTGTCAGAATAGTAAACACTCATCTGAGAGCTACTAACAGAAGACTTAAAGATTAGGTGGAGGACTTAGAGCAGCAACTGGAGTTGATTCATGATGAGTTAAAAAGTAGAGGCATTAAAATGGCAGTCATAGAAGAACCAATAGCTCAACCAGGTATAAATGAAGAAGGGACCTCAAGAAATCTAGAATGAATGTGTTTTTATAGTTGAGATGGTTTTTAAATGATGAAGACAAGTATATTTTGAGTTTTTGGCATAACTACAGTTTTCATTTCAAAAAATTTTGACAAAACTGCATACTCAGCATTTTCATAGTGCATTCAGTGTAAAAAAGCAGAAAATGGCTATGAAACTGCTGTAGCAGCTTTTCTTGCTTATTTTGATCAGTTTTTGAAGGGTTGAAGAATGAATCAAGAACTGAATTTTCAATGGAGGATGTATTAAAGGCTAATTAAAAAAATCTTGGAGGAAAGAAGTCAAATATTTGAATAATAAAGGTTGAAATAACAGCGCTAAGAAAGGCACTACAAAACTGCTATGTTTTTGTAGTGCAGAACATTACAACATTTTGAGCAGTGATTAAAGTCGTTTTAGAGGGTTGGAGGCTAGGGAGGAGTTATGGGACGTGTTATTCCAACTTACAATATCCAAGAAACACGAAATGAATGGTACATGATGGTCAGAATATTCAAAGAATGCCAAAAGATCTTATGCCTAAAAAACAGGGTTATGTTTCCTATATTGGTGGAGGTCAGCAAAATGGTCATGAAGAAATGAAGTCCATCATCTAGATTCGACCATGTGATTATACACTTAGAAATGATGTAAATTTAAGTAGATAAGGTTGTTATAGATAGCAATAAGCAGTTTGACTCATTTTTGGATTAGGACTATTAACTAGATTAGGTGTCTTTTTGTAATAAATTCCATTTCATATGGTTATGTAAGGTGTCAGTAGTTAGAAATTTGATGTATCTAGCCTAGAGGCAGATCATCCAATGTTGTAAGATGTCTATTAAAGACCAAGAGGTTGAAATTGTAAAGGGTTGGACATTTTTGGCAAAATTGTGCTTGTTGTGAATTGACTAGCTTTCATCTAATACCGAGATCTTCTACATGACCAACTTGAGATTAAGAAGGAGTTTTAGTTTTTTCCTATTCTATTTGCATATTTTATATATCTCATTGTAGCGGTGCTTCATATATATTAATCAGAATTTATCTTTTAGATGCTCTGAATCCCTATATAAGTGAACTGACTGTGATTTTACAGTTTCATGTGTGTGTACCTTATGACTAAAACTCTGATATGCCTCATATTCCATGTTAAGTAGATTCACTAAATTATTGAGCTGATTTGACTCCATAAGCCCAATTTATTCATGCTGATGTGATTCTCAACCTAAACCTAACATTTACCTATTTATTGCCTAAATAGAGTTAGCCATCTATATTTTAATCCAAAACATTAACCCTTGAGAGAGCCCTCCCAGGCTGAGGAGGCTAAGCCTCAGTCAAAAGACTAGGTTTCAAATAATTACATGAAGTTTACTGATCAAGCAACCTATCAGATGCAATTTTGTGATAACATTTTGGTGCGTCTTCGAGGAGTCTGAAGATATACATCTCTCGAAAATTATGAAGTTGAACTCTTGAAGGTAGCAAGAGCACATAATCTGTTTGAGGCTGCAAATACCTTAGTGAATCCATTGTTGAAGAATTAAAAATACATAAATTCATGGTGATTACACTTGACATATGAAATTCTCATATGCTACCATTCTTGTTTCAAGGTATGCATGTATAGTTTTTTCAGGAATTCACTATTTCCCAAATCATTTTCCCAAGGATGCATATTTTTTGAGGAATGGTCCAAAATTCAATGGAGAAGATTTGAGTTTGAATTTGAAGCATATATAAGATTTTTGTGACTTTACTGAGCTTCTTAGAGTCAAACATAAAGATGTTTGCATCATATTGTTCTATGGTTCATTTCAAGGAAAATGTAAACAGTGGATTGAAAGCTTTCCTGTCAGATCTATTAAGTCATTTGCATATTTTTGGCTTATGTTTTTAGAAGAATGGATAGACATAACAGAGTTGGTGGCAGACTCTCCTTCAATTCAAGGCTTTAAACAATGCAATGATGATCATATAATGAGGAATTAGATGAAATATTTTCTTTCTCCTTGTCTTCTTATCTAAAATCATTTGAATGCAAGTCAAAAGATAAGGTTCAATTTTTGTATGAAGTTGTTAAGAACATTTAGAAAGACATTGAAGTTTTACAAGGTCAAATTCAATCATATAGTCTTCATGATCATGATCATTATTTTCAAAAGCTTTCCATGCCAGAACACAAAAACTGGGTGTTGCTTCCTTTCTCTTTTGAGATTGAGGAAGAATACATTGTTTTTGAAAATCAGTTTGAATAGCAGTTTGATAGCACACAATTGAAATTTTGTGTGGCTGAGAAAAGCATACATGAGTTGTTGTTAAACACCATGTTAAGCACACACATGGTGTATGAGGAAGATGAACACACACACACAAGAAACTCAACATACAATGAAAGATAAGCGTGAGGCTTTCTTATATTCCATTATACAAAGATGTACATTTACAGTACAATGGTGTTGTTATAGCATCATTTCTCACCTTCATATGATTCATGATTGCTTTTATTGCTTTGGGCACCCATTCCTACAAACTTGGACAAATTCACTAAAAAACTGTGTAAAAATCCCCATACGCGATTATGCCCAGACTTTTCCGCATGTATACGCGAGTCCACATGCACTTTTCCACGTATGCCATTAAAATCATTAAAATATATATAAAAATTCCCTATTTTTGGGCTGGGTTGATGGTTACTCTGGTAGTTCAACCACCCCAGCACGTGGTCAACTGTTTCCAACAGTTGAAACTACTTGGACGGAGTATAAAAGCCCCTCATGTGTATAGCCTAAGGGGAAGAGAGAATTTATTGATATTATACTCTGTTGGTATTCCCTATCCAAGTCTGAATTCCCGTGCCTCCTGCACTTCCCAGTTCATTATAGGAAACCTTTGTTTCTTGGAGATGCTCATCTCTTTATATGTCATCTCGTATGCACCAGTTTGGAAGGAATCTTAGCGAGGCAAGGGCGGGACGGATCCGGACGACGGTCTTCTCGAAGATCGTGGAAGGATTCAGGTGATCTCTCCACTTGTTATTTCTGTACATGATATTTATAATACAGAAGTACCATCTTGTTCCCGAAATATACGTGTTAGCGTCTGCTTACATATATGAGAATATTTGTTATTTAAGCATTCATTATGGTTTATCTGATGTTTTATATGGATTTCACTAACTTTTAGAGTAGATATATGCTGTACAACCGGTTCTTCGTTCTTGTTTCTCCTTGTCTTTCAGGTTAAGAAGGAAGGACGGTTGCTGGGGGTTTGGACCTCGCGGGATCTACATCTCGTAGAACCTATGGGTAACTTCCTCGATCTACTCTATTTAGTTTTTCATGAACATGTATGGTTGTGTGAGTCCTTCTTAAGTAGCATGCCCCTACTCTGTGGAGGTTTAAACCCAAAAAACCTCTAGGGTGATTTTCCCCGAAACAGAACTGGCGACTCAACTGGGGAATCACAAGAATGCAATCTTCGATCTATCTTAAGCTACATAACCGGCTAGTGCTGCTGCCAGTTTGGTATGTTTTCAGGTACATTTTGTGAATTTGATTTTCCCGGTTTTGATCAGAGGATTGACTCGTCACGGTGTGTGGGTATATGATCTTCAACGGCATATAGGTTAGGGAAATCACTTGCTTTCATTTGCATCTTGCACATACTAGCCTCCATACTGATCACTTGCCTTAGGGTCGATCCCATCAGGTCATGAGTATTACACCCATTTCACTCGCCGATTATTTAATCATGACTTGATGGTAGAGCCTTCCTTTACATGGGCTTCCTAGTTAGTTACTCGCTATCACTTGTTGCCCATGCTGCGTTTTATGTAGGCTCGGGAGTCCTCTTTAGTCCCGCCATGACTTATGTGTTGAAGCTTCGTTCTTCTTCTTCCTCACTATCATTTTTTCTGGCTATTACCCTAGAGGCTCCCTGGTGTCGTTAAGTTGTATTACTGCATTGCATATTGGCTACTTGATTATCCTGGCCTTTAGCCGGCTTCATTTGGACTCAGTGTTTAATCCAACTTTTGACCTTGACTATTTGTACAAGTTAACCATTGCATGCACTTAGCTATCGCGACTTGACACCCTTTTACCCATGGATGGAACGTTCCTTTGAGTATCGCTTACCAGTTTCCGCCACCTTGCATTGAGCATAGGATTGTTCCAGTCCCAGGAAATAGTGCATCTGATTCTTTGATACTCGTTCTATCCATTGTACCATAGTATTCTTTTATTCTTTTTCATGCTTATTATATGAAAAAGACAAAAAAATCAAATATAACAAAAAGAGCGGGAACGGGATGTATCTTCGTTGTTTTGATGGCAGTACAGAGTCAGTTTGTCGCCCTTGAAAAAAACACATATACTTATATATATTTCCTTCATTTGGGATGGTTTTAGTTTTGACCTAGGTTCATCCTTTACCTTGTTTCACTTGTCAGTCCTCCCCCAGTTGGTTATCTCTTCCAATCATATGGAGAGTTTGTTCTGCCTCCTGCATAACAAACTTATACAGTGTCACTTTTACTGCCATGGTCATCATGAGTCGTGCTTTTGTTCAAGGGAAGTCTAACCGGAGTCGGCCATTCTGCGGTGTCTCTTGACTCATTATTCAGTCGGCCTTCCCGATCTTGTCAGTATCTTGTTCTATCACATCAGATGTTTTGGTCTTCTGCTCGTGCTGGTTTGAGAAGGTCCCCATTGACTTCTTGCTGGCAGGTTTGTCTCTTATCGACTACGACACATTGCTCTAAGAGCAAACCTAGAGCCGCACCCTGGCCCTATTTCCATCATTGATAGGTGACCTTGTGCTCAGCATTTGATCATCATTATGGGTCTTTGACTGAGTGGTTTCCCCTGTGTTCGATGTCGGCACACATTATCACACTTGGGATTCGTGCAGTACCTTGATTTCCATTTGACCCTATCGGTGGATTTCTCGCCTCTGTGTCAGCTTTCATTATTGGTTGGGTCAGAGGGTTTCTTCCGTGCGCTAGCTTCATCTTGTGCACGTCGGAAACGTACTTCGGTTTTTGGTTCCATCACTCTACTTCGTCCGATTCCTTCCAAATCTTGGCCTGCGGGTTACACTCGCACTGGACTGATGTGGGATGCCTTAATGCCTTCCTTCCAGCAGATCTTTTCCCATCGAATCCGACTCATTGCTCTGGGAATAAGGTCTAGAGTCTTTTTGTCAGTACCTTAGGGTTTGCAGTCATCAGTGGCAGACTCTTCGCTATCAACAGTGGGGATTCATCATTGCCTCCTGATTGGTAGATTCTTTCAAGTGTTCGACTTCAACTCATTCATTTGCACTTGTTAGATTGTACTGGGGCACCTTGACACTCATTTTCATTATTGGTGGGTTGTCTCGCGTTGGTTAACGGTATACATTATTGACCGGTAATCCAATGATTTCTCACATGGTCGACTTCAGCTCATTTATTCCCATTGTGTAGAATTGTGCCATAGTGATCGGTGAAGACCTCGGGTTGCATCAGCATTTTTCGGTTCACTTTTGACAGTCCATTTAGTTTCTGCCAGTGATGTCGTCCACCCTTATATGTTGCAGTTTAGTACAGCAGCATCCTATATGTTGGCTCCCGAGTTGCGTGATAGTACCGTTTGTTCCACCCCTTATGATTTGGTACTTGGAGATTTAGTTACTTATTTGATCAGACATCCAGTTGCATCATCTTTGATCAGCTTTTTATATGTGATACTTGGACATTGATTCAGACTTATATTTTCGGACCATGCTCAGATGATTCATTGTGTACTTTCAGTTCAGTTATACTTGTATACATGTTGGATCTATTCAGTACTTTCTATATGATGTATTTTTGACTGAGCATGGGTATGCCGGCCTCAGCATGAGTTGACTCTTTGTTTTCTTTCATTGGTTTTTGGCAGGCTAAACTTTGGTGAAGTCCTCTCTTGTCCTTGTGAAGTTCTTTCTATGTGCATAATACATTTCGGCCATCATGTACCCCTTCTGATCTCATATATTAGGGGGCATCTGTTATAGCATCATTTATCACCTTCATATGATTCATGATTTCTTTTGTGGCTTTGGGCACCCATTCCTACAGACTTGGACAAATTCACTAAAAAACAGTGTAAAAATCCCCATACGCGATTATGCCCAGACTTTTCCGCGTGTATACGTGAGTCCACATGAAATTTTCCACGTATGCCATTAAAATCATTAAAAAATATATAAAAATTCCCTATTTTCAGGCTGGGTTGATGGTTACTCTGGTAGTTCAACCACCCCAGCACGTGGCCAACTGTTTCCAACTGTTGAAACTACTTGGAGGGAGTATAAAAGCCCCTCATGTGCATGGCCTAAGGGAGAGAGAGAATTATTGATATTATACTCTGTTGGTAGTCCCTATTCAAGTCTGAATTCCCGTGCCTCCTGCACTTCCTAGTTCATTTCAAGAAACCTTTGTTTCTTGGAGATGCTCATTCCTTTATATGTCATCTCGTTTGCACCAGTTCAGAAGGAATCTTAGCGAGGCAAGGGTGGGACGGATCCGGACGACGGTCTGCTCGAAGATCGTGGAAGGATTTAGGTGATATCTCCACTCATTATTTCTATACATGCTATTTATAATACAGAAGTACCATCTTGTTCCCGAAATATACGTGTTAGTGTCTGCTTACATATATGAGAATATTGTTATTTAAGCATTCATTATGGTTTATCTGATGTTTTATATGGATTTCACTAATATTTAGAGTAGATATATGTTGTACAACCAGTTCTTCGTGCTTGTTTATTCTTGTCTTTCAGGTTAAGAAGGAAGAAGGGTTGCTGGGGGTTTGGACCCCGCGGGATCTGCTTCAACCGTAGGACCTACGGGTAACTTCCTCGATCTACTCTATTTATTTTTTCATGAACATGTATGGTTGTGTGAGTCCTTCTTAAGTAGCATGCCCCTGATCTGTGGAGGTTTAAACCCAAAAAACCTCTAGCGTGATTTTCCCCGAAATAGGTGTGACTCTTGGTTTCATATTCCAAGGTCACTTGGACTCCATTGTGACTTTTTTCATTCCACACTTACCCATAAAGGATTAGGTGTTCCAACATCCCCCCTTAATCCGAAGGGGTATTTGTGAGTCCAAGAAAAGAGTTGTAATACAAATCTGCAAAGTATACATGGCAGCACTTGGGCTGAATCAACCCTCTGAAATGTTGCAAAAAACAGGTGGTTTAAGGATGACCACCAACACTGAAACGCAAAACTTGTTGCAGTTCCTGGAACTCTTCCAAAACTGGCAAGAAGCTAAAAGCTTCTGCTAGAGGAATTGTCCGTCATAAAAAAGGGAGACCTTTAACCTAAAAGAAGGGAGGTCTACTACTTGTGATGGTTTTAGGATTACCAACAACTCTGGAATTCTTGAAGCATTTCCTGGAACTCAACCAAAGCTGGCAAGAAGCTAAAGGCTTCTGCTAGAGGAAGTGTTCCTCATATATGAAAGGGAGACCTTCGACCTAAAAGAAGGGAGCTCTACTACCTGTGATGGTTTTAGGTTATCCTCCAACAAAAAATGATGGTTTAAGGTTGTCCACCAACCGAAGGCATGCTCATGGGCATCCATGTATCTGACTACATCTCTGAATCTGGAATGACGAATTGTGGCTCAGGCTCGCTTGATCTGACGTTGAAGCTTGTACATGACCACCATTTTCCCCCCTGTCAGGGACAAGGTGAGATGATGGCGAAAACTCAACTGCAAGTTTGCTCAAAATTCGTGAGCAAGTTCTAACATGTGTCGTAAACATCTTCTTGCTTGCTAATGCCCATTGCCAAGAAGCGATCAATCCAGGATGAATCTTGGTTCTTGCAGGAGGCTTGTGTCTGAAGCATCTGTCTGAAGAATGTGTGTGCCGACCACAGTGCTTGCATGGATGAAGATCAAAACAGTGATCTTTCATATGGCCAACTCGATCACAGTGTTGGCATTTTATGATCTGTGATTGTTGTTGTGGAGCAGGATCTAAAACAGCTGCAGGTGAATTGTCATACATGAATCTGACACTCTAAAATATGATGGGCTTGGTGTATTCCAGGATATGAAAGGACACATCCTTGTCATATCCAAGACTAGTTCGGTGCTTGTTGTGGACAAGCTCTTCCCAAAGTCTGATGATGGGCTTAGGAAGTGCAGTCTGATCTGTTGCATCTGCATGAAAATCTGCTCTTCTACAAGGAATTGAATATGAATCATCTGCAACTTTATCTTCTTTCTTCTGATGAGAGTCCTTCACAATCTTCTGAACAGAAATAGGTTCAGAATGGTGACTCTTTTGCTGATGTTTGTCTTACTGAAGCTGAGTTTCCAACTACAAAAACTCAATCTTCTCTTGTGCATCTTGTAAACAAGTTTGAATATTACAAAGAGCATTCTTGCTCATTTTTATCATATCATCAACATTTGAATGAATGAGTCTATTCAACAACTCTAATGCCTCATTGATTTTAGCCATTTTTCAACAACTTAGGCTAAAAAATAAAAGAGTGTCGGCTTCAACCGAAAATGCACCCATTTACAATGTGATTCAACTTCTTTCAAACAATTACAAATGATTCCAAGGATTTCTCAAAGTACAAAGTGTGCTCCTCAAATGATGGAAGGCAATGAACAATCCAACAACTCAAATTTACACTTCAAGTCTTAATTGCAACTATGAATGAAGAAGCAATACAATACAATATTTCTGCAAAATTTTTTGTAAATGTGCAGCTGAAAACACTATGCAACTGAATTTTTCCTTCAAAGAGCTATTTTCAATGATGGAAAACTTGTCTTCAAATGTCAATTTCTTCAGAAAATCACCCTTATGTCAATGCCACAATTCACACAATGTCAAATATGCAATTTTCTCTATGTATGTTGTCCATTTACTGATATGTCATTTCTCTTCCTCTCTGCTGTTCATTTCCTCCTTTCCTCTCTCTCTCTCTCTATTGTAATTTTTTTTTTAAATTAAAAAATAAATTAATGAGAATTAATTAGGAATGGGGGAAATTTAAAAAAAAGAGAATTAATTAAAAGAGAGGGGATTAATTAAAAAATGTGGGGGGAGGAAATTAAAAGGAAAGCAATTAAAAATCGAATAAAAAAAAACCAAATTTAGAATGGGCGGTATTGTATATTGGAGAGGGCGGTATTTAAAAAACAATTAAAAATGAAATTAAAAGGGGAGTGAGGGGCCATGGTAAGGGAGTCGGTGTAGTGCACTGGTAGGCCTGCGTAGAGGATAGGGAGAGCGGCGAGGGGATATGGGGTGTAGGGGGTAGGGAACGAGAGGGTGGGTCACGCAAGTGAGAAGGGGGCGCATGAGGTCTGTGTGTGGGGGAGGCCGAGCGGCTGTGTTGGAAGCGAGGGGAGTGAGGGTAGCAGTGAGGGGGGCGGGGTTTGAGTGGGAGGCGAGCCGGGGTTTGAGTGGGAGGTGAAGCGTAAGAGTAAGGCAGGCAGAGAGGGGAGTGCGTGGACATGTGGGGAGGGATTGCGAGAGTTAAGGAGTGTGTATTGCAGGAGTAATTAAAATCGATGCAGAGATGTGGAAGCATATGTGCGTAGGGAGTGAGAGCTGTAGGGCGTAGGGAAGGGGTGAGCCATGCGGAGTTTGGAGTGATAAGGGGAAGGGCATGTAATGGCATAGAGCGAGGGGAGGGAACTCAAGTGATATGAGAGGGGTTGGGGTTGAAGTGTGAGGGGCGCAGAGCTAGTTTGGGTCGAATGGTGGAATTGCAGAGGAGTTTTTTATTTTATTTTATTTTATTTTATTTTGTTTTTTTTTTATTTCCTTTTAAAAGAGCTGAGAGAAAATACAGAGGCTTTTGAAAAACTGTAGAATGCAGAAAATTTGCAGGAAGCTGTAGAAAGGAGCAGGATTTTTTTTTCTTCAAATATTCAGCAGAAGAATTTGTAGAGATTTCCAATAAAACTTCTAAATTTTTTCAATAGCCCAGCAGCAGAGAATATTTTCCAACAGCAGAAAAACTCAGAATTGCAGAAGTTTTTCAATGAAATTGCATAATTTTCAGGAGATTTTAGCAGTAAATTCAGAAATCTTTCTCAGGAAATGTGGCAGAATTTCACCAGTAAAAACTTAGAAATTTTTCAGAAACTCATCTTAAACACTTTTCCAGCAGCTCCAAAATGGTGCAGAATTTAAAATGCAGAGATTGCAGGAAAAATGAGCAGTGAGAAAACCTTCAGATGCACAATGATGCTTTTCTCCAAAACCAGTGCTGCCAATTTCTGAATGCTTTTTCTCAATGCTGCTCCTTCTCCAAAACCACTTTCTAAATGAGGCAAAATGTCTACTATAGAAACTCTGAGTGCTGCAAAAATGTCAAGAATTTTTGTAGATATGCAGAGGCCATAAACACAAATGGCTCACTCAATTTGGAGCAGGGCCAGCAATCGCCCGCTCTGATACCATGTTAAACACCATGTTGAAGCACACACATGGTGTATGAGGAAGAATAACACACACACAAGAAACTCAACACACAATGAAAGATAAGCGTGAGGCTTTCTTATTTTCCATTATACAAAGATGTACATTTATAGTACAATGGTGTGACTCTTGGTTTCATATTCCAAGGTCACTTGGACTCCATTGTGACTTTTCGCATTCCACACCTACCCATAGAGGATTAGGTGTTCTAACAGTTGTCCAAAGCTGTAGAATTTCATGAGAAGCATAAAACAGATCAGTCTTCTTTGATCCTATAGCTGAGTACATGGAAGAGTTCTACAGTCCATATTGTCAATTATATTTTCATTATGACGATCAGATATATTTTATGTTTCCTTGGTCATTTCAGTATCATGCTTACTATTGGTTCAAGTGCAGTGAACAGGTTCAAGTGTTAGATTAGATCAATGACTAGCTTCATTAGAAGTTTCATGTTGCTTGAGTTAAAAATGGAGATTGTAGCTATTAGGGTAGGTAGGAGTGTGTGAATAAGCTCAAAGTTGATTGAGAATCCTTTTAGTAGGTACAGATTTTGTTCTATTACAGTGATCATTAAGCTTCAGCCTGAGGTCAAGGCCATAAGAGCTTGGCGAAGTTTTCATAAATTTCAAAGTTTTTCTATTTTGGAAATAAAATGGATAGCAGCACTGGAACTACTGGTTCTTGTTGTACCACAGGGGCACACTATCCCAAGTGGAGCCACTCTAATCACCCAAAAAAAATTCAAAACATCATTTTGACAAGGTTACAAAATTTCATGGATCAAAATTGGGATTTAGGAGTCACTTTATGTTTGATCAAGGGTAGGTTTTAGATTTTTTATAGTTTAAAGCTCATCCTAAGGTTCAAATAAATCCTTCTTTAAATGTCTTTCATGTCAAATATTCATCATTTTCTATTTGTATGTCGTTTTCCAATGTTTTGTGTCAAAACTGTTCAATTAGCTGAGAAACCACAATTTCGTAGCGCCACTCGTTGAAAATATTCCTTTTGCACTACGAAAGTGCTGATAGTTTCATAGCACAAACATGAAAAATTACACTGCAGGCACTACGAAAGCGCGGTTTTGTAACTGTCTTGTCATTTGAGTTGGCAGATGTAAGAAACCATTGGGAAAGGGTAGGATAGTGGCATGTTGAGTCATGTAATGATGAAATTCGATATACACACCCATGTTTTTATTCATCATTGTCATTATAGGCTATGAATGAGGCATCATTTAGCTATGGGAGGACATTTTAAATTTCAAAAACTTTTCTAATTAGTCATTCTCATTCCCTTTTACCTTCATTCGAAATGTCTAAGCTCTGAGTGTCAAGCCAAACCTGTGGTTGGTTCATATAAAGGTTTTACTACACCCATATCAACCGAGGCTGATAGTTTCTCAATAGAGGCTGATAGTGTCTAGAGAAAGGCTATTGTTATAATTATTCAAGCGAGGTTTTTGTTACATTTTTTCAATCTAGGATGAAATTTTTTTCAAGAACATGGCAGAGGAAAAGATAATTCATAGAGGAGGACACTGCTTAAGACATGAAGTTGAAGACATGAAAGCAATAATTGAAGAGCCAGCAGTGATGGAAGCATTTAGAATAGTAGGTTGCCTACGGTTTTGTGAGAAGTTGCAGGGCTGTCACACACATGTATCCAAGAAATTTTCCATGAATTTCAATGGAACAACCACTAAGGTCGGGATTCTAAGTGTGTCTATTACACTAGAGGTCATTGTTGTTGTTAGAGAGATACCAAGAGGTCAAGAAACCTGGTTCAAAAGTTTCAAATTTGATATGGAGTAGTGTAAAGAGTTCATGAAGCCTGAGTACACAAACATGGACCTTAATAATTCTATCCCTAGAAGCTACATCAAATATAACTACTCAAAACTATTGCTCAACATTATGAAATATTTTACCTGTGAAGGCAGATATCACAAGGTTTATTCATATAATTTCAAATTTCTTCTACACTTCACTGGTAATATTTCACTTGATTTACCTATTTATCTACATAGGACTCTTAAAAAGATGGCTGATAAGGTGCAAGAAAAGTCTAAAGGGAGTGAAACATCCTTATTTCGCCATGGTTTAATGAAGTTATTAATTTTAGATGAACTTGAGAAGATATTTAGAGATTGGTCATATTTATTGTTTATAAATGGTTTTGAGTTGGAAACCCTAACTCTGGCAAGAAAACCTAAAGCTAACGGAGTTCCATTACCATCAGCAGCAGAACCAAGAAAACCTATGGTTGCAAAACCAAAAGCAACTACAAGAGTGAAGCAGATAAAGACAACTGAGAAAGGGCTAGAGAAAATGCAAATGCTTGATACTCCAACTCTCTCACCTATAAAACAGAGGTCAAAGGTTGTCAAATATGCAAAATAGAAACAAGCTGTCAGCAAATAGGAAATCAAAAGAGTAACTAGAAGCCAAGCAATGGCATTAAAAAGAAAGAAAGTTGCTACAGAAGAAAATCCAGTAACAAAAGGGAATCTAGAGGATATTGTTCATTCCATTGACATAGAAGAAACACCCATTGTATAAGATGAGTTAATTTGAGAAGAAGAGCATAAACTGAAAAAGGCCAAGTCCACAAAGAAGCTAGAGTTTGAGGGGGGAGATGGAGGTTTCATTTTTCAAGAAAGAAATCCTGTGACTAGACATGCTAGGAAACTGATGGAAGGCAGCAAGGAAGTTTAAATACCCATTGAGACAGCTAAAGCATCCAAAAATATAATTGGTCTCTCATCACCCATTGTGAAGGATACAATCAGCAAAAGAAAAAGGGGAAAGGATAAAGTGGCAGAGAAAACAGAGTTTCAGTGCCTTGAGGAGAAATTAAGGTTAGAAAACCAAGAAATTGCTATCATGAAAAAGAGAGCTAGAAAGCACAGTGTCGAGAAAGTACAATTTAAAAGAATGAACGTAATGTGGGAAGGACAAGTTGATTTTGTTTCTGAAAACTTAAGTAATATAGAGCAATTTTTCAAATGGACAGTTCCAGCAATAAAAAAAGCTAAATTTCTCATAATAGTAAACACCCATATGAGAGCTACTAAGAGAAGACTCAAAGATCAAGTGGAGGACTTAGAGAAGCAACTAGAGTTGATTCATGATGAGTTAAAAAGCGGAGGCACGAAAATGACAGTCATAGAAGAACCAATAGCTCAACCAAGTGTAAATCAAGAAGGGACCTCAAGAAATCTAGAATGACTGTGTTTTTGCAGTTGATATGGATGATGAAGACAGGTATATTTTGAGTCTTTGGCATAAATACAGTTTTCATTTCAAATTTTTTTGACAAAACTACATACTCAGCAGTTTTGTATTGCATTCAGTGTAAAAAAGTGGAAAAGAGCTACGAAACTACTGTAGCTACTTTTCTTTCTTATTTTGATCAGTTTTTGAAGGGTTGAAGAGATAATCAAAAAATGAATTTTCGATGGAGGATGTATTAAAGGGTAATTAAAACAATCTTGGAGGAAAGAAGTCAAAGATTTGAAGAATAAAGGTTGAAATAGCAGTGCTACGAAAGGCACTACCAAACTGCTATGTTTTTATAGCACAGAACATTACAACATTTTGAGAATGCTTAAAGTGGTTTTAGAAAACTGGAGGCTAGGGAGGAGTTGTGGGATATTTTATGCCAACTTCCAATAGCCAAGGACCATGAAAAAGGGTACATGATGATCAAAATGTTCAAATAATGCCAAAATATCTTATGCCTAAAAAGCAAGGTTATGTTTCCTATGTTGGTGGAGGTCAGCAAAATGGTCATGAAGAAATGAAGTCCATCATCCAGATTCGACCATGTGGGAAATGATGTAAATTTAAGTAGATAAGGTTGTTATAGATAGCAATAAGTAGTTTGAGTCCTTTTTGGATTAGGATTGTTAAGTAGATTAGGTGTCTTTTTGTAATAAATTCCATGTCTTATGGTTATGCAAGGTGTCAGTAGTTAGAAATTTGATGTATATAGGCTAGAGGCAAATCATCCCATGTTGTAAGATGTATATTAAAGACCATGAGGTCAAATTTGTAAATGGTTGGACATTTTTGGCAAAACTGTGCTTGTTGTGAATTGACTGGTTTTCAGCTAATACAAAGATCTTCTACTTGACCAACTTGAGATTCAGAAGGAATTTTAGTGTTTTCCTATTTTATTTTCATCTTTTATATATCTCATTGCAGTGGTATTTCATCTATATTACTCAGAATTCACCTTTTAAATGCTCTGAATTCCTATATAAGTGAACTGACTGTGTTTTTACAGTTTCATGTGTGTGTACCTTATGACTAAAACTCTGATATGCCTCAACTTCCATGTTAAGTAGATTCACTGAATTACTGAGCTTCTTTGACTCCATAAGACCAATCTATTCATGCTGATGTGATTCTCAACCTAAATCTATCATTTATCTATTTATTTCCTAAATAGAGTTACCCATCTATATTCTTATCCAAATCATTAACCCTTGAGAGAGCCCTCTCAGGCTAAGGAGGCTAAGCCTCAATCAAAAGACTAGGTTCGAAATAGTTACATGAAGTTGACTAATCATGCAGCCTATCAGATCCAATTTTGTGATAACAAAAGCAATGACCAGAAACGAAAATAGAGTCTGTATGGGTTATTTCCATAATAAAATATGGTTTTTTAGGTGGTTGAATGTTGAAATATAATTTAGATTTATTAGTAAAAAGAAATAGTTGAATATATATATATATATATATATATATATATATATATACTAAATTCATGGAAAATTCAAAGTCTAATTATAACTGAAACAATGTTCAAAAACATTATAAAATAATAATATATTGATTAAAATCTTCAAATTAAATAATTTATTCACATGATATGGAAACCTATTATATAATATATTAAATAATCATTTGAAAAAATATAATAGTAATTTTAAATAGATTATATAAAAGATATATTAGTAAAATAGAGTAATTTTTATCATTTGAATATCTCAATGATTTGTGATGGTTGCAAATTTATTTCTACATTTAAAAACACATTTTAAATAATGAAAAGTTAGAATTTCAACCAAAATTCTACTTAAAAAAAATAAAAAACATCTCGTAATTAAAATTCAACATTGTAATATCCATGCAAGTGACATAAAATTTTGACATCAACATTTATGATTTAATAATATGGAAAAATACTTTATTTATTAAATATGTGGACATGCTCGTGATGAGTTGATGCCAAGATTTAGTTAGGGTTTAGAGAAGGTTTGAAGTACCTTACAACCCATTCCATGACAAAATATGGAGGGAGGGGCATACAAGGATGCTAATCTGGCACGTTGTGCTGTTTAAAATTGTTGGAAAAGAATAATGCAAGCCCGTGAGATTTTTGGTATGCTTGTTAGGAAAATATTGTAGTGAACTATATTATTAAATTGGTCATAATAATAGTGGAGGTCTGCTTTTCTATTTAGGGAGCCATAGTATAGGTATTTCTTGCATGCCTACTAACTGTGAACGATGCAAATTGAAATAGTAGTGCAAAGGAAAACCAAGGATCACACATGAAGTGAATTTCGATGGTAACAATTTGTGGATGGTCACTGTAATGGAACCACATTTCTTTAAGTGGCCACATAATCGACTATAGCCATAAAGAGAATAGTTTTGTTGCCAACCTACACTAGAGAGATAAGTAATGATGTTTTTTTGGTTGAAAAGAATTGATAATTATGTTGTGTTCATTGAGAAAGAACAAGCTATTTTTATCCTTAGTTATGGTGGAAAGAAAATAAATGTTATTCTTTAACACAAACATGGAAACAGTTATGGTGATTTGTCTCTAAAAATAATATGTGTTTTGGTACACATAGATGATAGCTATTATATTAGTTTTACGAAGAAGAACATGTGTTTATATAGATAAAAATAATAAATGTTATATTAATTTTATTGAATAATAATAGGTGTTATATAGATACATCGAAATAATAGTGTTTGTGTTACTTTTTGTTGAAAAATAATAGTATGTTATATGCACAATGATGATAGTTGTTGAACTCATTTAATTTGTAAAATATTATGTATTTACATGTTTAAAAAGAATAGTTATGAGATTAGATGTTTTGGCAACTATGATGTGTTTTTGTGTATAAAAATAATAGTTACTTTTTTAAATAAATATGTGTTTATATGTACAAAGATAATGGTTTTTGGACTAGTTTTTTTTCGATAAATATTATTTATTTACATGCACAAAGATAATAATTGTTGTGCTATTTTTCATTTAAAATATGGGTAGTTGCTGTGGTTTTTCTTTTGGAAAAGAGAGTGTTCTTATGTGAAGAAAAATAATAGTGGTTCTAGGAAGATTTCCCTTTGGTTGTGTGAACAATTAGTAATACCCACAATGAATCTTTTAAATATTGTCGTATTCTTATGGATAGAGGTAAAATGTAACTATTCCCTTTTATATAATGTATAGGAGGAACGAAAAAATAGGCACCCCTTGGTAATATTTATGCATGTGAGATTTGGATAGTTAGACATGTGTCAGAGCCATACACAAGCAAAGATAAATCAACATTTTTTTTCTTAATATGTGATTTTATTTAAAGTATGTGTGCTATCGATAAAAGAAGCATGCATTGATACTTTGTTAGGCATTTTATTTATGAACAAGAAAAAATGTTTGAAGCATAACTGGTAAACATTCATTATGGGGTTTGATAAATATTTTATATACTCATGATGGAAAATTTTCTAACAGTAGTAGTTGCAGGAAAGGATTGTGATTTATGTGAAACATGGATTATATTTAACACTATCATAGAAAATTAAAAAAATGTTCAATGTCGATTTAGGGATTGTAAATCGCAGGATAATCCACTAGAGGGAACAACTAGCTAAAAATACACAATGCTCAAGGAATTGTGGGGTAAATGATACCGTGATTAATGTAATGACCTATAGCTTGTTATATTTTAATTTAAGATGATATTTATTTGTAAATTTTTTAACAATGCTCAAGGGATGGACTCCCTTACAACCATTGAGCGGGGGTCAAAACTTCAAGAAAAAATTTAAAAAATAAACCTTTTTTTGTTTTTACTTTTGTGGTTTCTAGGGTATATCATTGTCCATTAATGTGTTTTCCTATTATGTCACTCTAATGATGTTTATTCCTTCCATAACATTGACAGTTACATGATCAAATATGTGACTCAATAGCCTAATTAAATGAAAATTGATAATGATGTAAGGTTAAAACCTGGAGCTTTATGTTAATATACCGCAACAAGGGTTTTTAGATTATGTGACTTGATATACCATTTCTAAAGTTACTTTATGGAATGACGTTGATTTTATCTGATGGTTAGTTAAGGAATATGAAATAAATGATACATGATAGTAAATTCCGTAAATTTATTCTAATCCTATGTATTTTCACACGAGGCTTTCGAGGGGATGTTACAAGTTGTATTAGATAAAAAATTTACTGCATTGGAACCTTTTGGGTTCTGTAAGATGCAGAGTAGAGGTATGATGCTAATGGATACAATTTCAGGTATGACACTAACAAAAAATTTCATGCCAATTTATGTAGAAGACTTCATTTGGTTCGACATGAATGATGATGTTAGTAACCACATTGAAGAATGATAAAGTAATGTATTCTTTGAATAATATTTTTTCTCGTGATATTTAAGTCTTTATGTGAACAAAATAAAATAAGAAACTATGTTAAATTCTTTGTAACTAAATCATGTACAAGTTTCAATACTCACTTTGTAATTAGTGATAGTGTAGACTAATTACCAACCTTTGCATGCATGCTCTTATCATAATGTTTAACAGTTCATCTAAAGAAAAAATATTACCGTTACAATGAACTTATTATAACAAAATAATTAATGCATGTATTGTTTTTTGTGGTAGTGAAGGAATGTAGAAAGGTGGGGGTTGTCTTTGAAAAGTACAATAGAATATTTTAAAAAGCATTGAAAGAACCTCTTTGAATGTTGAACATAAACAATAGTTCAAGCAGTAGGCCTTGAGTGTAATGAATGATTTCTGATTAAGTCTTGTTGTGGATTTTCATTGAGTTTATGATGGTTGGTAGCATTAATTATTTAGTATATTGCACTACCTTTCATGAATTAGTATTTCATGAAAACATTTTTGGTAATTCCCATATTAATGAATTGTATGTGATCTTTTGAAAAACTATTTTTCGAAAGTGTATTTCAATATGCATAATTCAGTTTTTGATTGAAGATTATTAAAGGTTGTAAAGAATGTGATAACGGTGATTCATTTCCATGTTACTGGTCTAAATGGTTCTAATACATTGTTGAGTTTGGGGTTTATTTTGTTGTTACAATAATTATTATCAAAACTTAGTTAATGATGACATATGAGTGTTTTTATATGAATAAATCTTTATATAGGATTTTTATATATGCAGGAAACTATGATGATTACATAAGTGGATATTTGTTTAACAATGGATACATATGAATGGAAGTTCTTGAATGTTATAAAGAACTTAGATCATGATAAAAGTTATGTCTTTAAAGTGACAGATTTAATACAAATGCATTGTTATTTCAATAATAAAAATAAAAATGGAAAAGGGTTGTGGCTTTTCATAGGGACATACATAAATTATAATGAGGAATATGATGGCAGCTAAGATTATTTTATGGTTTGGTAATGTACCAAAATTCATGAGATGAAAAATATTACTAACAATTTAATTATATAACTTGCATTAATAAGATGTCGTTGAATACATTGTTTTTTCAAACTTTAAAACTCCACAAGTTGATCCTTCAATAATAATGTTAGTTGGTATGCATCATACATCTAACATATATGGTATGTTTATCCTTTGGAAATTCGCTAATTATGTGTGAATATTGCGGTGACACTAAACGTTAAATCTAATTAGTTAAATCATTTTTATCATGAAATGTGATGTCTTCACCACTAAACAAAAAAATTGGATAACATCTTAAATTCATTAGCATTAATAATTAGTTTAACGAAGAAAATTATGAGTGTTTGACTTCAATTTAGAGATGTTGCATAATTATTATTCATTTGATACATATGTGTAAATGAAATGTCGTTTTGCATCAATTATAACAAAGGTAAATGGAAATGGTTAGATTAGAATGTCCACATGTTTTAAAGAGGTACTATTCCCCTAATTTTTGTTGGAAAACAACTTCATGGAAAGTTTATTTTAAAATTTCTTTGGATTTAGCCTTATATTTTATGATTACTCAAAATGCACAGAAATGGTTTATGAAATATGGATAGGACCTATACCTTTCTAATTTTTTGAAATATTGAGAACATTAATGCATGTGCAAAGTCAAATTGGCAAGATGTTTTTCAAAAAAAAGAAGTTGTGAAAGGTATGGTTTTATCAAAAGTAGTTGTGACTAATCTTGCTAGTGCGATTAAGAAAGGGTATGTTAATGGAAGTATACTAGTTTCACTAATATTCCAGTACCAAATACTATAAGAATGAGTGCAAGGTAAAATGCTGCAAAGTCATTTGCAGCTGCAAATGTGAAAGTATAAATTTTACCATTACAACATGCGAGATTTGTACATAGAGGATATAGTAATTTTTTTTTCTAAATTTCATATTGATTATTAGATGCAAAATTTTTAAATGAACACCACCTATATGAGATGAGATGCCAGTCATGATTTCCAACCAAATTCAATTTTACGGACTATGGGCCCCTGTTAAGGCTCAATAATGAAAACATGATATACATAAGTGTTTATTCTGCTTTAATGTTAATGTGCATATGGTCAGTAATGTAAATTATAGTGGGAAAAGGTGTTAATGAGAATTTCTCATCCAAGAAAGTTGTGAAAGGCTTGAGGATGATCATGGGCAGAGCGATTTTCTTGCTCGGATGATCTAGGTGGCTGGAGAAACACTAAGAATTCAGAATTGGCTTTGGAAAAGCTCAAAAATGAAATTCACTAGATTAAAGTGAAAGTAGGGTTAGATTGAATATCTCATTAGAAGTTTTCTAATGGCATAAATGAAACGTCAATTCGAGTTCGTATGTGAAAGTTATGGCCAAGTACATTTTTGGTCAAACTAGGCGAAGTGGCAACCACTAACAATGCAAAATTTTGGAACTTATCGACACATGGATTACAGTAGCCAAAATGGGTGAATTTATTACCTCGTTAATTTTACCGATGATAGAAAATTTGGTCTACAGGTTTTTCAACTAATACGTTATATATATATATATATATATATATATATATATGAAAATAGATTAAAAAAAAAATGTCAGGCCACAAACCCCACCACCCAACACACATATCTTATATATATTATAAAACCCAAAATGGGTTGGGTCCACAGGTGAATCAGACCCCACCCAAGTAACAGTGGTTATTTATGGAGAGCCCGATGCAATTTCAACCTACCTGTCCCAGTGGGTCGGTCAACCAAAATTAGCAACCTCAAATAAAAAAGCAATGACGTGCTAATTATACCAACGGTTCTGACATAACGAGGGTCCCATTGGTTGGACCCTGAGACCTCCTCGACTAAAAACCTATTCTATATCTTTACAACCAATGGGCCATTAGGCCTTGGTTAGAAGTTCCACCTGCTCCACTATACATAAATCATTGTCATTCTCTTAACGAAGGAGGAGAGGCAAATATCTCACTAGCGGAACGATGAGCGGAACTGAGAGGAAAGAATTCTAAAGCCAAGTTTTAGGAGCGGAACGCTGATGTAGGGTTATCCTTTTTATGCTAATAATATTCCTTAGCATTCCAGAAGTGCCAGTATTAGAAAGTGGTCAAATTTATAGTCATTTTTTACGACGTTTCTCCAAGAATCCAACTGTGTAACCCATTTCTTCAACATAGCTCTACATTTTCAGGCCATTGCCGAAAGTGGAGGTATAAGGTGTCATTTTTTTATTTCCTATAATTTATTTTTGCTTATATTTAATGAAATATGCCTCCCCACATTGAACAGGGCTTGGATATGTAGCCCACATTGGGTGAAATCCATTATAAGATTGTCTTCTACCTTTGATATCATGGTTGCTTTTTATTTACAAAACTTTCATGTGTTTATGTTACCTGGTTACATGATATTTTGAATGTAATTTTGTATGAATCATTGAAGTAAAATATTTGGATCATGTTTGGTATCATAGTAGGTCTCCTTGATGTGATTTGCACGAGTGAATCATAGACAAGAAAAATCTCCAAAAGGGGGAAGGAAAACAAAAACCCTTTGATCGCAAAGCGGGGCGTGTAGTAAGAAGACAAAACATGGAAGATGAGGATACAAAATTAGAGGAAGAGCGAAAGTAGTGCAAGATATTCTTCACCATGGCCAATAAAGTTGACAAGTTCTTTGTAGAATATAAGAAGAAAATCAGGAAAGAGAAGAAAGAGATTGATGAGCATGCCTTGGTAGACCATGGAGGTGGAGGAGAAGAGCCTCCTCCCTCTCCATCCACAAGTTACAATTCCTCTTCTTCCTCTTCTCATCATTCTAACAAGAATCATATAAATGCATCTAAGAAGCCATTTTTAAGGCTAGATGTAAAGTTTGATTTTCCCATATATAACGAGAATGTATTGCAGGGAAATTAAACAATTGGATAAGATGAATCAATGTCTAGTATAATATTTAGGAGATCGAGGAAGATGAGTCCAATATCCAATTAGCATCTCTTCAAATGAGTGGCACCTCTCTCATTTTGTGGGAGAGAAAGTTGCAGAAACATAGAAAAAACATGGGTAATCTCTTTTCTTCTTAGTGCAAATTTTTTTGTGCATTAAAATATAAGTTTTACCCTTTCGATTATCGACAAAAGGATTTAATGGAATGAAAATATTTTAGAAAAGGAAAAGTTAAAAATTTACAAATATTTACAGAAGAGTTTAGGAAAAAAGCTTTGAATTTGGACATTCCACTTGATTCACCAGAAAATGTAACAAATTATATTGGTGCTTTACATAGTTTTTATGTAGGTAAATCCTCTCTATGGATAGAGATGATCCGTCTATCCCTAGGGTGGGTCTAGAAACAAAAGAAACCGCTAAAGTTTTGCTTCCTAGTTAATGAATGAATGAAAACTTGGTAGATTGACCTACTTGGAATCCAATTTTTTCGTCGTTGCAAAAAGAGTAGTAACCTCTCGCTCCTGTCTTGGCAAATAAAAATCCATTCAGTGTTATGCCCAAATACCTGCACATGTAACAAGAACAAGAACAACATATGAAATCATAGTTTCACTCAAAACTATTAACCATTCAAAGAGGGCTAAAGCTATCACATTACACAAACATCATAACATAATAGTGGGACCAACCAATAGTCATGTATATATAAGTAGAAGGAAGATGTACAATCGATGCTTTGATGTCGCAGTCTCCTCCAGCGGGGTTTAGTCGAAGTGAATCCTAGTACCTGTCAAGGGATTCAGACGGAATGAAGAAATGGATTCAAGCTCTCCTCAACATGATTCCTTCTCTCTACCTTCTCTAGTCATTCAACTATCAGCTCTCCAAGTTTAGCTATTCAACCATTCAGCTAGTTTTTACTAAGACAGATAGCTTATTTTATAGAGGAAAAGGAGGAGTTTGGGATCCCTACGAAGGTGGGAGGGAGTCCTATCCTTTAGGATAGTTCCAAGGGAGGTGGAAACTACTAGCTAAAGGAGAGAGTTCGTGGTTGTTTCAGTTCAACCACTCCCAATGACTCATCCTCAAGGTGGTTGGAATAGAACCTCCACCTCTATTTTTAAAAAACATTCCATAAACATTTTGGCACGGGCACTTAGCTGGGACATAGTGCCAAATGGCGCGGCCTCAGTGTTAATTTTCCAGCTCAGCGCAAGAGTGTAACTGGCTACTCGTGCCAAGGAAAAAACAAGGGTTTTTATAGTTCTGCTCAGGGAATTGTCAACAAGAGGAATGTTACTCTCATGCAAAGGAATGAAGTGATGGTTTTTTCCACGCATGACACTTCTTATTGGTCACAAAAATGACCCTCCAATGGGCGAGATGGGGATTGCAGGGACAATGAAGAAATTATGTGTAATAGATTCCCCCTAAAGCATGAGGTCTGAGGGAGAGGGAGGGGTGAAATTCTTTATGAGAATGCGTTCAAAAACACCACTATCGGAAAACCTGCAATTACAAATACAAATGATAACTCTGATACATGAACATGTGGCATGGGCACTGCCATCCATATAGAGTGTATATAAAAACTGAGATCGGAGGTATGGACGCAACCATCCAAAAGTAAGGATCAAGAAATATACTCAGGTATGGTCGTAGCCATCCAATCAAAAGATTCATGCAATAAATTATAATAATTCACCAAAATCTGCAGCCTGGACTTTATCAGACAAAATCCAGGGTCTGGCGCTCCATCTCAACCAGAACCTGTACAATTCCAAGCATGTGAATATATGAGCTGTAGTCAAACATGTTAGAAAATAACCTGATTACTAGATAATGATGAAAGTTTTTAACAGGCATGAGAGAACCCACCATTAATGAGAATGGATCTCAAGGTACAATCGCTACAATCTACGTGATGAGAACAGTGACCTGGTGTCAAACATCCACAGAATCACTCGATCAAAGGCCAATGATGCGGACCTTGCGTCGAAAGCGAAAAACCTGCCATTAAGGCATGTAGGCTCCAAGGTACCATACTAGAGTCTCTTCATCAAAGTCTTGGATAATGATTTGAAATCGACAGGAAATGATCTGATTGAAGGTGGGCCTTAATGTTTCCCACATCATCGATGCGAGATAGAAGAACATGATAATATTGAATTAGGACAAATGCAGAATTAGAGGGAGGTTGAAAACTACAAAGGTAAACTTCTCTTAAACATATCAGCAACACAACACTGGATTTGGCAGTATTTGACATCAAAGGATCTGAAGTCATGATGACATGGAAAAGAGCGGATGAGAGGTCAAAAGGGATTATCCAAACCCATGGAGGAAAAAAATGACAAAATGATATGTCCCCAACCCGACACGAATGCAAACAAGTGCCATGTTCAAGAGAGACATACTACCAAAATAACTAAAACTTGGTTCCATTTCCCCCCACCATTTCTAGCGAGTACCCCAATTATTTTTTAAAACAAGCTTGAAGGGGATAGCATATGCTTGTGCCGTAAGTTTGTCCTTTGGACAAATCCATCCTAGTACATTTTACAAGCCCCAGGAAGGAGGAATTTGAGTAATGTCATGGTGACGAAATCCAATGTCATCAGTGTTTAACGAGTCTGACAAAGGGAGAACTTAGCATATTTTCATGTTTAGAGAGTTTGAAAAGAAGGTAGAAAAGAAAACTCCAGCATGGCCCTTTTCATAAATAGTCTCTCAGATCTGAAAAGGTAGAAGAAAATATCTGAAATAACCTCTTAGTCATGAGAGGCTAAGGTATTCCTTTTTCGTAAATAATCCATCCTATCCTGAAAAAGGGGTAAACGTACATTGGGTAGATATATTTTCGCAGCCATTTAACGAGTTCAAAATGATAAGAATCTCGATAATCTTTTGAATTTTAGAGAGTCAGAAAAGAGCTAAAAGATGACTCCAGTAGGGACTTTTTCGTGTTTTTACCGAGTCCGAAAAAGTATAAAATATATCTCATTACTTCATCAATGTCGCATCAAAACCTGTTGCTACACAAGGGATACATGTAAAATCCATTTCTCGAAAATAATATAATAAAATAATCAAAAAATATGTCTTAAAACCTAATTAGGGTTGTGAAAAATTTATAAAATGCCAAAAGTGGTAAAAATAATTACTTTTCACTTTTTACCTTTTGTGGAGCAATAGTTACCCATTTCACTATGCAATATTGCAGTGATGATAGTGGTCAATCCAACAGACCAATCTCAAGTCCGTCAGTTCCAGGTAAGAGCTGATACCTTTCCCTTAATTTTGAGTCATTTATTTCTCCCTCTAATTTTTAGTTTCAAATTTTGGGGGAGAAAATTTGAAAATTAGGGCATGACGGTTGCCGCGGGTTTCGGTCATGGTGTCGCACCAACTACCCTATTTTATACACTAGTGCGCGCCAACAGCGCAAGCCATTTTATGTCAAAAATCCCAAGTGATAGACCAAATTTTCACAAATTATAATGTTCTTACTAGGCTAACAATGTCCATGTAACAACACTTGCAGGTATAAAGTAGCAAAAATGGTCATAGAATGGAAAAAATGGGAACATAGCAAAGAAGAGGAACTTGCCATGGAAAATGAGGGAGTCATGGAAGCTCTCAGAAACTGTGGTCTGAAAATGTTCTTCTTAACACCATCATTAGGGTAATTTTGAGGTGTAAAATGGGCCTCCTAAGGAAATTATAAAATAATAGTGGAAATAATAAAATAAGATTTGATTACTCATCAAATTTTAGAGGGAAAAAAAGAAAAAAATACCTTTTCAACTCGTATTTTAAACTTATCTCCAAATTTTTTTACTCAAATTTCAAGTGGAAGTACTCGTTGGATGAAAAATTTAATTCCTCATCCAAGGAGTGGCCATGTTGCATACTTTCGATGGATCATGCGATATGAAAAATGAGAAATATATGAAAACGTGATTGCAATCACGTTTTTTCATGTATTTCTCATTTTTCGTGTAGAAGGGTCCATCAAACGTATGCAACATGGGTACTTCTTGGATGAGGAATTAAAATTTTCATCCAATGAGTACTCCCACTCGAAATTTGAGTAAACAATTTGGGAGTTAACTTGAAAATACGAGTTGAAAAAGTAGTTTTATTATTTTATTATTTTTAAATATTTGTACCCTTTTACTTAAAAAATGGTGAATCATCCCCCACGGTTGACATCATCATATTGAATCATATTGGTTCTTATAAATTTTATTTTGGTTGTACATTTTTCTTATGAGGCCCATTTCAGACCTCTAAATTCCACTAATGGTCTCCGAGCCCAACTAGATTTATTGCAATATCTGATTAGCATATGGGATGAAAATCAAGAGAAGTTCATCCTTCAGGATCAAGAAATTGAGATTGAAGTCTCTAAAGTCTATTTAATAACAAGATTATCACGGAGGGGAGTAGCACCAATCCTAACTGGCACTCGACCCTGCATGGAAAACATGACCATGCTAATAGAAAAGGTATGTCGGGGAGCACGGAAAGGATCCAGCAGCGGGAAAGTTGATATCCAGACTATCCTAGATTTGACACTCAGAGAAGGGCTAAATACCATCACATGAGCTGCAGGATCACAAGCACCAAACGAAGCAACAATGACACAGTTTCTTCTTTCTGTATACTGCTCAGCACCGACCATCTACAATTGGGCAGAGGCCATGACAATAAACATGAAATGCCAGTTAACAAAATGCAAGAAGACCAAATTGAAGAAATTTGGTTATTGATCCATTCTGGTATCGTTCTTCTTGGAGCGATTACCAATATTTCAGCAGCAGGAGGTCATAGTCCCAGCACCACCAGCGAGAGACCCACGGATGGCCTGATGGGCAGCTCTGATGCCAAGCACAGGGGCGGTCAACAGATGGCTTGGAGACCGAAATTCTTCGGTTGGCTCTACCGACAACTGATTGTTGTGGAGGACTGGCCCTACTCTAGTACATATTTCACTGATGATATAGACCTCCCACTCTCGGAGGGAGACAATTGGGATGAATATTTGGGTGAGACTCATTTTTAAATTTTCATGAGTATTATGATTTTTTTATATTTATGCATGTTATAACATTAAATACATGTGTGTGCAGATGTTTGCCCAAAGAGACCTACATGTATGTCACCTATAGCGAGGCAAATCCCTCGCGATTTCGAACCTCAAGGCGAGGGCGACGAGGAAGATGAGATAGTGAATAATATGGAGGGAATCATCTGAGGAGTTCCAGGTTATGCACATTTTTACGATGTTCCACACGCATACTAGAGACATACTATAGGGGTGCCCAGCTGAATTCAACACTTGCTGTGGCAACTCATACATGGAGTGACATGTTATCACAAGCACCATGTTGATTAAACACCTAGGTTTTATTTTAATCTGTATATTTTGAATATGTGATGTCTCAGGATGTAGCGAAAACACACATATTTTTTGAAGTTATGATGCACACCGCTGAAAACATGCGATATATATATATATATATATATATATATATATATATATATATATATATATATATTCCTATATGGATCTTTTACATGTGATGATGATTTTACAAATTACACAAATTTCTATCTAACACAAAGTTAGCCACTGTATCAGTTAATGTATTCATTCATATGGGAATATGTTGATATGTAATAAAATAAAAATGTATTTCTAGAAAACGAATATGTAAATACAATCTCATAATGTGTGGATTTCTAACTGAATAATAAATATTGAGTTACAGAACGACAAGCTCTAAGTCTAGATTTGCAAGAAATGCACATATTTCGAGGTTGATTACTTCGGTTAATAGCTCAATAATAGCACTATATTCAGTGACATTGTTTGTAGCTCATCCTAGACAAATACCTTGCAGATCTATCAATTCACCAGCAGGATCATAAATTACCCAGGTTGTCAAAGATAAATTCCTGGTACTTCAAGAAGCACCATCCGTGAAACCGACATAAGGGGTAATAGACATGTGCACCATAAGCAAGACCCAATAAGTAGGAAAATGCTCACAAAGCACATCAGACCAAAATATGTGCAAAAAAAATGAAAATTACACCTATGTATACCTATTACACATGGATGATTCATGCATAATATTTTTTGAGATACAACCCATTTCTGGGTTATTCAAGACGATGAACTTCGTAGTCAATAAGCTCATATGCCCCATTCTGCAATACATGTTTAATGATGTAGGGCCCATGCCACATATTTTGAAATTTACCTACCACTAGCTTATCATGAGCTTGGTCATACAGGAGGACAAGATCTCCTTCAATGAAAGAACGAGGGGAAACTGGTTAGTCAAAATGAGCCTTGACCCACTTTTTCTGCGCTTTGATAACCAAAGTAGCAAAGCAGAGAGTTTCATCCAACCTTTCTAAATAAAGGAGACACTCTTCTTCTGGCATAGCATTAGACAGTAATTCAATAGGCAACTTGAGTGAAGGTATTTCACATTCAATCGAGAGGGTAGCTTCCAGGCTGTAAACCAACTAGAAAGACGTGAACCCGGTTGCATTTTTAACTGAGGTTTGGTAAAGAGACGAAAACAACATGAGATGCCAATCGGATTTTTCGATCCCAATCGTACGTTGAAGCATGGTGACAAGAAATTTTTTCACAACTTCAACCTCGCCATTGGCTTGAGGGTAGTACGGCTTTGAGCTGTTATGATGTAGACCCAACTTAGAAGTCAACTCCGCCACCATATAATGCTGAAAATGGGAACCATGATCGGTAACAGCGACTTGCGAGACACCAAACCTAGCAATAATGTGATTGAATATGAACTGAGAAATTGTGTTACCATCGGCGACATGTGTAAGAATTTCTTCAGCCCATTTTATGAAGTAGTCCACGGCTACGATAATATAAGCATGCCCCCTGGCCGAGTGAGGGTTACACGTGGGTGAGGGTTACACATCATAAAATCAATGCCCCACTTCGTAAAGGGACCAACAGTAATGACAAAATGAAGAGGAACAGGTGGTGCACGCATCTTGCACTGGTAAATCTGGAAATCATGGCATTTACAAACTGCGACATTGCAGTCTTTGAAAATAGAGGGCCAAAAATAAAAAGCATGAAGGATTTTTTGAGCAGTAGCATAACAAGACATGTGACCACCATAGGTGCCACTGTGACAGTCATTGAGAAATTTCTCAGCTTCCTTGAGGGTTAAACACCGATGGAGAATGGAATCTACCCCAACACGATAGAGGGTATCCCCGACTATACCATAAGGTTGCGACTGATGGTGGATGCATCGAAGAGCATCCTTTGTCAAGGGTGATAATCAAGAAAAGTGAATCGTCTGGAATGGATTCCTCAAAACGAAAAGGAGCGGAGTCGGAAGGGAGAGAACAAAGAAAATCAACGAAAACTAATGATTTCTTAGACTTGGCAGTAGTAAATTCCAAATCAAACGCTTGGAGGATAACAATCAACTTTGAGTATTCCCCCCCTAGCAATTGTCGAGACAATATGTAGGTCATGGGGTTGCAATCAGAAATCACCGTCACTGTGCGTAAAAGGATATAATGATGAAAGCGTTGAATGGCTTTAACAATAGCTAATGCTAATTTCTCGGCATGATCATAACATGTTTCTGGGTCGAGAAGATTACGAGACAAGTAATAGATAACATGCTCATGACCGTCATCATCATCTTGTACCAAACCCATTGCAATTGTGCTGAAAGCGGTAGCCAAATAAAGGGAAAAATCATGATGATAATTTGGAGGTGGAGAAGAGGAGCATTGAAAATAAATGTCTTCAACATATCAAAATATTTTTGAGCAATTTCATCCCAATGAAAAGGAACACCCTGCTTCAACAATCGTGTATATCCTTTAGCTACTTCGGCGTAGTTAGGTATAAAACGACGTAAAAAATTAGCTTTCCCTTGTAAAATCTGCAACTGGTGCAATGAGGAAGGAGAGGGGATATTAATAATAGCCTCAACTTTGAGAGGATCAAGGAAAATTCCATCTTGAGATACGATAAACCCTAATATTCTACCGGAATCAACGCATAAGACAAACTTATGTGGATTAAGCTAAATGTTATAGTGTCTACAAAGAAGAAAAATATGACGAAGATGGTTAGGGTGATCCCTACGCTTTGTAGAATGCGCCGGAAGGTCATCTAGATAAGGCTGCATGATGTGACGAATGTCATGAAAGGCGTAGGACATGGTGTGTTGAAATGTGGCCCCAACATTATTTAAACCAAAAGGAAGCTTATTATATGTGAAGGTACCCCAAGGACAGATGAAGGAAGTCTTGTGTTGATCAGTCGGGAGAATGTTGATTTGATTATAACCAAAAAAACCATCCATAAGGGAAAAATCTCACTCCCGGCTCAGTCATCAATGATCTGATCGATGAAGGGAGTAGGATAATTATCCTTAGGACAAGCTCGATTGATATCACGATAGTAGACACAAACAGAAATAGTGCCCTATTTCTTATCTATAGGAACAATATTATAGACCCACTATGTCAAGGGAATTGGATAAATATAACTATCTTTGAGAAGCTTTTCCACTTCAGCTTTAATGGCAGAAAATTTCCGAGGATTAACTAGACGAAGGCGCTGGTGAACAGGTTTCGAACTAGGGTAAGTAGGAATGGTATGCACCACGATGCTAGGATCAATGCCAGGAATTTCCTCATAGGACCACGCAAAGACATCATGGAATTTGTGAAAAAGGCTAGTATAGACTTGTACTTCATCGGAAGAACAAGTGTGATGAAGTACAAGTGACCCCTATATGTATGTTTTGGACAATTCTCGGTTTAACGGAAATGCCAATAGGCATCTTCTGTGTAAATTTACTCAAGTTACCTTTCAAAAAAGCTTCATGAATTTGAACACGCGTTTGAAGTGGAGGAGAGGGAACCTGAGAAGAAAAACACTCAAGAAAAGTAGGCATGGCCCTGAGAATTGGGAGAAACGAGGAACAATGATGATTATCATCCCATGGGGGATCTTCGAGAGACATGGTTTCCATGATGGCCTCATCAGAGGGAAATACTTCCTTCAAAGGATCGGGTGAATCAAAATTACCAAGCCAAGGGGATTGAGAATAAACGTTAAGAGACATGCTCGAAAGAGCAGAATCAGGGGACAGAGTGTCCACTGTGGCGATGAGAATAATCAATTTCAATCGAACATCGAATCTCCGAAAGAATCAATCTGTTGAGGGGAAGGGATAACCCATGGGTCATCAATGTGAGAAATCATGTTGACTTGAATAGTATTTGGTGGTGGAAGAGGAAAAATACCCATGAGGGTAGGATCCTTGAAAAGGCCTGGCCCTACGCTCTCATAGGGAGTGGGAATATGATCCACATACGACATGTTGTTCTCAGAAGTAGAAGTGAAAAAAGACAATTGATCGACAATAACAATCTTTCCTTCGTGCGGGAATTTCAAAACACGAAATAGAGTGGACGGAACACATAGAATTACGTGGGTCCAACTGCGACTGAGTAGAAGATTATAATTGAGCTTAGCATCAATGAATTCAACTTCGACATTGAATGTCTTCCCCTCTAATGTTATTGGTAAACTAGCGAGAACACTAAGAGGTTTAGACTCTCTTCCATCAAATGCTTCAAGGGCATTGGGTGACGAGGTAAGAGCTAGAGAACCAATGGCTTTCCAACAAGTAGATGACATAACACAGGTAGATGCACCCTCATCCACGACTGCCCAGTGAATGTTTAAACCATTTATATCAACTTGAATGATGAGTGCAATTTGGTGTGGGAGTCGCGGGACAAAATTCTCTAAATCGAAAGCAAGCAAGCTAGTATCGGCAGGATCAACCCCACCTATCGTGGATAACAACGCTTTCCGTTGTGACGGACAACTTTGAAGTACTTCTAACGCAGATATTGTGGATGGCGCCTGAGCCAAATCCTCAACAATACTGTAATGTTGAGCGGCACGGGCGTTAGGATTGTACGAAGACTTGCGGAGCACACCTTTGGAAGGTGGTCGCACAACAGATTCAGTATTAGGTCGTTCAATCTCAAGAGGGCCAGAAACAGGTGGAGGAGGAGGACCATCAGCGATCTCCTTCCCGGTTGCCTGACGTGAACCAGAATAATCTTTCGATCGAGTAGTAATAGAAATGGGTGCAGAACCGTTCATCATAAAAACTTGAGAACCAAATGGGGTAGAGGACTGAGGTTTCTCTACCATCTGAGTTTGTTGAGTAGGAAAAGGTTCTTTAAGAACAGCCGAAGCGCCTTGAGTGCCTTTGAGCAATTGTCTCACTTCGGACCGTCGAGGACAGACTTTGCTGAAGTGCTCTTCATCACAAATCAAACAAGGATACTTCGGTTTGCGTTGAGAACTATCAGCAGAACGAGGTTTCGACGAATCCTATTTCGGGGTATCGGCTTTGGCCTTACCTTTACCCTTCTTCTTACCTTTAGAAGCATTATCCGTAGGATTGGCCTGAACATCATTCACTTCTGCGGGTTTGCCAGAATTCGGATTTGGTTGAGAAGCAACATTATCGAAAGAAGTAGACTTCTGATTCCCATAATTAGATGGGGACTTCTGAGGAGTCTGAGATACAGAACCAATAATATCGTCAACGGATGGAGTCGCTGGAGGTTTAGAAGTTCCAGGTCATGGAGCATTAGGCAAGATATCATATAAAGCATCGGATTGAGAGTACACAAGATCGAGGTACTGGGCGTAAGCAATGGCTTGTTCCTCGGTGACACATGCCCCCATAGCTATGTCTTTGGGGATTTGATTGACAAAGGAGGTAGTGAACCAATGAGTTAGAAGCTGATCAGGAATTTCAAATTTGATCATGTGACGACGTCGCCTCCACTCATGAATATGATCTGAGATATGAATAGCTCGGTACGGTAGGAAAAATCTTGAGAGGGGGGGGTGAATCAATATTTAGTGCAGACAATAAAAATTTGATATTTCTTTCTTAAAAACCATACGCAACTTTCCTGAAGCAAACCCTCGTATATACACGGATATCCTTTACAGAACTCACGTATATCCAGTGATCTAATTATGCATTTAGTTCTTGAATTAGATCATTGAATTACTCATTCATTAGATATTTAGAAAACAATAAACAAGTGCAGGAAGAACAGAATAATCATCACACATAAGAAACCACACATTAACACAAGGATTTTTTGGTGGAAACCCGATTCGGAAGAAAACCACCACTGCCGTCGTCTCAGTCTTCAATTTTTATTATTAAGAAAACTTCTTACAACATGTACTGGTGCAGACTCATACCAGTACGTAGGCACCCACCTGCAGAACGCTGCAACCTTCTCTCATTTACCAGCCTCTCCTGGAAGGGAGCAACAACCCCCTGCTCTCGTTTACCAGCCTCACCTGGAAGGGAGCTACTAACCCCTGATATTAGCACCAGCCTCTACTGGCAGAAAGCTTCTACGTTCAGACTGAAGGTCTCAACCCTCAGATCCACTACAGACCACGTTCATCAATTTTCAAACTGGATCAAACAGCTCCAACACAACCCCTTACTTGTCAATAAACAAACCTTTTTCCAATGCATCAAACAGAACAGTGAAACCACTGTAACGAGAATATCAGAGATAACCTAGACTTCAGAATAAATATGCAGAAACACATGTATTCAACCTTGAGAAACCATAAGATCAGATATCATACGCACTTGTATTTAATCATACCTGCATATATACACACTTTTTATGAAGTGAACCCGCGTATACATCCGTGCATTTACCAGAATAACCCTAACTGTCCATACGCGACTTTGTTGAAACATATCTGCATATACACGCGCTTTTCACGAACTCAACCTGCGTATAGATCTGTAAAAGATAAACTTTGCACAACAGATCAGATTTATGAGCTTACCCAAATTTCTTCAAGTTCTTCAGAAGATTTGCGCCAGGTCTTCATCACTTCTTTTCACATCATCCAAGAGATTCACCATTTCTAGATCTAGAGATCTTTAACCTTCACCATGTTCATAGATGCATCATAGATTCAGATCTATCAATCAAGAGTAGAGTTCAACCATGCAGATATACTTCAGAGTGAAGTATTAATTAAAGCCCAGACACTTGCACACCCATGCACAATGATTTTCTTCTCCTTATATAGATTTGGCCTTCATCAATACCATGAGTCAAAACCACATCACTGATGGTATTCCTGGACGGGATCAAAAAGACAATCCAGTGCTCAATACAATGGGTCAATACCATGGTAGTAACCCCTAGTTTTACATATTTAGAGCGCAGTTGAGCATACGCGACTTGGTACGTTATTTCCTACGTGCATACATGACTTTCCCTAGACAAACTCGCATATTCCTTGTGACATACACTTTTCATCACTGTTATGTCCCATTCTGGAAATTCATTCTTCTGCACCTTCTATATTGATTGTAGATACATTAGATGTATATCATTCAAAAGCTCATCAAGAACAACTTCATTATGTAGGTTTCCATCATCTTCATCAAGTGGGTTGCCATCAAGGACAACACTCAGCATCATATTGCCAACAATCTCCCCCTTTGGACTTGATGGCAACCACGATGGAGTTTGAGCACCAGAATAGACAACCACGATGGAGTTTGAGCACCAGAATAGATAGATACATTGATTATAATCGTTATAAAACAACCACGTTACTCTCCCCTTATTCAAACAACATGCCACTCTCCCCCTTTGACATCAAGGGCAAAGGACGGGTCAAACCAACACAAGGTTTTTCTTCTCAAGTTCAATCTGAATCTTCAAACCTATTATTCAATGAAGTACATGACACTATGAACTTTCCTATCACCAAGGACTCATACTTACATCAAATATCCAACCAAGTGGATTTACATATGTGACCCAAGTACCCAACCACGTGGGTTTACACATTTTGACTCAATTACCCAACCAGGTGGGTTTACAAATCTGAACAAGCCCTTAACATGGCTGAATATTACAAATTACATCATAGGTCATAGCCTTTTCATCAAATTACACATATGACTTTTATAACCAGTACCAAAAGGACCTCAAGAGAGAGATCATATTTTAGAGTCATCATACTGCCAAAAATGCATTACACCCAGCAAGGCTAATGCTCCCCCTGAAACTGTACAACCAATGCATCCTTTCCAAGTGACCAAAACTCCTACTTAGCTTGTGCATCCTGAACACACAAAATTTGTCGGCAACCAACCATACGCGGTTTTACGTGTGAACTCGCGTATATACACGGCCTATCGTTTAGGAAACTAGCGTATCCAATTTAATCTTACGAGATTTAGGCGGATTTTTCTTCGAGGCGCGAGACTTCTCCCAACCCAATGCTTACTAGTGGGAATGCTTCCACTTTGGGCAGAGGCTTGGTAAAGATATCAGCAACTTGTTCTTTGGAGGGAACATACTCCAAATTCACCATTTGCTCAAGCACTTGTTCACGTAAGAAATGATACTTCATGGGAATGTGCTTGGTCTTCGAATGCATAACATGATTCTTTGAGATACTGATGGCACTTGTGTTATCACACATAATGGAGATAGGAGATGTACATTTGATTTGAAAATATTGTAAGGTTTCCATCATCCAAAGGAGTTGAGTGCAACAAGATGCGGCAGCTACATATTCTACTTCTGCTGTAGATAAGGCAATAGAATTTTGCTTCTTGATGAACCAAGATACTAACCGGGGCCCCATATAGAATGCACCACCACTAGTGATTTTTCTATCATCAACACTTCCAGCCCAATCTGCATCAGTGTATGCATGAAGAGTAAGATCAACATTCTTTGGATACCATAGTCCAAAGTCTTGAGTTCCTTGTAGATATTTGAATATTCTTTTCACAGCCTGAAGGTGAGACTCTTTTGGATTAGGTTGGAATCATCCAACAATCCCAACTGCATGCATGATGTCTGGTCTTGTCCTAGTGAAATAAAGTAGACTTCCTATCATATATTTGTATTCTGGTTGATTCACCGTGGGGGAATCATCATTAGAACTGGGATTACATCCGATTATCATTGGTGTACTTATAGGTTTGCAATCTTCCATGCCATACTTTTTTAGAATTTTCTTAAGATATTTTTCTTGTGATAAGAATATACCATCTGCAGTTTGATGCACTTGTAAGCCAAGAAATAATGTTAGTTCCCCAAGTAAGGACATTTCAAATTCTTGCTGCATGACAGAAGCAAATTTTTGACTCATAGATTCTTCGTTACTCCCAAAAATGATATCATCAACCTATACAACCACAATCAATAGTTTATCATTTTCAATTTTTGTGTACAAGTTGCTATCAGCAGACCCCTTTGAAAATCCTTGTTGATGAAGATATTTGTCGAGACGATAATACCATGCCCTTGGAGCTTGTTTGAGACCATATAGAGCCTTTTTAAGTCTACAAACAAGATGTTCATCATTTCCCCAAATGAATCCTTCAGGTTGTTCTATATATACTTCTTCTTCTAGATCTCCATTAAGAAAAGCAGATTTATCATCCATTTGATAAACTTTGATTTGTTGATAACTTGAAAAAGCAAGAAACATTCTTATGGCTTCAAGTCTAGCTACAGGAGCAAACGTTTCTTCAAAGTATATACCTTCTTGTTGAGTATACCCCTTGCAAACGGTCTAGCTTTGTTTCTTATAACATCCCCATTCTCATTTAACTTGTTCTTGAATATCCATTTAGTTCCAATGACATTTTTATCATGTGGTCTTGGTACCAATTCCCAAGTGTGATTCTTTTCAATTTGATCAAGCTCTTCATTCATGGCTTGAATCCAACATTCATCCTTGCTAGCTTGATTTACATTGTGTGGTTCAATCGTGGATAGAAATGCTAGATAGCTAGAAGATCCCACAAGGGTCCTCCTTGTTTGTACACTTGATTCCTTGTCTCCCAAAATTTGAGATTCAGGATGATTCTTTTGAAAATATCTGGATGGAGCCTTTTCAGATAAATCATCTTAAGGTTCTTCATTGGATCCACTGTTTATATCATTTCTATTTGATGTAGAAGGACAAAAGTCACCATCGTCTTCTTCTATTGTTTGTTTTTCTTCTTTAGGGGCTGTAGGAGACTCATCAATAACAACATCAATACATTCAACAATCTTTCGAAGCCTTTTATTGTAACATTTGTATGCTCTACTTGTAGATGAGTAACCAAGAAGTATTCCTTCATCTGATCTGGGTTCAAAATTGTCAAGCTTTTCATCATTATTTTTGATAAAGCATTTACTTCCAAAAACTCTAAAATGCTTCACAGAGGGGGAATTACCATACCAGAGTTCATATGGAGTTTTTTCACTATTTACCCGAACATGTGCCTTGTTGAGAATGTTTCTTTGTTGTATGTGTTGCTTCTCCCCAAAAAATGTCGGGAGTTCTGAATCATCAAGCATAGCTCTAGCCATTTGTTGAATTGTTCTATTCATTCTTCTTGCTACGCCATTTTGTTGTGGAGTGCCGGCTAAAGCTGTCTTTTATGCCATGTTTTTCACAAAATTCAAGGAATTCATTTGATGTATATTCTCCTCCTTGATCAGATCTAAGACACTTGATTTTTAGATCTAATTCATTTTCCACCAATGCTTTGAAGATCTGAAATTTTTAAAATGCTTCATCTTTGTGTTTAATCAACCCGATCCAACACATTCTAGAGAAATCAACAATAAATAAGATATAGTATTCTTCCCCACGTGGTGAATTTTTCCTCATAGGTCCACATATGTCAGTATGAATGAGTTCAAGAGGCTTACTTGATGATCCTTCTTTGGCATTAAATTGAACTACGATGCCTTACCCCGAATTGGCAAGATTTGCATATGATATTTTCAGGTAGAGAAATATTGGGAAGATCACGAACAACTTTAAGTCCGCTTGATTTGTTGATTTGAGAGAAGCTCAGATGCCCTAACCTTCTATGCCATAGCTATTTTTATGAAGATTTACTCAAGTAACATTGTTCTTTGTAGTTCTTCAATACATACAGGTTGCTTGGAGTCCTTTTTCCTTTTATAATTGTTTTACCTATATCAAGATCACGTACCACACATTCTTCTGAACTAAAGACAACTTCAGTTCCTTGATCACACATTTGACTTACACTTAACAGGTTATGCTTTAATCCATCCACATACATGACATCATTAGCCTTCACCTTTTCTTTTAGAAACACAGACCCTTTTCCTTTAATTATAGCAGGAGTATCATTTCCAAATGTAACTTTATTTTCTTTTTCTAGAGCATTATATGCAAGAAGTTTTCTTTTGTCACCTGTCATATGTCTTGAGCATCCACTATCAATGTACCATTGATTTTCTTCACCTTCTGCAAATAGCGCTATCCCACAATTTTCAACCTATAATTCCTTCTTTTTCCATACTTTGGAACCTGAAGGAAAATGTTGTTTTGGCTGGACTTTGCTCCTGCATTCAGATTCTTCATGACCAAAGTTATTGCAATAAGCACATTCCACTTCATTTTGAAGAGGAGAAAATTTATTATAGGTGTTCTTCTTTGGTTCAATATCCATCCTTTTATTTCTTTCTTCTCTTGTCATGATGGTTTTATAAGCAACACATTGAACAGCATTATGACCAAAATTGTGACATGAGAAACATTGTCCATTGAAGTAGAAATTTTTGTGATCGTGAAATATTCTATTTGAATTTACTTGTTGGTTGTAGCTTTTTTGAAAAACATCCCTGTTAGTGTTCCTTGAATTGTGATGATCATGCTTTACCTGTAAATATTCTTTATTCCCTTGCTGAGTGGCTGAATGTAGTAAACCAACTGTAGCTGCTTTTAGATAATTTGGTGCAAAAGCCTGAGAGGATTCTCCGGTATATCCAAGACCTGTCTTTATAAGAGGAGAACGTTGTACCTTGATAATCTCATCTAAGGTTTCAGATCCTTTAGCAAATCTAAGATTCAAAGTCTTTAATTTCTCAAGTTCTTTTCTTAAACTTACTACTTCACATTCTAAATTCTCATTATGTTTCTTTGCTTCTTCATTCTGCCTTTTCAAAGTCTCTATGATTATTTTACTTTCTTCCAAGAAAACTTTGAGTTGATTGTTTTGATCAATAACATCATTGTCATCTAGAGCATCCATAAAAACATTCTTGTCTTCTCTAGAATCATTTTCAAATGCCATGAGAATTCTAAGATCTTGTTCACATTCTTCCTCACTATCAGATAACCCATCACTGTCTTCATTAGTATAGTGACTTTTCTTAGTGCTAGATCGGTTCTTATTCCTTCTTGCTACTTCTTTCCCTTTAGCAGATGTTTCTTTATAAGGAAATTTTGCTGCATAATGACCAACTCTTCCACAATTAAAACATTTGAAAGGAAGCTTACCTTTGAATCTTCCGGTTCCTAGTTGGAGTCTTCTCACAAAGTTTTCCTCATCTTCTTCTGATATATATCCTGATCCTTCCTTTTGAAATTATTTCCCTTTTGTAGAAGCTTTAAAAACAACCTCTTTGACTTCAGATGGTCCTCCTCTCCTCATTTCATATGAAGTCAGTAGGCCATGAAGTTGCACCACAGTAAGAGTTTGAAGATCCTGTTTTTCTTCAAGAGCAGAGACTTTTGATTCAAATTTTGCTGTTAGCGATCTTAATATTTTCTCAACCAAAGTAGATTCTGCTATTGTTTCTCCCAAGTTTCTCATACGATTTACAATGTCATCAAGACGTAAAAAGAAACTAGCAATACTCTCATCATTATGCATTCTCAAATTTTCATATTCAATTATGAGAGTTTGGAGTTTTGCACTTTTTACCTTTGCATCACCTTCATAACTTAGGATGATTTTGTCCCATATTGTCTTTGCTGTATTCGGTACATCAAGTTAGTGTGGCATTCGGTTAGACTTCCGTTAGAGCATTGGTAACCTTTGCATTTATTTCATAATTCTTCTTTTCGATCGGATCTGTTGGTACTGCGAATTTGGATATTGATATCCTTGTTCAACAATGGCCCATACATGTTTGCTCCCATAGGCCCGAAGATAGGATCTCATCCTTATTTTCCGGAAGATTAAATTGCTTCCATTAAAGAGTGGAGGCTTGATAGATCTTGTTCCATCTTGATTGCTCATCTTGCTTGATCTTCCTTCTAGTGGTTAAGCTTTTTCGAAGGACTGCTCGATACCAATTTTTGGGAAAAATCTTTCGAGAGGGGGGGGTGAATTAGTATTTAGTGTAGACAATAAAACTTTGATATTTCTTTCTTAAAAACCATACGCAACTTTCATGAAGCAAACCCGTGTATATACGCGGATATCCTTCACAGAACTCGCGTATATCGAGTGATCTAATTATGCATTTAGTTATTGACTTAGACCATTGCATTACTCATTCATCAGATATTTAGAAAACAGTAAACAAGTGCAGGAAAAACAGAATAATCATCACACATAAGAAACCACATATGAACACCAAGATTTTTAGGTGGAAACCCAATTCGGGAGAAAATCACCACTGCCGTCATCTCAGTCTTCAATTTTATTATTAAGAAAAATTCTTACAACATGTACTGGTGCAGACTCATACCAGTACGCAGGCACCCACCTGCAGAAGGCTACAACCTTCTCTCATTTACCAGCCTCTCCTGGAAGGGAGCAACAACCCCCTGCTCTCGTTTACCAGCCTCACCTAGAAGGGAGCTACTACCCCCTGATATTAGCACCAGCCTCTACTGGCAGAAAGCTTTTATAATCAAACTGAAGGTTTCAACCCTCAGATCCACTGCAGACCACGTTCATCAATTTTCAAACTGGATCAAAAATCTCCAACACAACCCTTTACTTGTCAATAAGCAACCTTTCCCCAATGCATCAAACAGAACAGTGAAACCACTGTAACCAGAATATCAGAGATAACTGAGAGTTCAAAATAAATATGCAGAAACACATTCAACCTTGAGCAACCATGAGATCAGATATCATATGTTCTTTTATTTAATCATACTCGCGTATACATCTGTGCATTTACCAGGATAACCCTAATTGTCCATATGCAACCTTTTTGAAACAGATCCGCGTATATACGCACTTTTCACGAACTGAACCTGCGTATAGATCTGTAAAGGATAAACTTTTCACAACAGATCAGATCTATGAACTTACCCAGATTTCTTCAAGTTCTTCAGCAGATTTGCGCCAGGTCTTCATCACTTATTTTCAGATCATCCAAGAGATTCACCATTTCTAGATCTAAGGATATTTAACCTTCACCACGTTCATAGATGCATCATACATTCAGATCTATCAATCAAGAGCAAAGTTCAACCATGCAGATATACTTCAGAGTGAAGTATTCATTAAAGCCCATACACTTGCACACCCATGCATAGTGATTTTCTTCTCCTTATATAGATTTGGCCTTCAACAATACCATGAGTCAAAACCACATCACTTCCGATGGTAGTTCTAGACGGGATCAAATAGACAATCCAGCGCTCAATACAATGGGTCAATACCATGGTAGTAACCCCTGGTTTTACATATTTAGAGTGCAATTGAGCATACGCGACTTGGTACGTTATTTCCCGCGTGCATACGCGACTTATCCTAGACAAACTTGCGTATTCCTTGTGACATACACTTTTCATCACTGTTCTGGCCCATTCTGGAAATTATTTCTTCTGCACCTTTTGTACTGATTGTAGATACATCAGATGTATATCATTCACAAGCTCATCAAGAACAACTTCATTAAGTAGGTTGCCATCATCTTGATCAAGTGGGTTGCCATCAAGCACAACACTCAGCATCATATTTCCAACACGGTCTTATTTCAATGAAGTGAGGAGGTGTGTGCCAATCTCATAGTAGACCGAAAACTGGAAATGTGTAAGGAATGCCATAGCTAAGGAATTGAAATCTTGAAAAAATCCATGAGACAACTTAATGTACCACTTTGCAGCGACACCAATAAGAGTACGTTGGAAAAGATGGAGCTGAATAGAATCTTCAACCCAAGAGTTAGAGGAACACCCCAAGTGTTAAGTCATAACATGCATTTGGGGGTCTTCACTAGGTTTACCCTCAAATTTAGGACAATCACCAGGAATATTGGTCGAAACTGGAGGCCAATACAGATTATGAAGAATGGGATCATTTGTCAATTTGGACACATCAGGTAATTCCAACATAGAAAGAAATGGTAATTGAGTATTAAAAGTCATCGAAGGTCTTTGATAAGGACCCATGTGTACATTCCACCGAGTCCGAACGAGATTCTATCCCCATGCATTCTGTCCTGAAAGATCCCGATCATAGCGATTAGAAGCAGGATAATTCGGTTGATATTGGGTTTGAGGACCAGGATATGGAGTTGAAGTAGACCACAGAGGTCCATGCTGAGCAATATAAGGATTCTGTTGTGGAATGTAAGCATGGCTTTGAGGTTGATGATACAAAGGTGTATTTTGAGGGTAAGAAATTTGAGGTGGGATATATACCAGTTGATATGAACCTTGAGGGTAGTAAGCACCTTGCGGTTGAGCAGGTTGACCTTCCAGTGCAGGTTGAGAAGGCTACTAAGAAGGGTAAATAGGTAGAACCGGCTGCGAAACTGAAGGAATCTGCTGGTGGGCAGGTTGAAACAGTCGCTGAGATGGTTGAACCAGCCGTCAAAACTGTTGTTGGGGACCAATAGGTTGTCCTTGTGGGAAAGGTTGGCCTGATAGTTAGGATGGACCAGGTTGTCCCTGATAACGAGGTTGACCTAGAGAAGGCCCAAAGGGTTGTCCTGGTTGTAGAATATTTGGGCCATACTGAATGTGCGGTTGTGATTGAGGTGCAATAGGTTATCCTTGTGACAGATAATTTCCCCCCCCAGGACCAAAATATGATCCTGGTTGATTCAAAGGTTGACTCGAAATACCAGAGGGTTGTCCCTACTAGGCCAAAGGCTAACCTTGTGAAGGTTGGCCTTGTGGACCATATGGTTATCCCCGGGGACCAGAAGCAAGGCCCTGCTAAGCTAAAGGTTGTCCCAATGAGGGTTGTCCTTGGAAGTCAGAGGGTTGCGCGAGTAGGACCCAGATGAGTAAAAGTTTGATAAGGATCATAAACAGTCTGAGAAGGATCAATAGGAGGTAAATATGATGGATTACCATACACATCATAATGTTGCAGATAGATATATATGGGATTACCAACAACATCATAGTGATGGAATAGAGGATTATTAGGAGCCTGAGACTACTGAGAACCCTGCGAACTCTGATGCTAAATAGCCAACATATATTCTTCGAAATTAAGACCACCGAGAATCACAGGAGGAGTGGAAACTAAACTAGAAGCCACACAAACCGTTGGTTGAACTGGAACAGATGTGACAGTAACCGACGAGCCAGGAGTCAAAGGTGATAGCCTCAATGAAGGAAGGATCGAACTCGAAGGAGGAGTTACTATACTGGATTGCGCAATGGAGGCAATGCCAGATATGATCTAACTCAAGGACCTATATCTAAGTGGAAGTGAGACCGACGATGGTGAAGATTGGGTGGAGGCACAAGAGAGATCTTCAGGAAAGAGTTGATATTCTTCTGTGGAAACAGGCATTCCTTCAGTGCAAACAGGACTAGAGGAATCCATATCCGAGTCCAACATAATATCTTCAAAAAAACTATGGGGAATAGGAGGTACCACAGCAACGACAAAAGGCGATCCTTACGTAAGAGGAGGAAATTCTCCTTCTACCCCATAACCAGACCAGGCACTTGAAGGAGCCCATTGGAATTCAACTGGCTCGTCAAGTGGAGATCGAGTAGCAAGGGGTTGGACAGATGAAAAAATAGGCTTCGAGAACTCGACAGACCTAGTGGATTGAGGGGTTTCAAAAGAAACTTCTGGAAAAGAACCACCACTAGGAGGCAGTGAGGATGACGAAATTGGATGTTCCACCACTTTGACTATATATCAGAATAGGAGCGAACAGAGATAACCAATCAAAGGTGCCAAAACAAGAACCAAATAAATCAATCAGGACAAGCACGAAACTTTTAATGGGTGTGTGATCGCAGGTGATTAATTTTATAACATTGAAACGAAAATTCACTGTTTCATGTTTTTAGAGTCAAGAAACATGAAAAATATGACTCTAGTCACTTTCAATTTGAAACGAGCATGAAAGGAAAAGTGCTTGATGATCTCTTCTCTCGTTTAAAAATTCACGAAAAGATCAAAATGACTTCTCAGGAATTATAAGCAAGACGGTGTACCAGTTTTTCGTGAACTACCATATACACCTTGGAGATCAAATGAAACAAAAATGACCAAGGAATTGACGTACGTGTAGGTAGTCTCCCTAAATGTTGTCTTCAGTGTATCACGGTTACAAGGCGATAGACTCGGATTCCTATAGATAAAAATATTGCAACCTAGAGGGGTCTCTCTTTATATACGCGACGGTACGAGGAGCACAAGTTCATACTAGCATTGTGTGAAGCCAACAGTCGAGCGACAACTACTAGGTTTAAGACGGTTGAACACGTCTCTAGCCTAGAAATATTGCCTTAGGTTAATTGAGTAAATTTTAAAGTTAACCTTGAATTAGGTTTCAATTTCCAGGCCCTAACAAATTTGGAGCTCAACTTCCTAACTGTAAACTATATGAAAATGAACATTATTTCAGTTTGATGAATGCTAGTTATAAGAAGGATAGAAATATTTCAAACAACAATAAAGAAACAAAGGCAAAGAAATTTCTAATGCCTCTAACGCAATCAATTGAAAATGAAACTCCTTCCTACATGACAAATGCTAGTTATGTAAAGAAACGTTTCAATTTCAATGCTACAAAAGAATGTAATTTTGTTTTTTTTTGAATTTTCAATGAAATGAAGCACACATTATACTAATTCAATAGAAAACAAAAGAAACAGTAGATTGAGTTTTGTGAATGTAGAGACTCGGAATCGAATGATTCAATTAATACAAAACAAATGGAAAAACATTCAAGCTCACCTAATAAACTTTCAATGAAAGAAAAATGTTTCCCAAAATGACCCAAACAAGAAATGTAATCATTGCTCAGAGCAAGAAGAAGACAGATCAATTGATAAAACAAAAAGACCATTCAAACAACAAAATACTCAAGAGGATCAAGAAAAACTCAGCATAATCATTTCAAAAGTGAGACTGACAACAATCAAAGACACTTGTTTCAAGAAGAAGGCTCAGTGTACCAAAACACTTAGAAACCCTAAGGTCTCAAAATAATACCGACAGGAAAATGGACAAACAACTGGAGGAAACAAGTCTACAATAGTCAACACAGTCCCCAAAGGCTTCAATCACATCAAAAATAACCAAGAAGCAATAACAAATGACCAAAATACTCATTAATGAGGACAATCCAAAACCTACAGGGGTTGGTGCGACTGTAAGGCTATAATATGCACCATACAGAGGTTGGCACGAGTGCAAAGAGAGCAACCTACCCCAATCGGCACAACTATTCAGAAAAAAATTGCGCCAAGCTAGATAGCTATGGGAAAAAGAGGAAAAACCAAAACTTAATGAGCAGAGGTCAACCTTGACACTCTGGAGTTGAACATAAGATGGAAATTAAGTAAACAAACCAGAAGAAGACAGAAAATGAAATCGATAATTGAAACTGACCCAACAGGAAGGAACGACAAACTCACACTATGATCCCCAATGGAGTTGCCAATTTGTTACATAGGTAAATCCTCTCTGCAGATAGAGACAATCCCTTTAGCCCTAGGGTGGGTCTAGAAACAAAATGACACGTTAAATCTTTGCTTCCTAGTTAATGAATGAATGAAAACTCAATAGATCGACCTACCTGGAATCCAATGATGTCATCATTGCAAAAATAGTAGTAACCTCTCGCTCCTATCTTGGAAAATCACAATCCGTTTCCTATTACACCCGAATACCTGCACATGTAACAAGAACAAGAACAACGTACAACATCATAGTTTCACTGACAACTATTGACCAGCCAAACAGGGCTAAAGCTATCACCTTACACAAACATCATAACACAACAGTGGAACCAAACAGTAGTCATGTATATATAAGTAGAAGGAAGAGGTACAACCAATGCTTTGACATCGCAGTCTCCTCCAGCTAGGTTCAGTCAAAGTGTGTCTCAGTACCTATCGAGGGCTTCAGATGGAATGAGGACATGGATTCAAGCTCTCCTCAACATGATTCCTTCTCTATACCTTCTCTAGTCATTCAACTATCATCTCTCCAATTTTAGCTATTCAGCCATTCATCTAGTTTGTACTAAGAGATATAGCTTCTTTTATAGAGGAAAAGGAGGAGGTTGGGATCCCTACAAAGGTGGGAGGGAGTCCTATTCTTTAGGAGAGTTCCAAGGGAGGTGGAAACTTCTCACTAAAGGAGGGATTCCATGGTTTTTTTAGTTCAACCACTCCCAATGACTCATCCTCGAGGTGGTTGGAATAGAACTTTCACCTTTATTCTTTTTTCAAATTCCATAAACAGCTTTGCGTGGGTGCTTAACTGGGACAAAGCACCAACTGGCATAGGCTCAGTGTTAATTTTCTAGCTCAGCGTGGGAGTGTAACTGGCTACTTGCGCCATGGAAAAAACAAGGGTTTTTACAATTCTACTCAGGGAATTTTCAACAAGAGGAATGTTACTTTCATGTAAAGGAATGCAATGATGGTTTTTTCCAGGCATGAAACTGCTTATTGGTCACAAAAATGACCCTCCAGTGGGTGAGATGGGGATTGTAGGGACAGTGAAAAAATGTTGTGTCACAATAGTTACATCAGGAATTCTTAGTTTTTTTCTAACCTACTAATATTGATGTGTCCAGTGTGAAGGCCATTCACTTTGAAAGTAAGGGAACGAATGGAAAAGAAGTTCAATCCAAGAAACCATCATTCAAACATCTTAATGGAAATTTCAAGGGAAAAGGCAAGGGAAAGAACAAGAAGGAAGCTACAACCAAGCAAGAACAAGGAGAAAATCAATATTGCACACATTGCAAGAAGGAATGCCATGATTATGAACATTGTTGGAAGTGGCATCTAGAGCTGAACCCAAAGAGATTTTGTGGAAAGGGTAAGAAAAAGATGGTAGAAAGCATGCAATAGGACCTTTGATTTGATTCCTATGATGAAACAACTATCACAGCAGTGGAAACAAAAGGTAACCTTTCTCTTCAAGCTAATGAAAATTTTGAATGGCATGCAAGTACAAGTAGTTCAAATGAGTCTCTTGTTAATGAATGAAAGAAGACTGAATTGTTCCAGATTAGAGTTGTGATGAAACATACTAAAGTGGAAACCTTGTTTGATCCAGGCTCATAAGTAATCTTGATTTCAAAATCCTTGGTTAAAAAATTAGGGCTGAAGACCAAGCCTCATCCAAAATGCTACCCTCTTAGTTGGGTGTGTGATAAAGAAAAATTACATATTGTTAGTCATCAATATTTTTCACTATTGGTGGATGACTATATATTGGTTCTAGATTTCTAAAAACAACATTCTTTGAACATTGTGAGTTTTAGAAATATCACTGCCTTCATTATCATTGTAGAAAATTTTTCACTATTCTATCAACCTTTCCATTTCATGGTCACCCTGGCACTCCTAAAATACTCCTTAAATGGCTTGTGACTCTCATCTCCATCCTTCATTCCTATATATGACCTTATTACTCTATTTTTCCCTTTCCCATAACACCACTTTCCATCTAGGGTTACCTATAACCTAACTTATTCCCATGATCCCCAAGTTCCTCAAGCATTTATGGTCTCCAAACTATCTTTGTAGGCTCTTTGGATAAATCAAGTACATTGGATTTTATATCTTCAATAAAATACTTTGACAAATACTCTATTTTTCACTTGAAGCCTCCAAGCCAATTTTTAGTCAAAGATCAGACCCTTCCACTAGGTCATTAGGATTCCACAGGTTGTAAGGTCACCATTGAGGTTGTAAGGTCATCATTGACGATTCAAACATTGTTTTTCTTATCCTAGAAGCTGCTCAGATGTAATAGAAGGTCAACACATGGTTATTCAAGGAAGACCTAAAATTTTCTAAAGAAGAACTACCCTATCAAATCAAAGTCTGCAAGAGTTAAATGAAAATATTTTGACAATTCTGTAGGAGTGTTGAAGTTTCCATTGACATAAGGATGTTGGTAAGGTAGGTGGTCTGCTCTTAAATGGAGAAAAATTATAATAGGATATAGGGAGCCACTTGGTCTTGAGGAAAAATAGGGTTTTTGAGCTTAATGGACCAAGTAGAATGCTAAACAATGATCAATTGCAAAATGGCCATGGAGGAGATACACCAAAAACCAAACATGAAGAAAAATCTATCAAAGATTATTGATGAGATAGGGAAAAAGATGAGGTGAAATGGATAGAAATTAATGAACTTAAAAGGGTTGTAGAGAACTTACAAGATAACAATAATGATTGTTGTAAAGCAGTCCAGACATCTAGGATTTTCGGAAAGTGGCTAGAGAAGGTGAAATGATAAGTTGAACTCCATGGTGGAAGCAAAGGGGTTTTGAAGATGCCACTATGTGATCAGGTCCCAAACTTGTCACAAATGAGCTTGCCATGTCTAAATGAGTAAAAGGATGAGTTGAGATTTAGGGTGGAAGGAAAATATGATTTTAAATCTGCTGTTGTGTCAAAATAAATATGTCAAATACTCAAGATCAAAAGGAAAACAAATTTCATAACTCCAGCAAACTCCCAGCCAAGGTGAAAAGGATAAATTGAGTACTATAATGGAAACCACAAATTTTTTTGAAGGTGCCATCATGTGTAATCTATCCCTAAAGTTGTCAAAATCAACTTTTTATGCCTCAGAGATCAGAAGAAAGGTATATGTCATAACCCCAACAAACTACAAGCAAGAAAGGGTAAAAAGGTTAAGTTGAGTTTCGTGACAGATACCATAGAGGATTTTGAAGCTTTCTGTTGTATGTAAACATCCTAAGGTTATAAAAAGTGAAGTCATCATGCCTCAAGAAGGAAAAGGAAGAGCCACCTCAAATGATTTCAGTCACCTACAGGCAAATGTATAAAGGAATATCAGTGAAAATGAGAAGGAATTGTAAACCTTGGAAAGTGGGTTTGTCAAGATTAATATCAAATAATGAGCCTATACAAACTCATCTTACACTTAAATGAATGATTATTATCTTTTAAAATACCAAATACAATCAGAAGAATTTTTTTTTTGAGTTTTCAAGTAAGTTTGGGAAAATTTTTATGGCGTTGCGCGCTTGGAAGAGGGCATTCTGCCCTTGGCACTTTCCTCCTGTGTATTTTCTAAAGGTGTTGAATGCTTGGGAGGTGGCGCTGCACTCCTGCCTAACACCCACAACAAATTTTATATTGGTTTTGCACACTAAGGAGTAAGCGCTGTGCGCCAGGGACTGCTGCTGCACCCTTAGCCTCGGCGCTGCGGTCTTGGCCAGGAGGGCTTCCTAGACCTTATAACCATTCAAAACACCTTAAATTTCTTCCAAGCCTCTACCAAATGGTCCTCCAAGAATATTCATGAGTAAGTGCATATCATACACCTATATTCATGCAATTTTGATGATTCTTAATTAAATGGTAATGACATCCTAAGAAGAATCCTAAATTCAAAATCTGAAATCACTGCTCGAGCCTCATTTCATCTTCCAAGACAGAGTGACAGTGATAGAAAGGGTAATTTCATAGCTGGAGGTTTTACTTTATTTGTTTAAACTCCCACTCAGCTTGATATACCAATACCCTCACTTACTCATCTCCTCATTAGCCTAAACCTCCATTTCATCACCATTTCTTCATTCCATTTCCATTTACACTTTAGGGTTTTTTAAAGGAAGAATTCACAATGTGAGAGGATAGTGGAAGTGATATGAAGGCTCAAATTCCTAGGAGGCATGATCACAAGGGAGGGGTCACCTTTGAGTTGTCTACAGATGCCAAAGAGGCATGATCATAGGGGAGGAATTCTACCTTCTTCACCAGCAAAGCAGGTACATGAGGGAAGAAAAAGGATAGCAGAAGAATATGTACATGAGGCAAGCATTCATGATGAAGATTATCTCCATGAGACAGATATTAATGTTGACGTTATTTATTTAGATGATTAGCATGATAATAGGGCTTATGAAGGATATGGTGGAACCAATGAGGAAAAAGAGAAATAAAAGCTTGATAACCTTGCTGATGCATCCCTCCAAGTTTCCAAAACATCATCAGCAGAACAAAACCCAATTTTGGGCACATTTTTGCAAATTTGAAATTTTGATTGTTTTGAAGGGCGAAGCGTGTAATGCCAGTAGTGCTAAGATCTTTTTTGGGGGACCCAATGGAGGAAAAATTTACATTAAATTACCCACACAAAATTTCAGCTCATTTGGAGAAAAAATGGTCCTCCTGCCAAAAACAAGTGACAATTCACCTTTTTTCCCTCCTTTCAGGCTTGGCAATGCGCCCTTATTAGTCTTGGGAGAATGGGTTTTTGAGTAGGTAAATGGACAGAAAAGGGACAACTGAAGGTAGATTCGGAAAATGTATAGGAAAAGCTTTCCAATGAGCTATCATGAAGCTCATTTGGACACTGGGAACGCCTCCAAAACTCAGCTGCAAAAGGACCTATTTTTCTTGTTTTGGTGTTACACCCTTGCCAGAAAGTCAAAAGAATACATTTGGAGTTAATGAAAAGATATTTTGAGGGTTTTTCAGGAGAATCACTCTAGATTTAGCTTAGAATTTATGTTAGAAGTTATTTTGCATTTATTGAGTTAGGATATTTTGTGCCTTGGGCCTTGCATGGTCTCTTTGGAAAAAAATGTCATTTATGACGTAATTAATGATATTTTGGAGACCTAGATAGGGTTTTGGTCTTCCTTTTCAAGTTAAATACTTCATTGAGGCCTCATTGTACATGTTGGTTGATTCTTAGACTTAATACATATACTTGGAGTTGAGGAGAAATTGGCTTTTGAGTGTAATGAATGCTTTGATTTGGATGAAAATGGAGCCAAGCACACTTGATGGATTCATGAGCATGGATAATGGTGATGTCATTCTAAATTAGTGCTTTTTTTCTTATGTTTTTCAGTTTGTTTCATCTTTCTCATGTCGTAGAACAGAAATTTTAAGTTGAGAAATGTTGTTTAGAGGCACCTTAGCTCTATCTGCTTTCTATTGGTTGTATGTTTTCCTCTGCTAGGTTAGTTTAGAGAATTATTAGTTGTTCTCTATTTCCACTCAGCTTGTTTATCTCATGAATTATTTAATGGAGCCCATTTCAAGGAATTTTATGTTTAGCCCTGCGTTTGGTATGACTTAAAACATTTTTTATGAGGTCTTTTCTTTGAATTAATGTTAAATAGGGTTTGAATGAAGAGGTTTATGGTTTGTCCTACCCTTTTGTCTAGCTTAAATGGTTTCTTTGAAGTTATTTGCAGTATGATTAAGGAATTTTAAGAGTTCCCTTCTCTTTGATCATTACTATATTTTATCTTGAATGTTTTCTTTACCTGAAGGTGAAATCAGTAGAGAATTTACAAGTTTGTTTCTCTCTATTGTTTGTTGGACTGTTGTCTTAATGTTTTATTGCTAGGGTTTAGTAAAAGAATCTTATGGTATGCCCTGTCTTGGTTATTTCTTCATGCACAGTATCCATTAAGAATTTTCTTATTATAGTACATGTTAAAGGATTCTTAACTACCCTTTAAACCTACTAATCTCATAATTTATTGTTCACTTCACTCACATAAGCTTTAAAGATCCATTTGGATTTTTTATACTTCCCCTCTGAGACACCCTTGACCTATTGTTGCACCTTTCAAGACCTTTTGCTGACTCCATAGCCCAATGTTCTAACCTCTCTTACTATTTTTGTTATGCTTGACAAGCAAACCAACCAAACAAAACAAACAAACAAACCATAATGTTTATAACTAGCCTAAAATCAAAACCCTAAAATCAATCAAGTTCACATTTTTCATACAAATATAGAGAGAGCCTTCTCTGAGTCTAGGAAGGCTAGGTCCTAGGACTCCAAAGACTAGTTTGATGTTACCCTTGTACATTTGGTCTTGCCAATCTGACAAATTACGGGGACCTAACACATGTAACTAAATAGTGTAGGGCTACATTTTTTATTGCATCCAAAATAGTATATGAGGTTAATCTTGATTTTGTACCCTTGGATATCTCTGGTATTGTATTGGGGATTCCATATTTTTATGAGAAAGAATAAATCTACGTTCACCATGAAAAAAAGTATTATTTCATGAAGGATGGTGTGGAATACATTGTTATGGATCACCGTGCTAAGGTCAGTGCTAGTCTTGTTAGTGTATGTCATATGAACATATGGGTCAATTCCAGTAAAGGGTGCATGCTCATGTTTGCGAGAGAAAAATGTGCAGAGGAAAATGAAGCTTTCAAAGGTTTTTATCCCACTAATAAAAAAAAAGTGTATGAAATTTATTCTAACATTAATGAGATTTTTTAGGAACCAAGTGGGTTGCCTCGAAAGCATGAAATCAAGCATGAGATCCACTTGCAGAAATATGCCCCTAATTTATCTAATATTGGTATGCACAAGTTGTCATATATTGAGATGGAGGAGATAAAGAAGCATGTGAAAGCGTTGCTAAACCAAGGGGTCATAAGGCCAATTTCTTCTCAATGTGGCTCACCTATTGTGTTGGTGCCAAATAAAGATGGAATATGGAGGATTTCTAGGGAGTACATAGAACTCAAAAAAATAAAAAGTGAAGAATAAATACCCTCTCCCTCACATTGATGATTTATTACATCAATTGAGAGAGGTTGTCTATTTCACAAAATTGGACTTGCGTAGTGTCTACCATCATGTCAGGATTGCAGAACAGGATATATGAAATACTGCATTGAAGATAAAATAGGGGTTTCTTGAATGGTTGGTGATGCCATTCGAACTATGCAATACTCCAACCAGATTCATGAGGGTGATGAATGCTATTTTTAAGAATTTTCTTAATGATTTTGTACTTGCGTATGAAGTCCATGACATTCTAGTTTACTGTACAACATAGTAAGATCATGTGAGTAACGTTAAAAAGGTGCTTGATGCTTTTAAAAAGGAAAAATTGTATGTCAAAGTATCTAAGTCTTAATTTAGTAAGACTTATTTGGTTTACTTGGGTCACATTGTTGTAGATAAAAGTTAAAAATAGATCCTTCTAAAGTTGATGTGATTGTAAAGTGGCCTAAACTCATGAATGCTACATAGGTTCGTAGCTTTTTAGGTGTATTGCAATATTGAGGAAGGTTATTTTCCAAATTATCTATCATTTCATCCCCCTTTGATGATTTGATAAGTGTGAATCAAATATTTCAGTGGGGAGGAAGTCAACAGGAAGCCTTTGATACACTGAAATAAAATATCAGCGCTGCACCAATTTTTTCCTAACCTTACCTCTATAAGCCTTTTGTGATTGAGACATATTCTAGTGGGTACAACATGGGAGCAGTATTGATGTAAAAAAGGAAAACTATATGTTACCATTCGAATACACTCTCTCAAGTTCTTCTGAAATATCTCACATATGAAAAGGAACTCTATGCCTTGGATCAAAGCATGAAAAAGTGGAAGCACTGTTTGATAGTAAAGGAGACCATCATTCACATAGATTACCATCCCTTGAAATACCTCCATTCATGAACCAAGCTTCAGCAAGCACTTCATTTTCAATGGGTGGGATTCCTCTAGTACTTTCACTTGGTAATCAAATAGAGGAAGGGCACTAACAATAAATTGGTAGAAATTCTTTCTTTCCATGCTATCTCTACATATATATTTTTGTAAAATACTTTTTGTTTCGAAAATCATGTTGAACAACATTTTGATGATGAGTATTTTAATCATCTTTATGCAAATTTGACTCATGGATCGTAGGTGGAAAATTACCATTCACATGGAAAATTGTTGTACAATATTCGAATGAAAAAATACATCTAATCAGAGGGGCATATAGCTCTCTTGTGTCATCTCATTATCATGTAGGAAAAACTTTGCGTCATCTACAAAGGTTTTATTATTGGCCTCACATGAAAAATATGGTGACTTGATATGTGAAGGGATGTATGTTGTGTTAAATTTGCAAGCCCTCGAATACAAAATTGGGGCTCTACACACCACTCCTTGTTGTGAGTCGTCCATGGGAAAGTGTGTTAATGGATTTTTTTGGTGGTTTTCCTCTATCTAGGAGTGGTCATGACTATTTGTGTGTTGTTGTGGATCAATTTAGTAAAATGTGTCTCTTAATTCCTTATAAAAATTATGTCACTGCAGAGAAGACTGCTCATATCTTCTTCCAATTTGTATGGGTCCACTTTGGGTTTCTGATATCAATTTTGTCTCATCAAGACTCTCGCTTTGTTGGATATTTTTGGACAATTTTGTGGAGAATGATCGAAACCAATCTGAAAAGGAGCATGGAATTTCATTCACAAAATGACAGAGAAACATAGGTTGTCAACTGCACAATGACACATTTACTCGAGGGCTATTGTGGCAAGAATCCCAAGTCGTGTTATTAGAAGCTTCCCTCTGTACAACATTAATACAACTGAGTAGTGCATTCATCCAGTTAGAGCTCACCATTTGATACATGATTTGGATATTTTCCAAACGATCCCTTAGACATGGTATTTGGTATATAATACTATTCCATTCGAAAATACAACATGGACAAGGTATGAAAGTTCATTCAACGAATTGAGATGATTCACGAAGTCGTGCAGGATAAATTGGATAAAAGTCAAGCTGAATACAAAGCTCGACATGAAAAGCATCAAGTTGATCACCAACTATAGGTTAGAGATAGGGTGTGGCTCCACATCAACAAATACAAGATCAAAGGGGAAGGAAAGAATTTGATACCAATCTGATATGGCCCGTTAACCATATTAGAAAATATTGTGGAGAATGATTTTTGTCTTGATTTGACATCAATCATGCAAATGTACTCAGTGATGAAAATAGAAAACCTAAAGCTTTATGTGCCTCATTTTATCATGGACACTGACGAATATGGACATGTTAATATATTCTGTGACTTTGTACCCGAATAATTGTACAAGATACCTGAGGACATCCTTCGTGACATGAAGACTAGAACTTCATGATGGGGAGACGTGGGGTACCTTTGTATTGGTTTGAAAGGAATGCATCCAAGTGAGGCCTCTTGGATTGAGAAAGAGAAAGTGAGGGAATAATTGCTTTACTTTCCAATTGGCTGATAAATCTTTTGGCAACCCAAAATATCATTAGTGGGGAGGAATGATCCAGGTGGCTCCATAAATGGTCAAAATTCAGAAGTGTCTTTGGAAAATCTCAAAATCAGAGTCACTGGATTGAAGTTGAACTATATTCATATTGAATATCTCATTGGAATATTTACAACAACATGAATGACACCTCAATCTAAGTTTGTATGTAAAAGTTATGGCCAATAGAACCTTTTGTCAAACTAGGTCGGTGGAAGCCACTAACAAGGCAACAATTTGGCACTTATTGGCACAGAGATTCCGACAAAAATAACGGGTGAATTTTTCACCTCTTTAATTTGAACAGTGACCCAAAATGTTTCCTACAGGTGTTTTAACAAATAAGTTTTATATATATGAAAAAATATTAGAAAAATTCATGGTGGGATAACAACCCCGCCACCCAACATAAATATATTGTATATATTATAAAACCCAAAATGGGTCAGGGCCACGGGTAACCTAACCTCGCCCAAATTCCATAACAATGGTTATATATATTATGAGGCTAGCAATATTTGATCCCATTCAGACCAGTGGGTCACCCAGACAAAATGGGTGGCCACAAATCAAACACCAATGACGTGCCAATTATAACAGTCGTTCTGCCATAACGGGGATCCCACAGGTTGGACCTCGGGACCTCCCCAACCAGAACACTATTCTATATACCACCAAACAACGGGTCGTTGGGCCTTAGATGGAAGGTTTGACTGCTCCACTCTATATAAACCATTTCCCTACACTCAATAGAGGAGGAGAGGTGGAGATCCAACTAGCGAAATGGTGAGAAGAACCATGGGGAAGGAACCATGACACCGGGTTCCAGGAGCATAATTGTGACATAGTGGTATATTTTTTATACTGGGAAGATTCCTTGGGGTCCAAAAGTGCCAATGTTAGAAAGTGGTCAAATTTATACTCATATTTTATGATTTTTCACTAGAAATCGAACCGTGATGCCCGTTTCTTTAGTAGAGGCCTATATTTTCAAGCCATCCCTGGAAGTGGAGGTATAAGGTGCCACCTTTTAATTCGTTGTAATTTATTTCCTCTTGCATTTAATCAAAGATACTTCCCCAAATTGGGTAGGGCCTAGAGACGTAGCCCACATTGGGCGAAATCCATTATTAAATTGACTTTTTCCTTTGACCTCATCGTTTATTTTAATTTACACATCTTTCATGTGTTTATGTTACTTGGTTACATGCTCCTTTAAATGAAATTTTGTATCCATCCTTGAAGTATAATATATGGATCAAGTTTGGTATCATAGTAGGTCTCCTTGATGTGAGTTGCATGAGTGAATGCTTGCGAAGAACAATATCTAAAGAGGTGAAGGAAAAATCAAATCCTTTGATCCCGAAGTGAGGTGTGTAGCAAGAAGAGATACCATGGAGATGTCGATGCACAAGCAGAGGAGGATAAAAAATATCACAAGATCTTGTTCACCAAGGCAAATAAAGTTGACAAGTTGTTTCTAGAATATAAGAAGAAAATCAAGCATGAGACGAAAGAAAACGATGATCATGCATCAATACACCATGGAGGTGAAGGAGAATATCATCCTCCCTCTCCATCCACCAATGAAAATTTTTCATCCTCCTCTTCTCTTCATCCTAGCATGCATCATAGAAATGCTTCTAAGAATCAAATTTTTAAGCTAGATGTAAAGCTTGATTTTCTCACATATAAATGGAGAATGTAGTGCAGAGAAATTAAACTATTGGATCAAAGAGATTGAGGTCTACTATCAGATTCAAGAGGTCAAGGAAGATGATTCCAATATCTAATTACCATCTCTTCAACTGAGTGGAACCTCTCTCGTTTGGTGGGATAACACGTTGTAGAAAGGTAGAAAATATATGGGTAATCTCCTTTCTTCTTGGTCCACTTTTTTCTTCAATAAAATATTAGTTTTAACATTTTGGTTATCGAAAAAAGGCCTTAATGGATTGGAAATATTTGAGACAAAGAAAACGTAAAAATTTACAAAGCTTTACAGAAGAGTTTAGGAAAGAATATTTGAATTTGGACATTCCACTCAATTCACCAGAAACTGTAACAAAGTATATTGATTCTTTAGATAGTTACATCATACATTCTTTTTTGTTATTTGAGCCTAATACTATAGTATGAAGCCAGTGTGAAGGCCATTCACCTTTAAAGTTAGGGAAATAATAAAAAATAATATAAATCCCAGAAATATTTATTTAAACCTCATAATGAAAACATCAAGGGCAAAGGAAAGGGAAAGGACAATAAGGCAACTACAACCAACAAGGAATAAGGAGAAAAGAAATCTTTCACACATTGCAAGAAGGAAGGCCATGATGATGAACACTATTGGAAGTTGCATCTATAGTTGAAGCCAAATATATTTGATGGAAATGATAAGAAAAATATGGTGGAAATTGTGCAACGGAACCTTGGATCTAATTCTAGTGATGAAACACATATCACAACAGTGGACGTACAAGGTAACCTTTCTCTTCATGCTAATGAAAATTTTGAATTGAATGCAAGTAAAAGTACTTCGAATGAGTCTTTTGTTAATGAACTAAAAAGGAATGAATTTTTCCATATTAGAGTTGTGATGAAACATACCAAAGTGGAAACCTTGTTTGATATGGGCTCACAAGAAATCTTGATTTCAGAATCCTTTGTTAAGAAATCAGGGTTGGGGACCAAGCCTCATCCAAAACCCTACACTCTTGGTTGGGTTTGTGATAAAGCCAATTTACATGTAAGTAATGATTTTATGGATAGATTTTTTATTACATCCAAACTAGTATATGAGGTTAATCTTGAGGTTGTACCCTTGGATATCTTTGGTATTGTATTGAGAATTCCATATTTTTATGATACGAAAGCAATTTTCTTTGACCATGAAAATGAGTGTCATATCACAAAGGATGCAGTTGAATACATTATTAGGGATAATCGAGCAAAGATCAGTGCTAGTCCTGCAATTGTAGGTCAGATGAAGAGATTGATAAATTTCAGCTAAGGTTGCATTCCCATGGTTCTGAGAAAAAAATATGCAAAGGCATATGAAGTTTTCGAAGATTATGATACCACTCATAATAAGGAATTGTATGAAATTTTTTCTAGCTATAATGAGCATTTTCAGGAATCAAGTGGGTTGCATCCAAAGCGTGCAATCTAACATGAAATCCACTTGCAATAGGATTCTCCTAATTTATCCAATATTGGTACGTACAAGTTTTCATCTCTTGATATGGAGGAGATAAATAAGTAGGTGTAGGAATTGCTAAACTTAGGGGTGATAAGGCCAAGTTCTTCTCCATGTGGTTCACCTATTGTGTTGGTGCCAAAGAAGGATGGAACATCGAGTATTCACCGAAGGTGTAGCCCACATTGGGTGAACTTCATTATAAAATTGTCTTGTGCCTTTGATCTCATGGTTTCTTTTGATTTCCACTTCTTTCATGTGTTTATTTTACTTGGTTGCGTGCTCTTGTAAATGCAATTTTGTATGCATCATTGAGGTAAAAAAATTGGATCACCGGATTTCATCTGCCCAGAGATAGATGATCTCAGTAAGGGAAATGGATTGCGCAAGAAGATGAGAGGGAGAAATCCTTAGGAAAACATAATGGTTTCATAGCCTATTAGAGGATGCCTAAAAGAGTTAGATGTTGAGATAAAATTCCTCAAGACAATATGTTATCAGAGGAATAGGAAGGACACTGGAAAGAGGAATCCCAGACTGGACTCAGTATTGTCAGTAAATTGCTAGGCTAGACCTAGTGTGGTCAATGGAATACTAGGTTGGACCTGGTGTGGTAATTGTTAGGGGACTGTCTTAGATGTAAAATTGCCTCAATCTAGTTAGCGGAAACATTTTCTCATTGTTTGGGAGGAGAATTCTTTTGCCAAATGTGGTTTTCTTGGAAATCCAAGTTGACTACCACGTAAGTGATGTGCTAAAATGAATTTTTCATGCTTGTGTACAAATTTTCTATGCATCTCGATAGGAAAGGAACCTAGCGCTTGCGATGAACTATTGTAAGTGTAGTTCCTCTATTATATTGCTTATCTTATGAATGTATTTAGTGGTGTCTAAAACAATATGCACTTGATGAAATTATGACTAATTTGATCAATTCAATGATTAGAGAGGTATCTGGTCTCTAAATACTTGCAGAGGTACTATGATGAAGGGTTGAAACTTAAGAAAATTGTGAATATCATTTGAATGTAAATGTTGTAACTAATGTGACTATGTTGGATTCGATATTCATATGCCATGGGATGCTTTCTATTATGGAAGAAACTACCCTAGGGTCTGGTTTGAGGACCCCAACATAGAGGAAGACATAAAAAAACAAGAAGAAATCAGACTAAAGGTCCTAATGCTAAAACTAGTAAACTTGGGAGAGATGACCTTATTCGTATATCCTACGTTTGAGGTAATTCCCGTAGGGTTCAAACCCTATACCTCTCCGTGTTCTTCAAGACCTGCAACTCACTCAAGAAAAAGCACATAGACTAGTTCTACAGCATATATATGCTAGATGTCAGGGGTTAGATAATTTAAGCTTATATAAAATAACATGAAATTAAAAATTACAAGATAATTAACATGTATAAAAAGTTTTAAATATCATGACATCAGGAATGATACATAGCTTATTTATTGATGTATGTAAAATATGTGGAGAAATATCACTTGAAATCAGCCACGACTCCAATTGAAACTTTCCTATGGATCCTTCCAGCCCAAGGCCCAACAATATTCTTCCATAAAGGTGCACAAGGATGTCACATAGAGGACGTGAACATATCAAAGAGTGAAACAAGAGTTCCCTGAACCGAGGAAGTGTAGGAGGCACAGGGATAATTAGACTTGATCTGGGCTTAACATGATATAGTATCAATACCTATATCTCTCCTCCCTTAGGCCTTCCACATGAGGTGTATTTATACTTACTCAAAACAATTTTTTCAGTTGGGAAATAGTTTTGCCACTAGCTCCTATAGGTGGGCTTCTGGTGTAACACATAAACCCAACCCAAAAAATAGGGGGTTTTATATTTTTTTAATATTTTAAATTATATACGGGGGTGAAATATGAGTGGACCCACGTCTGTACGCATTTTTGATAGGGCATAGTTGCATATGAAATTTAAAAAATATTTTTTTTTAAGAAAAGGACCATGTCTGAATGGAAAGGGCTGCCTAAGGCCAACACATAGATCATAAAGTATATAGAGGTGGTAAATGATGTTATAACAGATTCCCCCTAATATATAAAGTCAGGAGGGGTACATTATAGTCGAAATGTATTACGTGCCTAAGAAAGAATCTTTCAAGGACTTGAGAGGACTTCGACAGATTCCTTCTTGCAAACAACCAGTGAAAGAAATAAGAAATAAAGCTCATGTATGAGGCGGGCATACCCATGCTCAGTGACGGTAAATCATGGTTGCATATCAAGTATGGAGTGCATCCAATATGTATACAAGTATAGCTGAAACTCTAAATTACACAGTGGATCATCTGATCACTGCCCCAAATTACATATCCAATGTCATGTCAAAGTATCACATATAGAAGACTGATCAATGATGTTGTAGATATATCTGATCACTGAAGTCACAACTAAATCTCCAAGTACCAAATCATAAGTGGTGGAATAGTGTTACTGCACGTGACTCGAGTGCCAACATATATGATGCTACTTTGATAAACTGAAACATATAAGGGTGGATGGTGTCACTGGAAGAGAACTAAAATAGTTTTCAAAGTGAAAAAAATAATGCTGATGCAAATATGAGGTCTTCACCGATCACCATGGTACAAATCCACACTATGGGAATAAATGAGCTAAATTCAAGCATGTGAAAAAATATTTTCATTACCTGTCATTGATATATACTGTTAACAAACGTGAGACAACTCACCAATAATGAAGATGAGAATCAAGGTACCCCAATATAATCTAACAAGTGTGATTGAATGAGTTGAAGTTGAACAATTCATACAATCTGGAAATAAAAAGACATTGTTGTATTCTCACTGTCGATAGCAAAGGATTCTACCACTAATGACTGCAAACCATAATGTAGTGACAAGAGGACTCTAGACCTTGTTCCCAGAGTAATGTGTTGGAGTCGATGGGAAAACATTTGTTGGAAGGAAGTAATTAAGGCATCCAACGTCAATGTAGTGCAAGTATAACTTGTAGGCAAAGATTTGGAAGGAATTAGACAAATAAAAGTGAATTAACCAACCCAAAGCATGTTTGCAACATGGGAAAAATGTATCTAGCGCACAACAGAAACCATATGAACCAAAAAATAATGAAATATTACAAAGAGGTGAGGAATCCATCGATAGGGTCAAATGGAAACCAAGGTACTACACGAATCCCAAGTGTGATAATGTTTGATGAAGTTGAACACAAGGGAAACCACTCAGTCAAAGACCCATGGTGTTGATCAAATGCTGAGCATAAGGTCACCTATCAATGACGTAAATAGGGCAGGGTTCGGCTCTAGGTTTACTTTTAGAGAAATTTTTCGAAGTCGGTAAGAAAAAAACCCACTGGAAAGAATTCAATGGAGACATTCTCAAACTATCATGACCAAAGGACTGAATAGATGATGTGATAGAAAAAAATCTAACAGACCGGGGATGGCCGATTGAAAAATGAGTTAAGAGACACCACAGAAAGGTCAACTCAGATTTACTTCCCTTGAACAAGAGCACGACTCAATTAGACTATGGAAGCATTTGATAACTTTGTATAATTTTTTCATGCAGGAGGCATGCAAAAACCCTCCATATGCTTGGAAGAGATAACTAACCGAGGGAGTACTAACTCAATAACAAGGTTTTGACTCTCCTAAGTCAAACTGAAGCCCATCCCAATGGAGAAAAGCCTTAGCTTTTTTGTGCTTTGTTCAAAAGTGACACAACTGACTCTTAGTTGCCATCAAATATGGAAGTAATGTTCCATTCCCACTCTTCATATGATATTTTATTTTTTTTGTATTTTTCATATTGAAAGCATAAAAAATAATAAAAAAATCCCTATACTACAGTGGATATAATAAGTGCCAGTGAACAGATTCACTAGTTCCTGGGATAGGAACAATCCTATGCTCAATGCAAGGTGGTAAAGTTGGTAGATGACACTCAGAGGAATGTTATATCCACAAGCAAGGGTGTCAATTTACAAATGATAAGTGATTGCAAGGTTGAATTTGTAGAAGGACATGGTCACAAAGTTTCTTATACACAAGTCCTAGAGAAACTAGTTTAAGCCCAAGATACAAAAATGGTCAATATGCAATGCAACAAAAAAAATCAACAAAAGGGAGCCTCTAGTGTATAAAGCCATAAAGATAACGAAGAAGAAGAATAATTAAGCTTCATATAACAAGTCATGGCGAGAGTAAAGAGGACTCCCGAGCCTAAAAAATTTGCAGCATGGGCATCATATTATAGTGAGGATCTGACTAGGAATCCCATGTAAAGCATGGCTCTACCATCATATCATGATTTTATAAGTCGGCGAGTGAAAATGGTTTAATGACCATAACATTATGGGGTCAACCTTATGGAAAGATTTCAGTATGGATGATAGAATGCATAAGTTCAACGGAAAGTGAGTTCCCTCACCTATATGCTATTTTTGAACACAATACCTGCCATGAAGGGTCAACAGTTATGGAAATGAAGCAGTAAAAATCATATCAAAATCGTCAAATGGTCTTGAAAACAACCTATCCCAACACTTAAAAGCCTAAAGGTCATAAAGTCCTGGACAAATTCAAAATGTAAAAAAAAAACTTCATACAAGCGAGTTTTTAAAATATTTTAAATTTTGGGCATAAATAGACCCTTTGAACTCACATTTGGTCATTTGTGCATTGGTGAATTTGAGAAAATACTCTGGAGTAAAAAATCCCCAAATTTAATCCAAACGAATTCTTGGCTGAATCAACTCAATTTTTCCAAGTAATCCTCTCAATCATCTTATTAATCATGTTTTATATCAATTCAAGTAATTTTAGGGAAATTTCACCATAGGAATTTGTTTTTTAGATTAACCCTATGCATATATGGGGGTTTGAAATATCCAAGCTGTGCATAGATGTGACTGTGTGTAAATGAAACTCGTGTATCCACAGATTAATTTTTCAAAAATAAAATTCTAATAGATGAATTATTGAAATGACTAAGGATGACCATTAGTTGGAGAGAGTGGGAGCATAATGCAATTGGTAATGAGATAATGGAGGGTCAATTATCCTTGGATATAGTTTGAGGATGCGGATTACTTAAATTTTTCAAAATTCCCAATATGAAAACAAATAGCAAATTTTTGGAGATGCTTGTTAATTACTGGGACCTAGAGGGACATTTCTTCATGATTGATCTAATGCGTTTCAGAACTGAAATCGAAGACATATATTTAATTACTGGGCTTTCTTGAAGAGGAGAGCCAGTGAATTTGCAGGAAAAAGCACTAAGAGAGTTGAATGTAGATGATTACATTCAACTATATTGCTCATAGGATACATAAAATGTTGGGACCCATATCCCAATTAGATATGTGCAAGTATTGCATATGAAAATCCTTCTTTTCACCATAGTCGTAGTAGTCGGGTCAACTTCATTACACTAGGCTGCACATGAAAACATGAGTTTGGTAGTTTATTTCATAACTAACTTATATGATTGGTGCAATGCATTGTTTACCAACTTGAAGAAATAATTGACTTCCACCTGGAAGGGTAAAATTAAGCGTTTCGGATATGGAAAAATTTTGTGTACATTCCTCTTTGAGAGGATACCTGGGCTTCAACCCAAGGTGATATTGACCATCAACAGCCCACAAGATCCACACATACCATGATGGGCTGACCTAATGAAGAGACTAGGGGGTGGCCAGGTCCCTAGGACTTCCTGGGATGATGAGTTCTTCCTATGGTGGGGAGAACAAGTGATTTCCATAGAGGATTAATCCTACGCATATATTGACTTCAGTGGAGATCCATACCAAGCCTTACCACCAAGAGCTACATGGGGTGTGATTGGTAAGATAACATTTAAATGATTTTTTGATTTTTTATATTTTCAATAAAGATATGAAAATGAAATTTTTTTTTACAGGACAAAGTAATTACAAAATTATTGATCATGTTACAGATGTTGGACTAGTTAGACCTAAGGGTCTACTGAGGCACAGATGCCATGGAAGAGAGGCAGATAATGTCATCGAATACCCTAGGAGATTTCTCCATGCAATACAGAGGAACTTGGAGGGTTTGACCCGCCATGTCCCTATGGCTGCAGTATAGGACCCCCCTTAGGCTATTCAGAGATATGTGGTCAGTGTACCACATGGTTGGGTGTGACTATTCCGTTGTGTGGCTACTTCCATAGTGTTCTTACATGATGCTTATCCAGGGCAGGCCGAAAAGGCATAGAATTTTTAGGATGACTAGATGACTTTATATTTTTTATGGTGAACATGATTGGGCATAAGCCCCAATTTTGTAGGACATAATTGTCTAATTTTTGTATATTTTTGAACATATGACTCTGATCTATATAAAATTATTTTTATGATGTGACTATCTCATATATACAATGAATATTGATGAGTTTTTATATTTAATGTAATGAATGATTTATATTCTAATCGATTTCTTGATTAGCTAATGAATCAACACATTCATTTTCTGATCGTGGAATGTGAATATATGTAGCATAATTAAATGATATTTGAAACAAAAACACTCTAAAAAATAAATAATATAAATATGTATCTCTAACACGATAGATGTTATTCAACTGTGAAACCACCAGTTGCGAGTCCAAGTACACTACTAACGAATAAATACCAAGAGACATTGCCTCAAAATGTAGATTGAATATTGCAGTATATTCTACAACATTGTTCGAAGTAGGACCAATACATACGCCACTTAAGACTAACAACTGACCGGATGGATAATAGATTATCCATGCCGCAGAAGAAAGATTCCAGTTATGTCAAATAGCACCATCGACAAAGCCAAAATGAATCATATCATCCATAGACACCTTCCAAGGCAGATAAAAAATATCAAGGTCACAACAAAATCGATAGAAAAATATGAAAAAAAAATAGAATATATACAACTAATGAAAATGTTAGGCAGAAGCATAGGGATAATACTTCTTAAGATAGAGCCCATTTTTGGGATCCACTAGCTCGTTTCCATCAAATTCAACCAAATCATAAGCTCCCTTTATAAGGACTATTTTGAAAATGAAAGTTTCGTAGAACATGGATTTAAATTTCCCTGCCCCCAATGCATCCTTGTTTTGATCTTCGACCAAAACCAGGTCACCTTTAGAGAAAACCCTAGGTTTTACAGCCTTGTAAGACTAAAAATTCACTGGTTTCTTATGGGCCTCATTAATCATATCTTCATCTCGAGAGTGCTCATTGAGACGTTGCAGATAACCAACACGTGCTTGGAAGAAACTCAACAAATAGCTTAAGGGAAGGAATCTCACACTCAACAGGAAATATTAATTCCAATCCATAAAGAATTTGGAAAGGAGTGAACTCAGTTACAGTCTTAACTAACATCTGGTATACCCAAAGCGGAGGATATAGCATGGCATGCCAATTAGACCTAGATTTATTGACTGTCCTTTGCAGGATAACCTTCAAGTATCTATTCAAGACTTCCACCTGCCACATTGGCCTAAGGATAATACGAAGACAAATGGGCCTACCAAAAAAGTAATTTAGGAGCCAACTTAGCCATCATGGAGCTCTACAAATTACTGCCATGGTTAGTGACAATCTCCTTGGGAATAGCAAAGAGAGAAATGACTTGGTTGAACATAAACAAGGATGTTGTTTCACCATCATTCGATAAAGTAGGCATAGCAACAACCCACTTCATAAAGTAGTCCATTTTTACCATAATGTACTTGTGAGCCTTCGCCGAAGGCGGGTTACAAGCAGAAAAATCAATTCCCCACTTAGTGAACGGAGTGACAGTGATAAGAGGAAGGAGTGGAGATGGATAAGCATGCATCTTCTGAGTATAAACTTGACAAGTATGACATTTTTTGACCACCTCAATATTTTTTTCAGTTGGGAAACAATTTGGCCATGAGCTCCTGTAGGTGGGCTTCTAGTGTAACACGTAAACCCTGGCCAAATAATAGGGAGTTTTAAATATTTTAAATATTTTAAATTATATATGTGGGTCAGATATGAGTGGACTCACAACTATACACGTTTTTGACAGGGTAAATTCACATATGGTATTCAAAATATTATTTTTTAAGAAAAGGACCAATTATAAATGGAAAGGGATTCCCAAGGCCAATACATAGATCACCAAGTATATATAGGTGATAAATGATACTATAACACTTTGCATGGAGGATTATAAACCATCGTAGGTGATTTTTGTTAGGTTAATGAAACACTCTTAGAGTGTTGTCCACAACTGATAAACTATCTGTAATTCAAATTTTTGCATGAAGTGGCCATGATTTCCAAGATTATTTAAAAGTAACAATAAGTTGATATAGAGACTTTTACTTTCTTTTATGAAATTGAATAAGGGTAAATAATTGATAGTAAAAAAATCAATAGTTTTGTAGCTGCAAATGTTTATGATTATTAATAAAACATTATATTTTTTACTTATTCATATTTCCTAGAAATGAAATTCTTCATTTTGAATGGGAAGGATCCTATTCTGGTTGTTCTGGTTATACAAGTATCATGACTGAGATAGAGGTCATGATTGAAAGCTGATTTAAAAATAAATATTATGAAAATAAAAGCACCATAAATGAACATACAAAGTTATAGTGGGAGATAAAACCAAGAAAACATGTAATAATGAAGAAAAAAGGAATATATGAACGCCGAGGATAATGTTATATTTCATGGGGGAAGTATGTAATACCCCTACAACTGACATATAATTTTTCACATCAACATTTATGATTTAATAATATGGAAAAATATTTTATTTATTAAATATGTGAACATGCTCTAGATCGGTTGATGTGAAGCTTTTGTTAGGGTTTAGAAATGGTTTGAAATACCTTATGAGCTAGTCCATGAAAAAATATTGAGAGATCTGTATACGATTATGATAATCTTTTACTCTTGGATGACTTAAAATTTTGTAAAATATTACTGTAAAGCCCATGAGATGTTTGGTATTATTGTTTGGAAAATATTGTAGCGAACTATATTATTAAATTGGTCCTAAGAATAATGCAGATTCTCTTGTCTATGTATAGAGTTGTAGTATTGGTATTTTGTAGTAGATCTGACCTGCAAATACAATAAAATGAAAAATATGCACAAGAAATAACACCATAGAAGATAGAACTTCAGTTCTGAATCTAATATCAAAACCCCTAAGGTAGGGAATTACCATACATTCACTCCTTAAGGAATGAGATCTCTCCCCTTCCTCAAGGAGTGAATGTATGGTGTTGCCCTACCTCAAGGGTTTTGATATTAATGAAGATATTAAGCTTTATCTTCTATCGTGTTATTTCTTTTTCATATTTTGAATTTTATTATATTTGCAGGTTAGATCTACTACAAGTTCTATCAGAGCACTTTCTTGGGTAGAGTTTGGGAGATTTGATTTTTCATTTTTTGCAGGAAATTTTTGGGCGGTGAGTTTGGAGAGAAGATATAAACATTTTGGCACAAAATTTTCAGAAATAAATAGCTGATATAGATTCCTTGTGCAAAAATTTCCAATTTCAAAAAAAAAATCAATTGAATCGGAGTCCGAATGAGGGCAATATCACTGATTTAAATTCAGTTGTGTTGCAGAAATGTTTCTGACAACAATTTGCGTATGACGACACTACTGATATGTTTGTAGATTTTGGTGCATAATTTCAAACAAAAAATTATATATCTAACCTCCCCTTGAAAAGACACCTGATTTAAAAAAAACAATCAGTCAAATCGAATTCCAGATGAGGGAGTTATTACTGATTTAAAATCAGCCATTTTTTTAAGAAATTTTGTGATGACGAGACAGATGCAACGTAGATCTATGTTTCTAGAGTACCTAGATCGGGATTTCAGACACATGGACAGATGCAGAATGAATATTCCATTTCCAAGAATGGGTTATCTTAAGGATTCTAAGTTATATTGAACAAGTAATGTCCATTTTAAATTTTTTCCAAAGTGATTTTTTTAAAAACCCTTACCTTGTTTTATGAGTTCTTGCAAGATAAATTTTATAGGAAAAGATGATGGCCCTACTATTGAATATTTTCGGCAATATCACAATGCTCAATACTGAAATTTTTGGATATGCTTCATAGGGCTTCATATGAAAGATGAGGAAAATAAATGGTGGACCTCACTTGACAGCTTAGTGAGGAAACTTCCCAAGAAAAAACTTCAAAAATTCATTTTGGACAAGTGGTATCAAGCCGGAAAGAATGACACTAATATCCATAAAGACTTATTTTCTATTAATATTTACGTATTATAGGTTCATGGAAGTATTCAGAAAGAGAACATCATTGTGTCTATCATTCAGTTGCAAGCATAATTGTATCAATGTTAATTTGGCTAAAAAATTACAAGTCTCGACAAAACACATTGAAAACTCATAAGTTGATAATGAAGATGTTCAAATTTATAAAGATTTGAATAATTCCATGGATAAATATGTGTTGCATTCTAATTTTTATGCTTCAAATATGGCTGTTTTGGATGTTGTTTTGGGACACCCTTGGATGGAATCCGCTGGTACTGTCAAGTTTAATGTGCAAAATAAATTCATGAAGCTCTGGTATAAAAAGAAGAAAATTACATCGCATGATATTTTCATTAGGAAACATGCAAAGACTAGGGAGGAAGAAGCACAAATCTCTACGACACAGACAGAGAATATGATGAGCCTTTGAAGGTAAACAACCAAATTTGGACATCAGAACAAGTACCAAAAAAATAACTAGACACCACTCCATCACCAATAATGGAGAAATTAATGAAAGATATTACATCAGTTAAAGATTCAACATATCACCACCCACATCACCTAGCAAGGCAACAACCAGCAAGGTGGAAACTAATTATCAACAAGGACACATTTAACCCCTGGATGACATATAGAGAGGTGCAATGATTCACCCACAACACATCAACAGAGAAGAGCCACCAGAACCCACTTCCATCTCAAGCGAGCGAGGCACCGACTAGATCAAGTGTTCACCTTTCTCTGGGATGGCTATATGCACATGAATGGTATCAGTGGAATACCCTTTTGAGTAGATCTTATTATTTGTGTTCTTCTCATATTTTAGGGATGAAACGTGTTTAAGGGGGTGTAATTTAGTATACCTAGGGGGGATAATATAGGGTACAGAGTGAGGTACCCAAGGTAATAATATGATGTAATAATATAAGAATAATAAATAAATGGTCCATAGTTAATAAATAAAGTGGTTAACCCACACTATGTAAGGGACCCCATGTAGCTAGGGAATAAATTCATAAGTGCATTGTATTGGATGTATATTATTGAGAAAATCATGGTAACTACCCATGGCATTGCATGTATTAAAATTATATAGAGGCTAGAGACTCTCCATTGAGAGACGTTAAGGATTATTGTATTGGCATGCATATGGGTGGTGGAGTGATCTCCTTCCTTAAGGAGAGAATGTATGGTGTTGCCCTACCTCAAGGGTTTTTATATTAATGAAGATCTGATGTTTTGTCTTCTATGGTGTTATTTCTTGGGAATATTTTTCATTTTATTATATTTGAAGGTCATATATACTACATATTTCTTGCATGCCTACTCACTGTGATCGATGCAAATTGAAATAGTAGTGCAAATAAAAGCTAAGGATCAAACATGAATGGAATTTCAATGGTATAAATTTGTGGATGGTCACTATAACAGCATAATTTTTTTTTATGATGTGTCTCATGATCAATTGTAGCCACCAAAAAAAGAACCATGTTTCCATACTACACCAGAGAGATAAGTAACTACACATTTTTGGTTGAAAATAATAGATAATTATTGTGTTGTTCTTTGAAAACAAACATGTTATTTTTGTGCTTGGTTATGGTGAAAATAAAATATATGTTATTCTTGCATGCAATCATGGAAAAATTCATGTCGATTTATCTCTTAAAATAATATGTCTTCTAGTGCATAGTAATAATTTATATTACATGAGTTTTATTGACAAATAATGTGTTTATATACACGAAAATAATAGTTATTTTATTAGTTCTCTTGAAGAATATTAGGTTTTATATACATACACCAAAATAATAGTTATTGTGTTCATTTATCTTGAGAAAAAACAGGTTTTTATTTGCAAAATAAAAATAGTTGCTAGGTTAGTATTTTTTGGACAAGAATATGTGGTTACATGCATAACGAGCATAGCTGTTGGGCTAGTTTCATTTGGAAAATATTATTTATTTTCATGTATAAAATAATAGCTATTGTATTAAATTTCTTTGAAAATATTATGTATTTGAATAGATAAAAAATAACTATTGTGTTAGAGAAATATGTGTTTATATGCACAAAGATAATGGTTGTAGGGCTAGCTTATTTTGGATAAAGATTATTTATTTTCATGGATAAAGATAATAAATATTGTTCTTGTTTTCTTTTAAACTATGTATAGTTGCAATGGTTTTTCATTTGGAAAAAATGTGTTCTTATATGAATAAAAGTAATAGTGGTTGTGGGATGATTTCCCTTTCATTGTGCGAAGAGCTAGTAATACCCATGGTGAATCTTTCAAATATTACCATATTTTGATGGAAATAGGTAAAATGTAACTATTCCTTTTCTTATAATTCATGGGATGTATGGACAATTAGGTATGCCTTGGTAATATTTTTGCATGTGATTTTTGGATATATAGACATGTGTCTGAGTCATACACACGAATAGAAAAATAGACATGCTTTTTTGTAATTAATTGTTTTTAGTTAAATTACATGTGGTATCAATAAAATAGGCATGTCTCCATCCTTTCTTAGGAATTTTATTTATGCACATGGAAATATATTTGAATCGTAACTAGTAAAGATTCATTATGGAAAAGTTGTTGATGGTGGTAGTTGCACAAAAGGATTGTGACTTATGCCAAGGATGGATTATATTTAACATTATGAGAGTCAAATAGCTAATGGTCCATGTTGGTTGAGGGATCCCTAGACACAAGATAATACAGTACAGGGAAAAACCAAGACATAAAGACATAGTGCTGAATGAATTGTGGGGTAAATGATATCATGATTAATGTAATGGCCTCTAGCGTGTTATGTTTTAATTTAACGTTATATTTCATTGTAAATTTTTTAAGAATGTTCAAGGGATGGACTCCCTTACAAGCATTGAGTGAGGGGTGAATACCCTCACAAAAAATTTAATAAAATAAACATTTGTTGGTCTTTCCCTTTATGGTTTCTAGGGTATATTGGGGTACATTCATGATTTTTCCTATTAATCCATTCTAATGATGTTATTTCCTTGCATGAAGTTGAAAATTACATCATCAAATATTTGATTAACTACCATAATTAAATGAGAAATGATAATGATGTATGGTTACATCATGGAGATTTATGTTAATATGCTGCAACAAAGGTTGTTATGTTATGGGACTTGTTATTCCATTTATAAAGTTACTTTATGTAATGACAATGATTTTATGTAATTGTTAGTTAAGGAATATGTTAGGATATTCCGACACATAGGAAATAGTTAATAATAGCTTAGTCTAGTGTAGATTTAGGAAAATTGTGTTTCTTTTCTATGTAAATTTATCGCTTATAATCCGACGATCACGATTTGTAGTGATCTGACAATTCACTCTCTCCACGGTATTAATGACACTTGATCTATGGCTTAACACCCGATTCGTCTATGATCTCTATTTAAAGAGCATGGAGGGTCATTTTTCCGGTAACCGTTTATGAGAGGAACATATGTAACTTTTATTTTTATATTAATAAATTACCTGAAGTGGTCGCATTGGCTCGGACCGTGAACTGTTTCCCTCTTCGAGGGTTTTAACCACGTCATAATATTGGTGTACTGATTTGTGATCTGTTTGTGAGTCGTGACCTTTTCTTTTGATCTAAGGAATTTACCCTATAAATTCCTACATGGTATCAGAGCTATTTTGAGGGTCGCATCCATTGTTGATCCAAATATGAAGCCGGTTTGACTACATGCGACTGCCATTTTCTAGATCTACTATTTCTGAACCTTTTCAGGCCTGGAGAATTACTCTGTTGTGTCCAGAGCGTCTATTATAGTGAGGAACACCTTCCGTTTGATGCGAAAAGGTTTCCAGTTGCCCCAGTTATGCCAGTTTAGATCTGGAGGTACAAAGTATCTATTTTTCAGTTATATTTGTTAATAGTTATGGTTATTTCAATTCCGTCTATTTATTTCAGTTTTTAGTTTTTATTTACTTACCAAATATACACCGTCTTCTTTGTGTATTCTCTTTGCTCTATGTTGTGTGCGATATCGGAAAATCAGAAACAGGAAGAAGGGATTTTTTTTGCTACGTATGCTCTTGCCCCATGTCTTTGTGCGATCTCAGGAAATCAGAAATAGTGAAAATGTTGTGTAAACAGCTCCAAAAAGAGAAGAAAACAGATATCAATGCCTTGAAATGAGCCACTTCGAGGGGGAAACCTCCAATAAATTACATAAATGAACAATTCTTGGATGATACAATTCACAAAACCTCCTTTCTATATATAGGAGTCCATGGGGCCATAATGTAATCTTAGTGAGCCACAATGTAATCCTATCCGACCTAACAATAATAATTTAAGGGCACAATAATAACAGAATGGGGGTTACAAGGGTACAATAATAAAAATAAGGGGTTTACACTAACAATAATAAGGGACTATACTAGTGATATAGGGACCTAACATGCCCCTCTCCTTCAAAAAAAGTGTTGTCCTCAACGTTTGAGTAGCTCCGGGTGCTTCTGTCTAAAATTCTCGTCCTCCCATGTAGAATCTTCAGTGGGTAAGTTATTCAACTTGATAGGATACTCTGAAATTGAACGATTCCGTAGCTGTCGAGTTATTGTTTCCACGACTGCTTCAGGTTCCAATATGATTTTTCCTTCCTCATCAAGTTCTGGCAATATTTTTTGAACCGGAAGATTTTCACCTATAACCTTGTTTAAGCATGAAACATGGAAAACTGGATGTACTCGCGAAGAAGCGGAAGCTCCAATTTGTATGCCATAGTACCAATCTTTTGCAACACCTTGTAAGGACCATAGTACTTTGGTGATAATTTATTATCCTTCTTAGCTTGCTTGAGGGGCATTTGTTTGTATGGTTGTAGCCGTAAAAACACCCAATCTCCTACATCAAAACTTCTCTCACTGCGATGTTGATCTGCCTGTTGTTTCATTCGATTTTGTGCCAAAGTAAAGTTATCCTTTAAGAGTTGGAGAACTTCTTGCTGATGCTCGATGTGATCTTCCACTGCTTGAACCTTCGAATTTTCTCTTAAATATGATGTGATGGATGGTGGATGATGTCCATAAAGTGCCATAAATGGGGTCATTTTTGCTGCAATATTGAAGGAAGTGTTATACCACTATTCAACGAGAGGTAACCACTTGACCCATTTTTTTTGTTTATCAGATACAAAACAACGAAGATATCCTTCCAAACATTTATTTACTATCTCAGTTTGACCATCAAATTGAGGATGATAAGATGAGATATGAGCTAATTGCGTACCCAAATAAGAAAATAACTCTGTCCAAAAATTTCTAGTAAAAATGGGATCTCTGTCACTCACAATAACCCTTGGGCTTCCATGTAGCTTTTGAATTATGTCCATAAATGTAGTAGCAACTGTACTTGCTTTAAATGGATGATATAACGCACAAAAGTGTGCATACTTGGTAAGTCTATCAACTACCACCATGATGACCTTCTTTTCTTCGGACTTAGGTAAACCTGTGATAAAATCCATTGAAATCTCTTCCCAACGTTGAATTGGAATGGATAAAGGTTGTAGAAGTCCCGAGGTCTTAATTGTCTCAACTTTATTCTGCTGGCAAACCAAACATTTCATCGCAAACTTTTGAATATCAGATTTAAGGCCATCCAAAAAAAATTCTTTCTTCACCCTTTGGTAAGTTTTTGAAAATACCGAGTGTCCTCCTAAAGGAGAAGTGTGCAATTACAGAAGAATATTTTGTTTTATTTGGGAATTCTTAAAAATATATAAGCGATCTTTGTACCATAAGGAATCATTTTTCCAACTAAATGTATCAGATGTACTAGGATCTTGCTACAACTTTTGAATGAGTGTCCATACATATTTTTCCTTCTTCCATTCATCCCTTGCTTTGGTTATCCAATCTAGTTGGATAATAGAAATGGCACAAAGCAATGCTTCCACCTCTTCATTCTTTCTTGAGAGTGCATCTGCATCAAAATTAAGCTTTCCTTTTTGTAGATTATTTTAAAGTCATAACCCAACATCTTTGTGACCCATTTTTGCTACTCTTCTGAAGATAGTCTTTGTTCCAAAAAGTGTTTAAGACTATCATGATTAGTTTTTACCTTGAAGTGTCTTCCCATTAGGTAAGTTCGCCATTTCTTTAGTGCATGCATTATTGCTAACATTTCCTTCTCATAAATAGGTTTTAGTAAATACTTTCCTTTGATTGGACGACTTTCAAAAGCAATGGGTATTCCTTCTTGCATTTAAACAACACCAATTCCATTTCTTGAGGCATCACATTCCACAATAAAGGTTTTTGTGAAGTCTGGCGTAGCTAAGATAGGCACTAGGCACATGGCCTCTTTAAGATGTTCAAAATCCTTAGTTGCTTCAGGAGTCCATGAAAATGCATCTTTCTTCAATAATGTTGTTAGAGGTGCTGCTATTATCCCATAATTCTTAACAAACTTGCGATAATACCCTGTAACCCGATAAATCCTCACAACTGCTTTATGGTTGTGGGGACTTTCCATTCTTTAAAGGCTTTATTTTTGTTAGGGTCTACTTTAACAACCTCATGAGATACAATATGACCTAGATATTCCACCTCTTGTACTCCAAAGAAACATTTGGATGTTTTTGCATATAATTGTTTCTCCTACAATAGTTTGAGCACCCTGTCAACATGTTCAACATGATCCTTCCAAGACCTGCTGTAGATTAGTATATCATCAAAAAATACTAGTACAAATTTTCTAAGGAAGGGTTTGAAAATGGAATTCATCAACCCTTGAAATGTAGAAGGTGCATTGGTAAGACCAAAAGGCATGACCAAAAATTCATAATGACCCTCATGAGTTCGAAATGTTGTTGTTGGAATATCTTCAGTCTTCATTCTAATTTGATGATATCCTGAACGAAGATCCAACTTGGTAAAATAAATTGCTCCATGTAATTCATCCAATAATTCATCAATCACAGGAATGGGAAATTTATCTTTAATGGTAAGCTTATTGAGCTCCCTATAATCCGGACACATGCGCCATGATCCATCCTTCTTGTGTACCAATACTATAGGAGTAGAGAAAGAACTTTGACTAGGTTGAATTATACCCGCCTCTAACATTTCTGCAATCATACGTTCAATTTCGCTCTTTTGGAAGTAAGGATATCTATAAGGCCTGATGTTTGGAGGAACACTTCCTGGAATCAAATGAATAGCATGATCATGATGACGAATAGGTGGGAGTCCTTTGGGAGTTTCAAACACCTTGGAATGATTGTCCAAGACTTGTTGGAGATCTGCAGAAATAGATGATTTTGATGTTGGAACTTCTAGTGAGCATAATTGTGCAATTACGCCTCGCTGTTCTTTCTTTAGAAGCTTTGTCATGACATTAGAGCTTATTATCCTTCCTGGCTTCCCCGCAATACCCCGTAATTCGACTTCCTTTCCTTTTGAAAAAAAATTCAAGAAAATTTCTTGAAAATTAAAAGCTACCGTCCCCAAAGATTGTAACCATTGCACTCCTAGTACAACATCAACACCTCCCATAGGAATGGAAAGCATTGGACTAGTCAATACATATTAACCCATGGTTAGCTTGATGTTATGGCATTTTCCAGAGAAATTTATAGTTTCTCTATTTGCAACCATCACTTGGCATTCTGGTGCTAGGTATAGGAAACAATTTAATTCCTTGGCTACCATACAATGAATAAAATTATGGGTGCTACCTGAATCAATCAACACTATTACCCTTTTCTTCTTGATCTGTCCTGCTATCTTGAGAGTGTGAGGAGTGATAATTCTTGCCAGTGCATTACATGATATGGTCGCATTCATTTCTTCCTCTTCTATGGCTGGTTCCTTGTGTATATCCTCTTCTTTTTCATTTTCTTCTTCTTCTTCACAATCTATGTAAAATAATTTCTTTTCAGCACACTTATGACCTTTAGTGTATTTGCTATCACAACTGTAGCAAAGCCCTTTTGCTATTTTTTCTTCCAATTTTTGTGGTGTAAACCTTGTAGGTTGTGGAAATCTACGCATAACAACACTTCCTTCTTTATAGAATTGAGTGGTAGGCTTCCTTGTCGCCATAATTTTACATTCAACTTTTCTTGCCAGCCTGAATGCCTTCTCCAATGAATCAGGTTCCAAAACACGAACTTCATGTTGGATGTTATCCTTTAGAGTACCTATGAAGAGATCAATCCCGTGTTCCTCTAGAATATCAGTTACCCTTATATTCAATTTTTGGAAGTCCTCAATGTGCTGCCCCACTAAACCCTTTTGTTTGAGATTTATCAATTGGCTAAAGAAGGTGTTGCTCTTTGTATCCTCATAATGTGCTATCATTTCCTCCGTAAAAAATTGACCAAGTGACAATTTTTTTACGGGAGCAAAGCCATCGATACCATACAAATGTATTTTGTTCTAAATGTAAAGTTGCAATGCGTACCTTTTGTGTGTTTGCACGTTATGGAGATCAAAATATTGCTCCATCTGTAGTATCCATGTTACAGGATCCTTTCCATCAAACTTCCTCATATCCATCTTTGGAATATGGTGGTTCTTCCCGCCAACATTAGAGTTTATGAAATCACAATTAACATTTATTTTTTTCTCATCATGAGTTTCCTCTACTATCATTTCACCATTAGGAAACCTTTCTTGTATAAAATTTTTCAAACCTTCCATGTCTGCTTTTAGAAAATTCTTCATGTTTTCCATTTTCTCATTGATCTTAGCTTCCATGTCATCCATCTTAGATTCCATGCCAGCCTCCATGCCATCCATCTTAGCTTCCATGCCTTTCTTCAAACCGTCCATCTTCACTTCCACGCCTTTCTTCAAAACTTCCATTTCATTTTTTGTTGCTCTTTGCGAGAGTGAAATTTGTTGCACTTGCTCTTGTAATTTTGATAGATCATGTTGCAATTATTCGTCTTCATGAGTCATAGTAGAGATTTCCAAAGGCTTAATGGGTGTTGAATTATTTTTAGGGGCCATTTTACAATCCAATACTGATATCTATTCTACAAACTTATGCAATTCGGGAAAAAAAATACAGACCTTTTACTTGCTTTTGAGGAGCTTGATATTGAAATTGTATTATCTCTGTGATTGCGGCTCTTCAATATCTGAAATTCATCACTGAAGTAGCCCTTTGAATTCTCTTTTGAATGCCACAGGTCTGACTTGATTTGGATTCTCCGATACAAAGTTATGTCCAATCTCCCACAATGACCTAATTATGGACTGGTTCAGTATAGCAAACTTGTACGAGTTTCCACGTGTCACTGTTTTTTCCTTCACCTTTGAAATTGATAGATAATAAACTAAAGTCTGTGTGCTTGTTACCACTTTTTACGGCACTCCAATCTGATGCTCAGAGAGAGAGTTATTGAAATTTTCCCACGATCACCTTTTTGAGATGAAAGTCAAGACCCTGAAAAAGCACTACATTCCATAGATCATATCTCCAAAAATATTATGAACCAAGCTCCGAAATTTTTTTATGAGTTTCCTTGGGATTTCATCTTCGTACAATAAAAATTTCAGATTGTTAACCTCAATATAAAGAAAGTTATAGCGCAAATTCCACGATGACCTGTTTAGGAGCCTGAAAAATTACCTAACTTCCACAGATCATATCTCCGAAAATATTGCGAACCAAGCTCTGAAATTTTTAGAAAATATTCCTCAAGATTTCGGCTTCTCACCCTAAAAATTTCAGCTTCTGAACTTTAGTAGAAAAAAATTTATAGCGAAAATTTCACAATGACATGTTTCGAGCAGCGAAACCCTAGAATCCAAAGCTCTGATACCAAATGTTGTGTAACCAGCTCCAAAAAGAGAAGAAAAGAGATATCAACACCTTGAAATGAGCCACTTCAAGAGGGAAACCTCCAATTCATTACATAAATGAACAATTCTTGGATGATACAATTCACAAAACCTCCTTTCTATATATAGGGGTCCATGGGGCCATAATGTAATCCTAGTGGGCCACAATGTAATCCTAGCCGACCTAACTATAATAATTTAAGGGCACAATAATAACAAAATGGGGCTTACAAGGGTACAATAATAACAATAAGGGGTTTACACTAACAATAATAAGAGACTATACTAGTGATATAGGGAGCTAACAGAAAATTTTGATAGTTCCCGGTAAGGCTAACCGAAAATCTAACATTTTTTCGTAAGGCTTGTTGTTCATTTTTGTTTTCTGATACTTTTTGTGTTTTTTGTGTAGGAAAAATCACGCACACCGAAGACTAAAAAGAAATATTGAAAAAAGAAAATAAGAAGAAGAAGAAGACCCCTTCCTCCTTTCAAACAATTACATAATCTATTTACTATCTCACTTGGTGAGAAGTTAGTTTATGAGAATAGAGGTCGTGGGTTCATGTATCTTTCTAAAGATTATTTTTGTAAAATTTTTTTGTTAAAGTGGCGGGATTTTTTAAAAGTTGAACTTCATCATCAAATTTCAAACCGTTCTCATAACTATTCGACATCTACAACTCATTTTTTCGAAAAGGCATAAATTCTTCATCTGGAAGCTGTTTTTTTTAATCAGCCTCATTTTTCCAGATCTTTCCATTGGAGTAGTTAGTTTCAGCTTTAGTTTTAAAAAAAATGGAAGGTGGATGCCCTATTATTCTTAATAGCACTAATTATTTCCAATGGCTACCTCACATGTTATATATACTTAGAAGTAAATGGCTTTATAGAATAGCCACGAGACAAGAAACTAAACTTTCTGATGATGATAAAGTCGCTAAATGGGAAAAAAAACAAGATCAAGAACGAGGGTTGATAGGAATGCCCATTGCTCAACATCTTCAATTTGATATCCTTGACATTGACACCCCTCATGAAGCCCTAGAAAAGATAAATATTGTCTTTGGCATTCAAAATCAAATCAGGGCCCACAAGCTTGAAAATCAATTGCTTACTTTGGATCGTAATAATTTCTCCTCTATTGAAGACTTTTTGTCCAAATTGAAGACCCTTAGACTTCCTTAGAAGGTTGTAAGGTCAAAAAGGAAGATGGTAGCCTCATCTATTGAATTCTTTATAAGCTTGGCCCTGCATACTCTTTATTTTTTTCCACCTTTCATTACACTAGATAAACCATCATTTCTTCAGGAACCACCTACAAGAACCCCTCTTTTGATGCCTTTTGTGATTCTTTGATAAGAGAACAAGAAAAACTCTTACACCCTCGTCTTATCACTTCTGCAAACAATTCTAAGGAAGCCTTAGCAACCCAACAACAATCATATCAAAAGAATCCCAAGAAGCAGTATCCTAAAAAGTATGGTCCAAAACCAAACAAGAGTCCTAAGAAATTTGAGCCGCAAACTGAAAAAGCAACTCACCAAAATGATAAGACAAATAAAAACAAAGCGAATAAGACAGATAGACATTGCAACTTTTGTAATCGTGATGGCCATATAGAGTCCAAATGTTTTAAGAAGATTGAAGCCTTAGAAGCATCAATGAATAAGCACAACATCAATTTGGAGCACTCTCCACCTTCATTTTCAGGAATGGCACTTTCTTCTTGTGGTTGTCAAGAATCAAGATCTAGTTATGCATTAAATGTATCTTCTTCTTCTCATTCACATGAGCGGCTCATTGATTCTGGAGCTTCTTACCACATGACCAGATATAACGCCATGTTTTCTTCTTTAAATGATTGTAACACCAAAAATATTTATGTTGCTGATGATAGATCTCTCAGTGTTGTAGGATATGGAACCATTCATCTAGATAATGTTCAGTTTAATGATGTACTATGTGTTCCTACCTTGTCATGCAACCTTCTATCTATTTATCATATAACTCATTTAGGCGAGGGAAAATAGTATAATTCTCACCTCATGAGGTTGTAATCAAGGACCACAAAGATCCTAGACATATTTTAGCTACTGGCATTGTTAATGGTTCCACGACTATGTACAAGCTTGACAACTTTGGGTCTTCATGTCTTCTCTCCTTTTTTTTTTCTCATAATGATGAAGTGAGTAAAATTTGGCATGAGCGATTTCGTCACTTAATCTATCGCTCTCTTCAAACTCTATGTAAGGAAAATATGGTGACAGGTCTCCCTATGGTATCTTTCTGAGATGGTGTTTGCTTCGGATGTGCACTCAAAAAACATCATCGGAATAGTTTTGACAAACGCGCCTCTTGGCACGCTTCCGCCTCTTTGTAGCTTGTGCACAGTGATTTATATGGCCCACTTCCTGTTGTTTCCTTCTCTGGTTGCAAGTAATTCTTAACTTTCATTGATGATTTTTCCGGACGCACTTGGCTATACATGTTAAAACTCAAGAGTGAAGTTTTTAACATGTTCTTGGCCTTTAAGGCCTTTGTTGAGAAACAATCTGGACATCAAATTCTTAAGTTAAGATCAGAAAATGGAGGAGAATATGTTAACAATAAATTTATCAACTTCTGAACTGAGCATGGCATTCAATTGTAACATACCATTCCATATAATCCACAAAAAAATGGTGTAGCTGAAAGGAAGAATTGCACCTTAAAAGAAATGGCTAATTGTATACTTCAGTCTAAAGGACTTGGTCTCAATTTTTAGGCAGAAGCCATTAACTGTGCAAATTACATAGTAAATCACACTCCTACTAAGGTTTTAAAGAATATAAATCTAGAAGAAGCCTGGAGCTCAATTAAGTCACTTTTGTATTTTTGAAAGTGATGCTTAGGCCCATATTCCAGATGAGAAACATAAAGCCTTAGAACCTAAGAGTGAAAAAAGAATTTTTTTTTTATATTCTGAAGATGTCCAAGGATATAGACTTATTCAACCAAAATCTAAAAATATAATCATTAGAAGAGATGTAAAATTTGATGAAAATATATCAACCTGCGAGCCTAGTTCGGCAGGCGTGCCACCTTTGGCCTGTGAGCCTAATTTGACATATGTGCCACCTCTCACTCTCTCTTCTATATTTTTAATAGAATTCCTTCTAGTTTAGATGATGACAGTGACGATGAAAATCCTCCTCCACCTCTTGAAGTTAATCCTTTTACTCCACAACTTCCAATATGGATTCACTCTACTCTGGATGCAACATGTTCTCTTACAGGTGACCCTTCCGATCGACGACATACATGCTCTTAGTTCGAAAGGGCCTCTTCCTCATTGGCTCAAGTTCCAGAAAATCCTGATCCGGAAACCTTTGAAGAAGCCTTCAGTCATCTCTATTTGGATGAAGATATGAATGAAAAATATCGTTCCTTATTGGCGAACGATACTTGGGATATTGTTCTTATTCCAAAAGGACGAAAACTTGTCAGATGTAGATGGGCTTACAAAATCAAGTTTGGACCAGATGGAAAAGTGGATAGACATAAAGCTCGTCTTGTCACTAAATGATTTTCACAAGTTGAAGGCATTGAATATACTGAAACCTTCTCGCCTATTGCCAAAATTAATTCTATCTACCTTGTTCTTTCCCTTGTTGCCTCCTTTAAATAGGAAGTTCATCAGATGGATGTTAAATATGCCTTCTTACATGGAGATTTGCATGAACAAATCTACATGGAACAACCCCCTCGCTTTATCCAAAATGAATCCAGCCTTTTTTGCCACCTTAGGAAGTCTCTCTATGGTCTCAAACCAGCTCCTCAGTCTTGGTATGCCAGAATGGATAGATTTCTATTAGATAATGGATTTTCTAGGTGTCATTCTGACAACACTATTTACACGAAGAAAGTGGGTAAGTCCTTCACCATCCTTGTTCTTTATGTTGATGATCTTATCCTTACTGGTAGTGATCCCAACCATATAAATCATGTGAAGTCTCGTCTAAAAAATAAGTTTGAAATGACAGACTCAAGACGCTTGCATTATTTCCTTGGTATTCAAGTCTTGCAATCGGAAGAAGGTATTAACCTCTCTCAGTCCAAGTATGCTTGTGATCTTTTACACCACTTTCACATGGAAAACTGTAAGCCATCCCCTTCTCCCTTTCCATCTCGAGTCAAGCTTTCAGTCACTTGTACTACTTCTGAAGTTGATGCTACCTTATACCGTCAACTTCTTGGAAAAATTTTGTATCTAACCCATACATGTATTGACCTTTCATTTGTCGTTGGTCTTGCCACTCGGTTTATGATCCAACCTCATGAAAGTCACTGGAAATTATCAAAAAGAATACTTCAATATATTCAAGGTACAGTTCAGTTCGGGAGTCATTACAGTGTATGAGCATCTCCATTGTTGATTGGTTTCACTGATTTTGATTGGGTTGGTGACCCTGATGATCGAAAGTCTTCTGAACGATATGTATTCACTCTTGGTTCAAGACCTATTACATGGTCGTGTAAGAAACAAAGTTCCATCTCTCTTTCTTCAGCAAAAGCAGATTATCGTGGTGCAGTGGAAGCCAACAAGGAAGCTATGTGGCTTCGTTAGATCCTGTCTGAATTTGGTCTTCATCAGTAGCATCTAACTACACTTTTGTGTGATAATCAGACTGCCATTCAGCTATGTAAAGATCCAGTTCAGCATAAGTGTATGAAACACATTGAGCTCCACATACACTTCATCAGAAAGCTCATTCATGATCGTGTTCTTGAAGTGTAGTATTTTCCAACCAATGATCAATTAGTCGATATCTTTACAAAGGCTCTCACAGAAGCGAAGTTTACCAAACTTAGATCCATGTTTGGAGTTCAAGAAAGTTATCATTAAGGGGGGATAGGCTCTAATGCCTCCTTTCTTCTCCTATTCTATCACCTTTGTAAATCCTTCAATCGTATCCCAAGTTGTTCTTAAGGGGGGATGTTAGGATATTTTGACACATAGGAAATAGTTAACAATAACTTAGTCTAGTGTAGAGTTAGGTAAAGTGTGTTTCTTTATTATGTACATTTGTAACTTATAATCTAACGGTTACGATTTGTAGTGATCCGATGGTTCACTCTATCCTCGGTATTAACGATACTTGATCCATGGCTTAGCACCCGATCGGTTCATGATCTCTATTTAAAGAGTATGGAGGGTCATTTGTTCGGTAACCGTTTATGATAGCAACATATGTAAATTTTCTTTATATATTAATAAATTTCTTGAAGTGACAGCGTTGGCTTAGGCCATGGACTGTTTCCCTCTTCGAGGGTGTTAACCACATGATAATACTGGTGTACTGATTTGTGATCTGTTTGTGAGCAGTGACCTTTGGTTTTTGATCTAAAGAACTTACACTGTAAATTCCTACAAAATATGAAATAAGTGATTAGTATTTTTACATGCTAGTAAATTCCGTAAAAAAATTATAATCCTATGAATTTCTACATGAGGTTTATCGAGGCATGTTACCAGCAAAATGTTTCTATTTTATTCATTCACTCGCTTTTATAAATACATAACTGAAATATTTCATTAGATTTATTTCACATTTCATTTTTTTAATTAAAAAATATATATTACCATCACAAATATCTGGATTTCAAGATGAAATATTTCATCTTTAATCATTTACTTATTTACAAACGTTTGTATCTAGTATTTTGGATACAACAACGAATCTTGTACGATTAAATTTATACCTGGCTACCATATTCTTTAGAAATTAGGAATATAACGTAAATCTTTGATCGATTTTTTACATCATTTTGTTGAGAGACGATAGTAAAATATGAGAGAAATGTATGTTTGCTTCAATATTTATGTCGTTGTGTGGGTTTGTGCGTTCTCTAAATACAAAAACAATGTCAAATATAGTAAAAACTAAAAATGAATATTTTATATTTAGTTTGTTTTAACTAAAACCGTTTGTTTTAACTAAAACAGTTATAAAACATCAAGAATCTTATTTTACTATATGAGAGAAATCTGTGTGCCCTTCAATATTTGTATGTGTGTATTTTGCATCATTTTGTTGAGAAGCACATTTTATAGTAAAATATGAGAGAAGTGTGTGTCCTTCAATATTTGTGTGTGTTCTCTAAATACAAAAATAATGTCAAATATAGTAAAAACTAAAAATTAATATTTTATATTTAGTTTGTTTTAACTAAAACTATTATAAAATATCAAAAATTCCAGTTTATAGTAAAATATGAGAGAAATGAGTGTGTCCCTCACTATTTATGTAGGTGTGTGTGTGTTTTCTCTATATACAAAAACAATGCCAAATATAGTAAAAACTAAAAATGAATATTTTATATTTAGTTTGCTTTAACTAAAACCATTATAAAATATCAAGAATCCCAATCTTGTAATGGTCACTTGACTTGTTATCAATATTGAATTCAACATGGTAAACATATTTCACTCACTCTCAGTCATAAATAAATTATTTTAACGTTCTCATGACATACTATAATTTCATATCAACTTTAAAAATAGATCAAGTTATTAGAAGTAAAAAAACCTAATATTTTTCAAAATAATTTGAACACAAGATTTAAATAACCTATCTGAAGATCTATCTTAAGTAATTTCTGTCGATATCAATTTCATATATATCTATATATAGAATAACATGTTAAAAAGAAATACAATAATATCAAATATAAGAAAATATTCAATATCCAAATAAAAAAAAAATTGAAATTTCAAAAATAAAATAAAAAATATCATGTAATTCCTAATAAGATCAAGTGTTTCATGAAAACTTAGTCCGTGCCACTTAATTGGAATCGATAATCTCCAACTAATGAGCAAGTAGTTTCATAAAATTTGTTGAGTAGAAATCACTAATAAATATCCACATTTACAATTTTACTACTGCTTATTAAAGTGCTAAAAGAAGTATATTTATTTGCATCTTAGTCCTATTTGTGTTTATCCAAATAATTCCTTAAATTATGGTTGCAAGTGAGTTATAGTCAATATTTTATTTATGCGAGTAGGAGATATTTTCAAATATTTTCATTTTTTTTGGTTTCATATGGAGTTTAACAATGGAAAATCACTCTACAAATATATAAAATTCATGGCATAAATATTGCAACAACATCCAAGAATTATGGCAGAAAAATATGAGACAATTATCGACATGGCACAAAGGATATGATAAGCCCTTAAAAAGGTGGTCTGATATAATGCTTGAAAAGTAATTTTTGCAATAATATTTAAAAAAAAATATTTAATTTTCAAATTTAAACATTATAAGTTGCATTGGTCAATGTTACACTAATACTAAATAGTGTTCAATAGAAAAAATGGTTTCTAGACTCCTTCCTTGGAAGGGATTAATAATAAGAGAAAAATATGTAGTTCATTCAATTATTAAAATACAATTAATGTGAAATTTTAAAATATTCATAATAATAAAAAATTTCTATGTGGGTTGTTAGGAAAATATTCTAATATGTCATATTAAGTAATATATAAACAGACAAATATTCATTTCAATGTGGCAATGTAGTCCATGGATAAATTTCCTCGATGCACATATTATGTAATTCAAAAATATAATTTAAACAATGAAAAGTTACAAATTGTTTTTTTTAGCATGTAGAGAGAGATCAAGAGACAGAGAGAGGGACAGAGAGGAAACCACTACATATTCATTGTGATATATCAAGGGGTGAGAGGAATGAAATTTTTTTTTTTTAATTTTAATTGTAAAATAGGTTTTCATATAAATAGTTTTGATTCCTCTCAATGCTTGTTATATCCATGATTGATATCGATATACATCGATTTATATTAATGTTATTATTGGCTCCCTTAAATCACACCCTTGTTCATGAATTTAGTGCGATAGTCACGCAGGTAACAATTTAGACACTTACTCATCACACAGATGTTTCCTTGTCAACCAATGCATTGCAAATAACTTTCTTTTTTATTATACTCATATAAAAAAACCACTCTCATGTATATAAAAAACTAACCAATTTCCTTGATGCTTAATATCCCTTGTCAACCACCTTTTTGTCGATGACCCTTTGTCAACGACTACCTAAATTTCCATGTATATCTTAATCATTGAACTCCTAGTTTAACACACTAATAGAATGTTGAAATATTATTAAAAATGATGCTAAAATACCTGTAAGTTTACTTAAAAGATACAAATGTAGGTAGATATGTTGGATCTCATCAAAATGGCTAGCATACGCATTGAAGCCCTCGCATAGATGTTAATGGTGCTTCAAAACTTACTTTACTGTGTGAGATAATTTTCCTAGAGGTATGGCTATGCCAGTTCTCATCAAAAGGTTTTAAATACCCATTATATCTATATGTTTAATGGGGAAAACACACATAATATAGGAAACCACTCAGTATATCATATAAACTAATATTTTATGTCCAATTACAGGGCATTATTTTCTATCAACTTGGAACGTGCTTCTCTATAGTTAGTTTCCAGTTAGACCATCAATCCTTTTCACCATTAACATTGATATTAATCCTTGTTTGGCACAATTATTGGGCTTTTACCTCATCCAATTCCATATTCATCTATACATTGATTTGATCATTATCAATAATCCCTAGGCATAGCCTGTTGGAATGTGTAATTCCTACTTGCCTTCGGTTATGACTTTCTATGTATAAAGTCTATTCCTATTCCATAGGTTAGCTAAAACCTAAGTTCCTAGTTTGGTGTGAGGTTGAGATATTCTCTCGACCAACTTATTGTGCGTCCAAGATAGCTTCCCTATCTTGAGACTATACCTCATGTATATATATAACTTTATTTGATTAATGGAATATAGTGTGTATCTCAGATTTCATCTTGGTATCAGAGATCGTATGGGCCTCGACCTTGGCCCCTCCTGGGTTGAGGGAAATGAGGGAAATGAATATTTCGATTAGTGTTTCATTTTTTTGTCCATCACACTGAGTTATTGTAATGTTTTCCAATAGAGGTTGCATGAAAAGAGATTCACTGCATAGATAGAGGATCGTTGATCTACATTTTTTTGAAGTCTTAATGGTTGGATCGGTAGCTGTGGGTGCGACACTGGTTGCAAGGGATATATACGGCATGTTGAAAGTAAAAATATGAATGAAGCCGGTTTGCAAATATAAGGTAGAGGCTAAGATATGTGATGCATAGGATCTGAGCTAGAGGAGGCTTGATTTAAACCCAGCTTGAGATCGTGTTTCTTTTCTCACTCTTTCATCCACTTTGAAATAGCAGACAAAAAGGATGGCGACTTTGGCTCGGTTTATGAAGGGGTTCTATGGAATGAAACCAGGTTGCAGTTAAGAAACTAGAGGATGCTTCCCATAGATACAGTGAATTCCAATCTGAAGCTTGTCTCATGCAAAATTTGGATCTTTTTAGAAGGCTCTTAGCTGCTAAAATCCTGCATTACGATCACGTGTGATGATGTGGAGGTGTAAGAATTTGTGGGCGGAGGCAGCATAAACTTCTGCGAGAGGATTTCTGTGGTTTTTTATTGAGGATAACTGGTCACGTGAAGGAGGCGTTGGATTTCGTTGTGATTCAAATCTGATATTGCACCCCAAACATTTCCCTTCCTCTATTTTTTTGTGGATCTGCCTGCAAGAGTGAGAACAGTGGAGCCTAATGGATTCAATGAACAGTCCCATATAGTCATGGCTGTTGTTTCTCCTTACAACACTGAGTCATTGGAAAATGGTTTTAGAAAGGCTCTCAATTTGGATAAGCCTGAGAAGAGCTTGATTGTTTTCTTTGGGGAGATGCTCATCGATTTTTTCACCACTGTCTCCGATGTTTCATTGGTTGAAGCGCTCAGATTCCAAAAGGTTGTAGGTGGTGCACCTGCTAATGTGACTATTGGGATTTTGAGGCTTGAAGGACAATCTGCATTTGTTCGCAAGGTTGGGGATGATGAGTTTGGGAACATGCTTGCTCACATTCTGAGGGAAAAAAATTTGATGGACCAATGAATTAGATTTCATTCCCATGCCAGAACCGCATGGCCATTTGTTACTTTAAAGATGAATGGAAAGAGAGAATATATGTTCTATCGTAATCCCAACACTGACATGCTTCTCAAGGAATTTGAGCTTGATGCAGAGTTGATCCAAGAAGCATCAGTATTTCACCATGGATCAATTAGTCAAAGACGTCGAGTATCTGAGAGGATCCATGGGTGTTGTTATATTAGTCCTCAAATGTGTTTTTCATTTAATTTAATGGTTTCTGGTAACAATACCATGCTGCTTTCATTGATTCACATTTATATTAGGCGAGCAGAGAAAATTTTCTCTCTTATTCTTCTTCAACAACAGCTAACTGCTACCTGCAAACAAGATGGGCCAATTCAATTCACTTCTATTCATGGCTATTTCCTTTGGATTGATGATCTTAGCCTCTATGGCAAAGCTTTCCATCATAGCAGTGCCCATGCAGTCGCTGAGAAAATATCCCGAAGTAGCTCCATTGGCCTCTACCCCTTCTCAAAATTTTGTGAGAACGATCATTCTTATCTGAAATTAAAGCCGTATTATTTTGACGGATTGTCAAAGGCATGCATCATCAGCGACATGTTCTTGGGGTGGATGCTATACGTGGGGAACAACCTACATTGTGGCTCCAATGTTGGGATGCTCTTTTTCTCTCCCTGATGCGGGAGGCTTGTGTTCTTGATCGGTTTAGTGCAGAAATGTTGTCTTTCTTCATAGACGGTGGATCCGTTAGAATACAATTATTCATACATTTTTTCCCCACACATTAATATTTCTGTGTAGGATTAATATTTCTATGTAGGCTTCATATATGATGGTAAAGGTTAGCCACAACCATTTCCCTCCATAGAATCGACCTCAAGAGCCTAGTACTAAAGCTCTCGGCTGATGCTCAACGCAAGAAGAAGCAGATCGATGGGTCTCATTGTACAGCTGGAAGACTTGCATATGCTGAGAGTCCAACGGGAAATGAGATGGTGTACAAGTGGAGAAAAAATGGAGTCGAGGAGTTTGGTGTTAATGTCTTTGGCAAATTGAACATTAGTTTGGGCATGGTTGAAGAATTATGGTGACACGTGTTCAACGAGTTTGTGTTCTCGTACAGTTTCTTGACGCTTGATTTCTATGTTATTGATGTCAAGGTTTTTTTGGATGCTGCAAGTTAAACAAAATTCTTGTGTATATTAATATGTCATTTTTGAGTATATTATTATGTCATGTAATGGTATTTCTGGTTTTCATTGAAGTGACATTGGCCTGACCAACTATTGTCATAATTATGAGTGTATGTTGGAACTGGTCATTCCAACAATACATAAATTTGTAGGGAAATTATTAACTACCAGATGTGATGAAGACATGACAGTGAAAATGGCATCAAAGGTATGATTTGAAGTAGTCACCAACCTTGTTAAAAAGGGAAGTGGTATTACGCTGCGATGCCAGGGAATTGGATACTTAAATGAGAACTTTTGTGCGTAAAATCGTTGAATTTTATGAATGTTAATAGTGAATTTGTGGACGACGGTGCATCAGACCGTGGAGTCATAGATTCTTGCTTTGAGAGGGACAATTTTTTATTGTTTCCCTTCATGTGGCTGTGAGTTCCTACATCTTGATCATCTGTGATAGAATGCACTACATTCAGACGAGTTGAAAAGTCCTCGATATGTTTCTTTATCAGTGGACGCCTCAGAGGTAAAGTTACTTTGTTAGAGTCTCAATTTTTATTTAAAGAGGGGGTGTACGTGGCCATTGAGAAGGGCTGAGTCCTCAAATGTTGGTTTCAATATGCTGTCATCATAGGTGTTAGAGTGCTGGATATACAAATATTTCTAGGAAAGGAGTCAATGGTGCTTGAACCTGGTGGAGAATTTGATGGAAATGCTGCCACGTGAGATAAGGGAATTCATCTAACAATTACATACAATCTGGAGTATACATTTCACACAAGAGCAGAGTTGTGTGAGGAGGAGCCTAGTGTTGCCTGCCTACTTATCTGCACTATCACTATTTATGGCATGTGAGGAGGAGTGTTGCCTTTCGCTTCCTGCCTACCTATATGCACTGCCACTGTTGCTGGTGTGTGAGGAGGAGCGCTGCTTTGCACTACCTGCCTACTTATCTTCACTGTCACTGTTGCTGGCGTGTGAGGAGAAGCACTGCCTTGCACTTCCTGCATACTTATCTCCACTTCCACTATTGCTGGTGTGTGAGGAGGATCGCTGCCTTGCACTACCTACCTACCTACCTAGAGGAGAAATCTACACTGCCTAACTGAGCGCTGAGTCATTGATCGCTGCGCTCTGTGTGGAGAGGATCTCTGCATGGAGCGTGAACAAAAGGAGGAGTATTTGCATGAAGAGAAGAATGCTGACCTGTGAAGCCAGAATTGAGACAGATCGTTGGTTGCATGGATCGCAGTGGATCATCAATGGAGAGAATTACCTGAAAGTTGATTGCATGGATCATCTGAGTACGGTGTGATATGAAGAGCTTGCTATGGAGCGTTGTGGTTTATTATGTTCTACTTCCATAATTCTTGGTGAAATGAATTGTTTTCTTGAATTATTTTTTGAAGCATGTTGAGCCTGATCAACTTAGCATGTAAATGCTATTTGTTAGAACTGATCACTCTAACAACATAGAATTGAATATGGAAAGATTCAAGATGAATATGCCAAGCTTGAATATGTTTTTAGAAGAAATTGATTGAAACAGTGGAAGACAATTTCAAAATATGGAGAAAAGGAGAAGCAATAATTATTGTGATGGACAAAAATCGAGTTTGTGTGAGTTTGTGGAATAGACTCATGACCATGGTAAAGTATGAGTCACATATTGTACTTGGAGAAAATCTACATGTCATCTATAGTTTATACGTGTTGTAAGACCTAGAGAGGCATGCATACCCCTTTGTTATATGTTCCCTTTGTCAGAGAGTTTTAACACCTTGGAAGAGTGTGTCATGCGGGATGGATACACTTGGGTGGGATGTATTGGTCTTAGACTCCATGAGGTGAAATTTTATATCTAGGGGGAGTTCATATAGAGTTGGATGAGCCATGTATGTGAAGGACTTCCTAGTAGATTGGCGGTTGCAGCGGTTGGGATCCCATGCATTTCGGTAGATGGTTGTTCCTTTATATGGACATCGACAATAGCATGAACAAGATATAAAGGGTAATTACCAGAAAAAACCAGTGTAATTACTAAACAGGACCAAATGTATATTTTGCAGATGGATATTGAGACAAGTAGTCATTAAGGGGGTGTGTGGAATGTGTAATTCCTACTTGTCTTCAGTTGTGACTTTCTATATATAGAGTCTATTCCTATTCCATAGGTTTACTAAAACTTAAGTTCCTAGTTTGGTGTGAGGTTGAGATATTCTCTCAACCAACTTATTGTGTGTCCACGATAGGTTCCCTATCTTGAGACTATACCTCATGTATATATGTAACTTTATTGGATTAATCGAATATATTGTGTATCTCAAATTTCATCTTAGCCATCTTACAAGTGGTTCAAATTTACAAGTTTCAAGCACTTCTGGTGGTATTCATTGGAAAGCGTCTTCCATTCCCCTACCATAACATAAACTACATCGTTATTTGTTTATATTTTTTAGTGCACTTGTAGATAACAATATTTTTCCCCTTGTTTTTCCACTATACCCACAATTTGCTTCAATGATGCCATTATTGTCGACTCTACTATTGGTGTATTTATTATGGGGATATTTTCCACCATTGAATCTAATTTGATTATATCGTAATATTACCTGACATGTATTTTATATGTGGTTAAAACTTTTAGATACCCAAATCATGCATATAACTAGTTTAACACTTTGTGATTTTGATTAAACATAGAAGTACCCAACAGTTCTAGATTCCTTGCATATGGTGATATTATTTTCTCTTTGCATGACACTATAATCAATGTATTCACATCCACTATTTTTTACTCTCAATATGATTTTTAACTATTGGCTCCATCTCTTAGTAAAGGATGCAAATTTCCTATCTTACAATCACTTTTTGTGGTGAGATGAGTATTAATGGTTCAATTAAAGGGTGAGATGAGTATGAATGGTTCAATTAAATACCATATGCTAAATTGCATATACAAACTCATAATGGGTTGAAATCAATGACTATATGTAAATTTGATCAAATATAATTGCGAAGACAAATTATTTTGGGCGGTATCATTATCTATATCCTTACTTGAACTAGAAATAACGAGTTTTGGTTTTTCAAGTATTGAATACTATTTTTCTTTATATGTTTTTTAATTTATAATCTAACAAAATAAGTCATGAATATTGTTCTTTTACTCACAATCTCTAGAGATAATTCTTTATCATAAAAATAGCCATGTTCAATATAAATTACATAAAAAACAAGGATATTTAACTTGTAAGATGCAAGTGGCACTTTCCATTGTTCTGAGGGTAATTGGATTCCTCCATTATCCATTTTTCTCTCTGAATAAGAAACTCAATTATTAAGGATAGCATGACATGCCACCATGTAAGTATGTATATGTGGTCATTTTAAATTTGTACCCTCTTGATATGTGTATGTAATAATGAAACATTTATGGCTAATTTTTATTGAATTAATATTCATGAATGTGATTTAAGTTCGGTCCCTTTCAGTTCATTCTTAGTTTCAAAATTATTTTCTTCATAGATCTCTACTTCTTAAATATATTATATTACATATTCTAATTGCTAAATATGATGATGTAGAAATTATCTACTCAAATCCAACTTAACCCTCAAATATTCTTCATCATCCTCTCCATGATGTCCCACAAATCATTGTTGATGCTTGATTTTGTGTAGTCATACAAGAAGTCTTTTCCACAGTCTCTAAGGGAATTTACCACATACGTTACACACAGTGTTTTCGTACTTGCGGTATAATACCACATCATGATTTAAAAATGGAGGCTTATGGCTGATCCATTTCAACAAAAACAAATCCTTGAGAAACGAAAAAATCAACTTCATCCATAGTAAATAAGGGAATTTACCACATAGTTCTCACTAAGTGTCTTCGGACTTGGGTGTAATACAACATGATTTAGAAATGGAGGCTTAGGGCCTATCCATTTCAACCAAACAAATCCTTGACAAAAGAAAAAAATTAATTTTTGTCCTTGCACATAGTCATAAAAATGGGAAGATGACGATGGTTAGAAACTCTTTTGGGTTTCCATGTTTCTAATATAATTCATCTCTGAATTACTTCTTTCATTTGCCCATTCATCTACGAATGAATTCTTAGTTAAATTTCTAAGATGTTCAAATGAGTATGCATATTAATGAGCAATATTCTTAATTCACATACATAAATATTAATTCCAGAAAATTAGTCCTAAAGGTTATTATACGCACATACATATATAGAGTAAAAATTTAAAATGGAAAAAATGTACATACTTAAATAGCACGCCTATAATTATCTTAGTAGATGAACATTTTTCCCAAATCCATCTCACTTAATTAAACTCCATTTTTTAGTGAGATTAATTCGTATTAGCTTTCTTTTGGAATCACCCAACAATAAATAGTGATTTCTTGATCATGTAAGTATAACCGTATGCTAGTAGAACTAAATATATATAATTGAGAGGATGAGGCATTTGGGCTTTCCCAAATTGACATCGAAAATATAATTATTTTTTCTCAAAGATGAAGGGTGTCTTCTTGCCGTTTTGAGTCTATAGTGTCTTTGACCAGTATACACTTCGAGTAACTTTGGATGGATACATTGCTATGAAATAGTTTATTTTGTTTAAAATTGTTCAATTTGAAATAGCTCTCGTGATATTCATAACACGGGTTTGACATTAACATTTTTTATCTCATTCGGGAAAAAAAATTGTATTTGTATGGATGAATGGTGAGGGGAGGTGGTAGTTGCGAGAGGATATTGGTGGTCGTTTGGTTTGTGCATTTTTCACCACCTCATGTTCTTATTCTTTTTCTTTCATAGGCCTCGAATCATATAACTAAGTTTTGCATTATCCTCAAAACGTTTTCCTCGACACCATTCTAAAACACTCTTAAACGAAGGAATTAGACAGGACATATATATGGATTTTCAATTGTTCAAAGGTTTTTATAAATTCAATAACTATATATCTATTTGGAATAATCTTGCCATATATATTACAGAGTGAGTGGCATGTTCAAAACACGCATAAGTAACCTTTTCAAAATGTCTCAAGTAAGTTAGACTTTATAATATATTTTATACCATTATCAATATTGGGAATTTTTTGAATCTAAATATAGGAGAGACACTTTGAGTTTCATTACGTCATTAATAATTCATGGAGACAAAAATAGTATTCCATTTGGGTAACCCAACCAAATGTCTCAAAACCATCAAACATATTCCTATCTACGTTGGAAAGTGGTGCTATAAATTGTGATTATGAAACTGTGCATGATGACTATGACTATCTAGAAAAAGTGCATGAAGACGCGTCTTTTTTTTTTCCAAAGATTCCACCACGAATGGATCCAAGTGATATTCTAATTCCTTATCATTTCTAAAATTTTCTAATAATGATCCTAATTAGTCTTTGAATCCAACATTACTTTGGATACATTATTATGCATTCCAGTGGGTAATTTTTTTATGATGCATTAGTATCCCATTTCTCAACATTTTCCTCAAGAAGTTGAGTTGACAAGCTTCTGATACTTAGTTTGAATGTATTTTATTTTTCCCTTCATAGTTTCCATCGTGCAAGTATTGGCCATGAGACCGCTTAAGGTCTAATGGAAGTGTTATCGTTATATTCTCTTAATATGACTACAGACTTGGGAAGAGTCCTCTGAGAGCGATCGCCAACTATTTTGTTGTAATTTCACATAAGAAAATGTTACGAAAAAGGTGTACATATGCAATGAACATAGTGCAAGGATTTTTTGGACATTGTCGTCCCATAATTGTGCTAGCAAGAACCATTAATTTTTCGACACAGTGGTGGGAGTATTATTACACATGAAGTTCCCAAGGTCCTTTTGTACTCAATTATGTTGGGATTCTTCTAATGAACTACATGTGTAGGGTAAGGGTCCTCAGAACAAAGGAATGTGAGTTGTTATACATATTTTATATACTCAAGAGTTTCCAATAATTCTTTTGGCTAAATATTTCATGACACTAGCAAAGGTGGAGAGATTATACCCTTACTTGTACTATGGCTCTTTGGTATGTAAGAGTAATCTCACTGAATATTATTCTACTTATACTATAGAAATACAATAATCATAGAATTATGTAATTTTTTTTTCAAGTGTACCCAGAGGACTTCAAGTATACTGTAGGATATGCAAAGGAAATGGTTGGAATATGTAATTCTTACTTGTCTTCAGTTGTGACTTTGTATGTATAGATTCAGTTCCTATTCCATAGGAGTTAGCTAAATCCAGGTTCCTTGTTTGATTTGTGGTTGAGATATTCTCTCAACCAACTTATTGTATGTCCAAGATAGCTTTTCTATCTTGAGACAATACCTCATGTATATATGTAACTCTGTCTGATTAATAGAACAATGTGCATATTAAGATTTTATCTTGGTATCCGAGCCCATACGAGCCCAAACCTCATCCCCTCCTGAGCCGAGGGAAATAAGAGATAAATTATATCTTTTGGTTTAATTTTTTTTAGTTTGTCCATTCAAGAATGCCGTAGAAACTCGATGTTAGTTTTGTGTTAAATCCGAATGCGTGAGTTTTCTAGAGGTCATGGTTGTTGGAATGGGTGATCAGTATGCGTTAATCTTATGAAATTGTTGAGATGCTATTCCCAATCGTCGGGTTGCAAAGGTGAACATTGAGCGTTGGGAAACATGATTTGCGTGGAGAATTGACTTGCCAGGATCGTCAAAGCATAAGGGAGATCATGTTAGTATGTCTACAGCTGTGACAATGTAGAGTGAGCACTGGGGAATCATTCTGGTCAGGTGTATTCGACGAAATAATATGTGGTGTGATTGTTGAGATTCAAACAACGATTGCAGAAACAATGATGCATCGAATCTTGCCAAGGAGAAGCTCGAGAAAATGGGGCCAATGAAGAAGAATGAGAACATGATGAGTGCCACATTGCTGGTCATGGTGGGCCTTTGGATATTTGAGGGAATGCTGAAGTTGGATTTCGTCACTGCAGCAATCCTTGGTTTGTTTGTCCTTCTCTTCATAGTTGTTCGGACATGGAAGGAGTACTTGGATGAATCAGTATCTTGGGACACCCTGACGTGATTTTTTGTACTAATTGCAATAGCATGCTATCTCAACAAGTATGGTGTTATTTCATGGTTTATCCAGACTGTTGTGAAGAATCTTCTCACGTATCTGAACATTCAAAAGTTAATCTGAGATGTTAATTATGAGGAGGAGGTCAAGATGAAGCTTAAAGAGAAGGTTTATAGTAATTTAGAAGGAAAACGTTCTCTATTGGCTCTATATGATGTGTGGGATCCAAATCTTTTGCAGAACATTAAGTTTCTATCATCAAACGAAGCTATTAAGGTTCTCATCACAACCCGTGGAGAAGGAGTTGTATTATCTAATGATGCAAGTTTCAAATTGTTCTGCATTCATGCCATTCCAGAATGTCAAGAAAATTGTTCCCCAAGAGATCTCGAAACCTTGGCTCGCGATGTGGTACAAAGATGTTGCAGGCTACGCTTGGACCTTTAAACATTAGGGTCGTATATGAAAGCCATGAGTCTTCCACAATGGAATAGAACTTTGAGTGGTCTACGAGAAGTAGAAGGAAACATTATGTCTTGTTTCAGGTTAAGTTATGAAGCTCTCCCAATCATCTTAAGCCTTGTCTTTTTTACTATTTTGTCATCTCTAAAAATACTCTCATCAAATAAGAATGTTTAGTACATGCTTGGATTGGTGAGGGATTTATTTCTACTTCTACCAAAAAGGCTGTAGAAGGTGCATATGTTGTAGGATGCTCATATCTGGATAAACATATTGATCTAAGTTTGATCGAAGTTTATGAGATTGGTAAAAGACTAAGTGTTGTAATTTTGTGTGCTCCGATTGCGTCAGATGGGTTTATCATGTGGACTGGAGCTTCACAAGATCTCAGGATTGTTATGTTAAGGAGAGGGTGCAGATCTGGTGGTGCCCCAACAGAGAGTAGTTGCATTATTGTTTGTCATTGTTTATTTTTTATTTTTTAGAAATTTTCATGTAATTAATGTAAATCTGGATGTTGTATTGTTGTGACATTTAGTTTGGCCAACTATTGTCACGAGTGAGAGTCTTCACTGGAATTGGCCATTCCAACAATAGACAAATTTATTTGCAGGAATGTATTACTACTAGATATGATGAAGACACGGCAATGAAAATGGAATCTAAGGATAGTGGTTGGAGCTACATCAGAGATTAGAGGATGATCGAGTTTGCGTATGCGCACTATGATCTGGGGAGTAGATTTTGATGGAAACAAGAAAGAAAATAGAGTGCTTGAAGGGTGAAAATGTGAAGTTGGGTTACACTTTTGTGAGAATCGGGGGCAGAAAACATTTTTCCGCAATAGTTCGGCCGAACTTTTGAGAAAGTCCGGACCAACTCTTTCTGTCGTTTAACTTGACGACATACTGACGACGTGGGAAAACAGATTTTTGGCTGGAGATGGGAAAACCAGCAACAATAGTTCGACTGAAGTTTTAGTTCAGCTGAAATAATAGTTCAGCTGAACTTTTAAAATAGTTCCGCCGAACTCATATTTTATAAATATATCACCCGCGAACTTTTATCATTTTCGCGCATCTTTGTTCGCATATTCTGTATTTCGCGGAATTCTGCTTTGATTTTCATTTCTATTCGTTTATGTGGCATTTTTGCTACGATGTTGCTGATTTTCCACCCATGAATCATTTCTGTGGCACTGCTGCTGCTCTGTTGCTGATTTTGCGCCCGCAAATTGCTGCTTAGGAGATGTGCCAGGCGAATTTCTAGGTAATATAAAACCATGAAATGAATTAGCTGAGGTGTTGTCCAACATAGTTAAGAGAGATTTATTTGATTGCTTTGATTGCTTTGATGAGATATTCTTGATTCATGATTTAATGTTGGATATGATATTGTGAATGTTGAGTTCAACAGATTTCCTAAATCATGACAAAATATTTTCTACTTGTTTAAGTAGGGCATCATCTTAATGGATACATTCCAAACAGTGTTCACTTTATTACTTTTGTTTATATTTTTTTAAACATCCACGCACAGTATATTTTTACCAGTATGAACTTTTCGTTCCATTCTTCATACATATAATTATTTGGGACTCTGATCTTTAAATCACTTCAAAAGATCTTTGAATATTTTCCTTTTATGCAATTAATACCTACTATTAGCGAGTAATATCATGATTTCCAGATGGATCTATTTTGGTTTTTAAATTCCAACTTTTGTCAAACATAAAGCAATAGTCTAACGATGATACATGAATCGAGGGTTTTGGGAACCGGGCATGGGTTTAGCCTAGAGGAAATGAATGTGGATTTAACTATTTTTTTTACTGATGTACATGCTCTTTTACACACCAATAGAGAATGTAGAATGCCATAAAGGGAGATACATGAGTAAGAATGGACTTACTTATCACAACAAGCTGTTAAGGGCGGATTGTGATACCAAATCTTTTTGATGATTTTGGTTATTAGAAATTATATTAATACAATAATTTAATTCTTAGTTTAATATTCTAAAAGGCTTATTCATTTATATTTTTTGACATTTCTTTATTTGGATTTAGGTGAGATTTAGGCAAGTTTCAGAACAAGGAGTGGGTTTAGCACAGAGAAAAAGTATGTGGATTTAGGATTTTTTTTTTTATGATGCACAATGACCGGAGGCATTGAGAATGGCAGATATACAGGGAGAGATATGTATAAGTAAGAATGGACTGGCTAAATTCACCTATTTACTCTAAATCTGTTCATTTTATATATTTTATTATTTACAAATTATTCATTATTCTTTCATATTTCTTTTACTATTTACAAGTTAACACAATGTGCATTCAATTTTTTTCTTATATATTTTAGCTCACTGGGAACTAGCTAGGTAGTAACACCAATATTTTCAAATATAAACAATATCCTTAATTCAAAAGCATCACACCCATCAATAACCTTTCCTAACATGTGCAAATCCTAACATCCCCTGATAAATTTTGTGAGATAAACATGGGAAGGATCAACAAGAATGTTCCTTAGGGTTATTGCAATGTGGCCTATCAAGTAGATTATTGAACATGATATCGTTGTTTGGTTGCTGCGTGAGAGGGTGCGAATGACATGACGTGTGCAACAGTTACTTACTTTCATTCATAGATTGATACCAGTGTTCCAATCTATTTTGTTTTTTCATTCATAGATTGATATCAGTGTTCCAATCTATTCTGTTTTTAGATTGATACTAGTTTTCGAAGCTATTCTATTCTCTATAAACATGACCTGAGCCCCAATCAATTGTCAATGGATTGATTGTTTATACTTTCCAACTAATTACAATTTATATTGAATATGATATAGTTGTTTGGTTGCTGCGTGAGAGGGTGAAAATGTCATGACATGTTACTTACTTTCATTTATAGATTGATACCAATGTTCCAATATATTGTTTTTTTTTCATTCATAGATTGATACTAGTGTTCCAATTTGTTTTTTTTTAGATTGATACCAGTTTTGCAATCTGCTCTATTTTTAGATTGATACCATTTTTCGAATCTGTTCTGTTTTCTATAAACACGACCCGAGCCCTAATCAATCATCAATGGATTGATTATTTGTCCTTTGCAGCTAATTACAATTTAGATTGAATATGATATAGTTGTTTGATTGCTCTGTGAGAGGGTGCAAATGCCATGACGTTTGCAGCAGCTACTTACTTTCATTCATAGATTGATACTAGTGTTCCAATCTGTTCTATTTTTTCATTCATAGATTGATACTAGTGTTCCAATCCATTTTGTTTTTAGATTGATACTAGTTTTCCAATCTGTTCTGTTTGTTTTTAGATTGATACCAGCTTTCCAATTTGTTCTGTTTTTAGATTGATACCAGTTTTTGAATCTGTTCTGTTTTTTATAAACACGACCAGAGCCCGAATCAATCGTCAATGGATTAATTGTTTGTCCTTTCCAACTAATTACAATTCAGAGGTAAAAATTACAATATAACTTGGTACATTTCAGTTTCGCCTAGTTATGTGTACCCTCTCCCAATGCTTCTTTGAAAAAATTTCTTTTTAACTTTCCTCCCAATATAAAACTCCTCTTACCCCAACTTAGTGTGTCTTGATCCCTTTTATTTTCTTTTGTTTATTAATGTGTCCTACTCCCTTTTATTTTTTTTGTTTCTCAATCCTTCTATGTAGATACATGGATTTTTGTAGATATATACATATTTTTTGGTTCTTTCTTTCTCTTTAGAACATAAATTGTTTTTTATTTTTTTTGTATGTATGTGAAAACTTCATTGTAGGGCATTAGTCTTAGTCTTAGAGGGTTCTGTCAAAAAAATAATTGTATGAAAGGCCATTTAGAGTCTACTGATGTTTGTTTCTTCATTTCCATTTGTAGTAGTTCAATGTATGAAGTTATTCAATATATCAGTACTAGTGGTGTCTCTTTCAATGATATTTGATTGTGAAATTTTGTTTCCCTCTTTTTCTGGTTTTTTATTGCATGTATGAAATTTCCCTGCAATATTAGTATTTCTTTGAGCTTTGTTCCATTCTTTGCTTGAATTTATGCACTACCTTATTTACTTTCACATGCATTTAGATCTTTATTTTCCTTTTCCAAATGTATTTTTTTTATTATCTTCATGATCTACTCAAAACATTGTGATAAATATAGTCCTCTTGGAGAGATATGAAGAATGTGATGTTAATTCTTATTCTACAAATGAAGTTTATCTTTTATAAGACCTACGGCCAATTTCTACTTTAATAATTTAACCATTCACCATTTGTATACATTTGAATCTAGCATTCAAATATAGCATAACATATATAATTTTTCTTTCATAATACAAAGATAAAGGATTTAGAGGAATAGTAGTGATGGAATGAAATGTAACATTGTAGTTTGATCCCATGTTGGCCTTTATATCATAGAACCATTTTCATATTTACACAAATATCATAACTGGTTAGTTATTAGACTACATATATCCATATAGAACTTGCAAATAGGATGGTGGAAATGTTGATCTCATGACGTTTCATAATGTAAAATGATTCATTCCATATTATTCATAGATCAAATTCCATTTAAATACAAGATTTATCATAATGTACAATGATTCATTCCATATTCATTTTTAGATTTAGGAGGAGCTTTTGAGAAAGTAATGATAATGCCAATAAAGAATGATCTAGACTCATCTTCAAAATATATTAATTATATATGAAAATTTATAATACTACTGTGTACATTTGAGAATATTTATTTACATGTTTATATAAATTATATATACATATGTACTTTTTTGTCATAGATTTTTTCATTAAAAAAATAAACCTTTAAATGATGAACCTAGTTAATGTTGATTCTTCATGAAGAAGACTACTTGATCTTGCAATTTGATGAGGGTACTTTGTTATGCTTCTTGACTACTTCAAATTATTGACATAATCATATGCTTCTTTGATGACGGTCCTTTGTTACGCTTCTTGAATACTTCAAATTATTGACACAATCATATGCTTCTTGTTACTCTTTTTAATCATTCCTTATATTGTATTCTCCCCCTTAGATATTGTCTACTCTCCCATATAGATATTGCACTCAATTTCATATTCCCTGTAATATTCTAGGCTCTTCTTTTGAAGTCAAATGAGTGACAATAATTTACAAGAACTATCCTTTATTTGTTTCTCACATATATGAAGAGATCCCATTTTATTTTTTATTCATAGATCAAATGTCATTTAAATACAAGATTTATCATAATGTACAATGATTCATTCCATATTCATTTTTAGATTCAGGAGGAGCTTTTGAGAAAGTTATGATAATGCCAATAAAGAATGAGCTAGACTCATCTTCAACATCTATTAATTAGAAATGAAAATTTATAATACTACTGTGTACATTTGAAAATATTTATTTACATGTTTATATATAATTTATATATACATATGTACTTTTTTTTTCATAAATATTTTCATTAAAAAATGAACCTTTAAATGATGAACCTAGTTAATGTTGCTTCTTCATGAAGAAGACTACTTGATCTTGCAATTTGATGAGGGTCCTTTGTTATGCTTCTTGACTAATTCAAATTATTGACACAATCATATGATTCATTCATGATGGTCCTTTGTTATATTTCTTGACTACTTCAAATTATTGAAACAATCATATGCTTATTGTTACTCTTTTTAATCCTTCCTTATATTGTATTCTCCCGCTTAGGTATTGTGTACTCTCCCACATAGATATTGCACTCAATTTCATATTCTCTGTAATATTCTAGGCTCTTCTTTTGAAGTCAAATAAGTGACAATAATTTACAAGAACTATCCCTAATTTTTTTCTCACATATTCAAATGGTTCTCTAACAAGAGGCTTTGTGGGTATGTATTCCAGCTTCACTATTTTCTCGAAGACTTGTTGTGTGACGAAGTGGTAGTTTATGATGATATGTTTAGTGATTGAAGGAAGTAGAATATTTTATTTTTGAAACTAATATTGCACTCGTATTGAAGCACTTAATAGATATAAGTTCACTGAAATTTACCTTAATATCTTGTAGAGCCCATTTCATCCAAAAAACTTGTCTGCAAAAAGAAGTAACTACTATGTATTCCACTTCTACTCTAGATAGAGAAAGTAATGACTCTTTCTTCCTTAACCATGTAGCCAAAGACTCTTCGAAGTAGCATTATACATTTTCTAAGTAATGACTCTTTCTTCCTTAACCATGTAGCCAAAAACTCTTCTAAGTAGAATTATACATTGTCTAAGTAATGACTCTTTCTTTATTAAACATGCAAATAAAGACTCTTCTAAGTAGAATTATACATTGTCCACTTGTACTTTTCATGTCATCCACACAAGCCTAGTTGAATCTCTCTATGTTGTCAATGTAAATTTCTCACCTTTTGGGTACTATAGTCCATTGTTTGTAGTCTCTTTCAAGTATCTTAATATCAAGCTTCCTACCATATAGATTTAAAGGTTATGATCAACATCACCTCATTCATCATCCATCATCTTCACATAACTTGCATCCAATTAATTTGATAAAAACACATTAGCCAATAAACAAACCATTGAAACCAAAAGTGATTTGATAGTTCTATAGGCAGAGTTTGTAAAGGGCCAGGTAGCCTTTGGATCTCATGCTTTATGAAAGGTGACATATCCAGTAAATGCCCCTACTGTCAATCTATGGAATAGATCTAAATAGAATTTTTTTATTTTCATATCAATGGTCTCAAACAATGAGAGAGAAAAAACCTTTTATATTCAACATGTAAAACACAAATTAGCCATAAAAGTTTCCCATTAAAACCAAAAATGATTTGATACGAAACATAGGTTTTAACCTAAGAGTAAATGCCCCTACATTCAATCTCTAGAATAGATCTAAATAGAAATTTTTCATTTTCATATTCATGATCTCAAAAAATGAGAGAGAGACAAAACATTTTATATTCAACATGTAAAACACAAATTATCCTATCACTGGAATAGATCTAAATAGAAATTTTTCATTTTTATATTCATGGTATCAAACAATGAGAGAGAAAAAACCTTTTATTTTCAACATTTCAAACACAAATTAGCCATAAAATTTTCCCATTGAAGCCAAAAGTGATTTGATACAAAACATACGTTTTAACCTTATATAGTTTAATTGTTTCAAATAGATTTTTAATAAAATGAAAAATATTCAGTGTAAAAAACATAGCATTTAGAGACAAAAAGTAATTTGATACAAAAAATATAGGTTTTAACGAAGTATATAGTTAATTTTTTTGAAAATATATTCTTAAGAAAATGAAAAATATTCAATGTAAAACACATGCATTCTTATGGATTCTTATACACCGTTACGTCTATGCAAAGTAGTTTGAGTGATTCCAGAGGTCTTCTACACCCCTGATAGGGTGTAGTTGGGACAGGTAGTGTTAAATTCTACAAGTTCTATAGGAAGAGTCTATAAAGGGTCAGGTAGCCTCTGGATCTCATCTGTTATGAAAGGTGACATATCAGGTAAATGCGCCTACAGTCAATCTCTGGAATAGATCTAAATAAAAGTTTTTCATTTTCATATCCATGGTCTCAAACAATGATAGAGAGAAAAAACCTTTTATATTCAACATGTAAAACACAAATTAGCCATACAAGTTTCCCATTGAAACCAAAAGTGATTTGATACAAAACATAGGTTTTAACCTTAGAAAATGCTATTACAGTCAATCTCTGGAATAGTTTTAAATAGAAGTTTTTCATTTTCATATCCATGGTCTCAAACAATGAGACAAAAAACATTTTATATTCAATGTATGTAAAAAAAAAATTATCCACATCTCTAAAATAGACCTAAATAGAATTTTTTCATTTTCATATCCATGGTCTCAAACAATGGGAGAGAAAAAAGCCTTTTATATTCAACATGTAAAACACAAATTAGCCATAATAGTTTCCCATTGAAACCAAAAGTGATTTGATACAAAACATAGGTTTTAACCTAAGATTAAATGCCCCTACAATCAATCTCTGGAATAGTTTTAAATATAATTTTTTTCATTTTCATATCCATGGTCTCAAACAATGAGAGAAAAAACCTTTTATATTCAATGTATGTGAAACACAAATTAGCCATATCTCTACAATAAATCTAAATAGAAGTTTTTCATTTTCATATCCATGGTCTCAAACAATGAGAGAGAGAAAAGAACTTTTTATATTCAACATTTAAAACAAAAATTAACCATAAAAGTTTCCCATTGAAACTAGAAGCGATTCAAGGTACAAAACATAGGTTTTAACCTAAGAGTAAATGCCCCTACAGTCAATCTCTGGAATAGTTTTAAATAGGAGTTTTTCATTTTCATATCCATGACCTCTCAAACAATGAGAGAGAAAAAACCTTTTATATTCAACATGTAAAACACAAATTAGCCATATATCTAGAATAGATCTAAATAGATGTTTTTCATTTTGATATCCATGGTCTCAAAACAACAGAGAGAGAAAGAAAACCTTTTATATTAAACATGTAAAACAAAAATTAGCAATAAAAGTTTCCCATTGACACCAAATGTGATTTGATACAAAACATAGGTTTTAACCTAAGAGTAAATGCCCCTAAAGTCAATCTTTGGAATAGTTTTAAATATAAATTTTTCATTTTCATATCCATGGTCTCAAACAATGAGAGAAAAAACCTTTTATATTCAATGTATGTAAAACACAATAGCCATATTCCTAGAATAGATATAAATAGAAGTTTTTAATTTTCATATCCATGGTCTCAAACAATGAGAGAGAGAAAAAAAAAATTATATTCACCATGTAAAACACAAATTAGCCATAAAAGTTTCCCATTGAAACCAAAAGTGATTCAAGATACAAAACATAGGTTTTAACCTAAGAGTAAATGCCCCTACAGTCAATCTCTAGAATAGATATAGTTAGAATTTTTTCATTTTCATATCCATTGTCTCAAACAATGAGAGAGAAAAAAACTTTTATATTCAACATGTATATAATATTTAGAAACAAAAATTAATTTGATACGAAACATAGGTTTTAATCAAGTATATAGTTTTTTGATTTTCATATCCATGGTCTCAAACAATGAGAGAGAAAAAAACCTTTTATATAAAACATGTAAAACACAAATTAGCCATAAAAGTTTCACATTGAAACCCAAAGTGATTTGATACAAAACATAGGTTTTAACCTAAGAGTAAATGCCCCTACAGTCAATCTCTAGAATAGATCTAATTAGAAGTTTTTCATTTTCATATCCATGGTCTCAAACAATGGGAGAGAAAAAACATTTTATATTCAACGTGTATAGTATTTAGAAACAAAAAGTAATTTGATACAAAACATAGGTTTTAACCAAGTATATAGTTTTAAATATTTTGAAAATAGATTCTTAACAAAATGAAAAATATTCAATATAAAACACATGCACATTAACATATAATTGTGATATTTTCCCTAACATATAGTTGTGATATTTTCCCTTCATAGGGTATAATTGGGACTGGTAACTAGTGTTAAATTCTACAAGTTCTATAGGTAGAGTCTGTAAAGGGCCGGGTAGCCTCTGGATCTCATCTTTTATGAAAGGTGACATATCTAGTAAATTCCCCTACATTCAAACTTTGGAATATATCTAAATAGATTTTTTTCATCTCTCCCATGCATTTGCAATAAATTTCAATTTAATATATATATTTGTATTGATTTTTTTTTTTTTAGGGATAAGAGAACCATTAAATATGGTTGAAAAATGGAAATTATGCATAGAATTTTCTTGCTATCCCAATCCAGAGAAAGCAGTGACTACAAATGTTCTTTCCAATATTGCGACTAGCAAAGTCATCCAAAGGAAAATGAATATACCAAGAAGAAAAACAAACAACGAGGCATATTATATTGGATTGATAGAAGGCTTGGGAAAAATGACGGAGTATGGATCAAATGGAATTGTAGTTTTCACCAATTCTGAACTTGTGTGCAACCAGATGAATGGCGTGTACAATGTTAAGAAGGAGAGGCTAAAAGAACTGCATGGAATAGAAAACAATATTGTTAGCCAATTTCAATTTTTTAGTATAAGGCATTATACAAATGTGAATAAAATGTCTGCTGATCTATTTTGTGGGGAAATGCAAATTCAAGATTCATGTATCAAAGATTAATTAAGAGATGAATTATAATTATACGGGGCAATGCCAATGCAAGATTGATCTCTCAAAGGTGAGTTACTTTTGGGACTATCTTCTTCAAATATTCAAGATTCATCTCTCAAAGATAAATTAGTTTTGAGACACTCTTATTCAAAAATTCAAGATTCATATCTCAAATATGAATTAGTGTTGAGACGCTCTCCTTCAAAATTTATTGATTGACATTGTAACATATCTTGGATATGTGTGTGTTGTGTACTTATAAATGTGTTTTTTTTAATTACCATGTGATTTTTTCAATTATATACCAAGTGTGCTGCCACCACACCATGTAAAGCACAACTTGGTGAACTTCACATTTGCAGCAAGTGGTGAACTTCACATTTTTATGAAATTAAAATGCGGGGACTTCAACAAATTTTTGTTTAAATGGACTTTCACTTCTTTTTTAATGACAATGTTTTTTTTTCAATTTTATACCAAGTGTGCTCCCGCCATGTAAAACTCAATTTGGTGAACTTATCATTTTTATAACTTTTTTTTTTCTTAAATTGAGTTTCACACATCAATTAGTGCTTTGAATGTTGTGTTTTACATAATTAGTTTACACTAAATTACATTAAGTTTTTGAAATTTATTTTGAATTTATTTTAAATTAGTTATTTAAGAAAATAATTGTAAATGTCCACCGTAGATATATATATCATGGAGGATGAACGACGAAGATCAACATAATCCCATATCTCTACGAGAGGGGGGGATAAGGGATCGAGAGCTATTCATGGTATTTAAATATAATCTTAAATATCCATACATGTGTGTACATATGGAATTGCTTTTTTATCAACTTTATGAGTTAAATTAGTTGTTAATAAGTTTCATTTTTTATTTTTAGGAGCTAATAAGAAGAGAAGGGTCTCTACTCCATCCATGGATGCCCATGGTTCACCCAGTCATGGTATGGTTTGAAAATAATTTAATCAATGTATATGTACATGTATTTATATGTATGCATGTATTTTTCAATTGATTATAAATTCATATTTGTTTATGAAGCTTCTCTCTCCTCTCGAGAGGTTAGTGGTGGTTCAAATCCCTTTAGAGAGCCATCAATAAGTGGTAGCAAGTTGCGTGAAGGTGGTGATATTTATTCCCCTAGAGGCCAATCAATGGCTGGTGGTGCTGGTTCTCAACAGTTTCAGGGTGGAGAAGATGCTAACCAACCACGTCAAGGTTGGCATCAATTTCAATATTTGTTTCATTCAATTTGTACAAATTTGCTTACATGTGTTTTTTCTAATATAAAATTATATATATATATATATATATATATATTTATGGAGAGGCCGAAAATGCTCTAAATTTTGGTCCATATAAATGCAGGGTAGAACACCACATTCAAGAAGAAGGTTGTCTACACACCACAAATTATCTGGTCGAAATTTCTGATATACCATGGGAAAGAAACATGGTGCAATGCACCTTAGAAAGGTGTCAACAACTTCATGCAAAATTGCGGAGAGATCTTGTTGCTTTGACCCTACCTGATGAGAGTCGACAAAGCCTAGAAATAGTTACACATTCATTGAGCGAAATAGTGAAGGTGTACAAAAATATTGGGCCAATGACTGATACGTTTGTAGAAGTCATGAGAAAGAGAAAGGAAACAGTATTGGGTCCCGATAAATGGGAGGATGTAAAACAAAATGTTACAAAAGAAATGGCGAAGTCAATGTTTAATTTCAAGGAAGGGCCAAAAAGAAATATGCTAAAGGTGCAACATTTCAAGCACCCCAATATAGCTCACTATTTATATGATAGGCACATTGGGGCTTATGGAAGAATCACATGGAACGACGAGGTTCCTGTTCATTTTGAAAAATTATTCTACGTAGAATTTTTTTTGGAAATGAAACCCAATTACAATGACCTTCCGTGAGAATTTTTTGGTCTTGGGAAAGGTCAATTGTGTGACCGTAGGGGCGCTAGGCGAGATTTGGAGTTGCCTTGCCCTGAGCCACCATTGGTAAGTCGACATTTTGGAGTCGAAACTTTGTGGTCAGAGATGGATGCGACTTCTCAAATAAGTTGAGAAGCAAGGGATGCCATCACCGAAAATGTTCACAGTGGATTGGGTGGAGTTGATGTTTGTCTAAATCGATAAAGATCATGTGAGAATGCACGTCCCAATTTTGTATATTAAACAGATAAAGAGATTGACAACATGGGTGTTGAAGATCTCAGAGTATATGCAAATAATTTTCGCAATGGTTGGCAAGACCTAATTCTTCATGAGGAAGAGGACACGGGAACGGTATGTGTTAGTGACCTTAGGGTTCAATTATTTAAACACATACCTATGTACAATTTGTAATAAATACATGTGTATGTATATGTATACATTTATTTGTATGTATGTATTAATCTAACAAAAATGTATCATTATATGTTAAAAAACCATTTGCAGTTGTCATGCATGATGAATGATGAAAATGTTAGTATCACGTCCAGGGCCTCTGGTTCAAACAATGAAGATGGGTCTCACCATCAAGATATGTTGACAAACGTTAGTGTTTTTTAAGTGATATTTTTAAAATCAATAATTGTGCACACATGTACATGTACATGTATAATAATAAAATGTTTTAACAGATTCTGATTCCGTCTGATGTTTTCGGGATGGCGGTACCTTCTTCTACCTTCGCAGATGTACCTTATACTTCCTTAGGAAATGTGCCAGATCAACAAGAAGTATGGACAATTTTTCACTTTTAAAATTTATGTTTAAGCTATATATATATATTCTACCTCAAAAAGTTCCATTAAAAATTGATATATATATATATATCGAGTTATTTTAAATTTTTGGAATTTTAGGTTTTTAGAGATTTTCGTTTGGAGCCTCTCTTAGGAGATGTCCGAAATTCACCTGCAAAAGTGTTCAATTTTTCACTTATATATATATATATATATATATTAAAGTTATAATTTATAAATTGAATTTTATTTAAGTTTTATTATAAATTGAGATCTTAATCTTGAGTTATTTTATACTTTTAAAATTTAAAATTTTAGGTTTCTATAGAATATTTCTTTAGTACACGGACTCTAGCAACGGAGATAGGAACATCCACACCATTTCAACCATTTGAAAAAGTTTTCTAACTTTTTTTTTAATATTATTGAAAATAAGTTTATATATGTACACATGTTCACTTTCATCTGAAATTTTTTAATATATATATATATATATTGTACAGTTTACTGTTGGAGATGTTCCCATGGGGGAAGTTGTAGCAGGCGAACAAATGGAGAGGGAACCTCATGAGGTATTGCATGATTTTTTTTTTATATTTTGTTTTTTACATGAATTTCTATATATTCTCACTCATTTTTAAAAAATCAAATTATAATTTTTGTATGTGCATTGTGTACAGGTTCCCCATGCATCGCAAGATAGCGTCTGGATTGAGACTCTACTAGGAAAGACACTACATCCATCTATATTTGATGGACATTATTTGTAGATTTGATTGATATTTCTAGTCTTAAAATCACTTTTTTATATATTATCTAGATGCACAGTCACACACACATATATATATATACAGACATACATCCATCTGTATTTGATGGACATGATTTGTAAATTTGATTGAGATTTCTAGTCTTAAATTTATTTGTTTTATATATTATCTAGATGCACAGTCATATATATATATAACTTGATACTTGATACTTGTGAGATCTACAATTTTTGGACATATTTTATTGTGTTAATATAATTTGTTTTGTTTTTGAAAGTTAAGTTTTGGATGGTTGAAGTACTTTTGGCATGTCAATGTGAAGTAATGTTGTTATATAATTTGTTTGGTTTTTAAAACTTAAGTTTTGGATAGTTGAACTACTAGTAATGTTGTCATCTATAAATTAATGTTTTTCTTTTGAACTACATTTGGCATGTTATGTAATGATGTGTTATAATTTGTTTTGTTTTTAAAACTTAAGTTTTGGATGTTTGAAGTACATTTGGCATGTGAAGTAATGTTGTGATCTATAATTTTTTGTTAAATTAAAGGTTAAGCTTTGGATGGTTTCAATCTACATTTGGCATGTGATATAATGTTAAATGTTTTTATTGGATAGTTGAACTACAATTGGTATGGCATGTGAAGTAATGTTGTGATATAATCAAAAAGTTTTTAAAACTCAAGTTTTGGATGGTTGAAGTACATTTGGCATGTGAAGTAATGTTGTGATCTATAATTTTTTGTTAAATTAAAGGTTAAGTTTTGGATGGTTTCAATCTACATTTGGCATGTGATATAATGTTAAATGTTTAATGTTTTTATTGGATAGTTGAACTACAATTGGCATGACATGTGAAGTAATTTGTTTTGATATAATCAAAAAGTTTTTAAAATTCAAGTTTTGGATGGTTGAAGTACATTTGGCATCTTAAGATTGCTTTTGATCTCTACATACTCTTCTCTTGTTTGAGTGAAAAAAATTCCAATGGGAAGAACATAGCTTTTCAATGCAACTAACCATATCAATTGAGCTCTAATTGAAAAAAGAGTAAAGAAAAGTTAACATGCCACAAAACATGTCAGCAAAATAACATTCGTGGTTGTCATTTTTGTTGGAATAGCTAAATCATATTTTAAGGATTCTCCATCGAAAAACAATTTCAATGAAGAGAATCCTTAATATGATTTAGTTATTTTAATAAAAATAACAACCAAGGATGTTATTTTGTTGGCTTTTTGGTTTTTTTTACTTCTTTTTTTTAAATAGAGCTCAATTGATATGGTTAGTTGGATTGAAAAGCTATGTTCTTTTCATTGGAAATTTTTTTCACTCAAACAATAGTATGTAGTATGTAGAGATAAAAACAATCTTAAGATTACTTTCAAGTACGATCAAGTGTTCTTGAAACATTTTCCCACATGATGATACCTTCATTGACCTCTAAAAAGTAGTTCATGGGCTATATGTTCTGCCTCTTTCCCATATAAATCCCTTTAATTTTGATTGGAAATATAAGAAGTAGATATATGTTTGTTGAATTGGGGTCAATGTCATTAATGCACTCAACTAGGTAGCTTTGTTGATTTATAAATTGGTAAATTGATGACATTCAGTTAATTGCATTCTAGAACATATATATTCAGTACGTGAAACATTTTTCATCAATGCACATGGGAAAACTACTTGAACAATTAATTGCATTCTATAATATATATATATATATATATATATATATATATATATATATATATATGCACAACATTTTTCATCAATGCACATAGAACATATTCGACCATTGGACAGACAAATTTTGTACTAGATTTTCAATCAGGAATAGAGATGTGGGTCAAATCCCACCAAAAGTCAGAGAAGTTCTCCAAGTCTCTTGTCTGAAAGGAATCTTTGTACAAAATTATACTGTGGATGATTTATTTACATTGTCGACACTTTGTACCAAAAAAGCCCACAAGAAAAACTGGGCGTGCATTGAGTTCGTGTATATATCCAGTACATGCAACATTTTTCATCAATGCACATAGAAAAACTACTTTTAGTTGATATTAGAGTGTGCATGTACCAAAACAATTTGTACATGTGCAAACACTTGCACATATAACATAACAAGGAAACTCAATTTTTAATTGAGTACTAGAAGTTATAGAACATATAATCCAAAGAGAATAAATTGTTGGGCAGTTCAGTAAAAAAAAATCCAATGGAATGCCATCTTTAATAATCCGTTCATGTTCGGATTTTGACATTTTCCATTTCTTAATTTTCGTTTTTTTCTTTGATTGAACTTCGATCAACTTTATGTGTGCTGCACACACCAAGTGACTATATTGACAACTTATGAAATCATGTTCATAGTCTTCAAAGTAAACAAAATCCACACTTTGATTAGTTTGTCTGAAAAAATAACCTTTCAGTATAATAGATCCTCTTTCATATGGAAATTCGTTATCATTATAGTCTTCTAATAATTTCATTTTTCGTTCAATGAAACGCATCAAATAATACTTCACATTTTCATCGTTGTCAGTAGGTGCAATTACAACAAAAACATCTCCTGCACAATAAAACAAACTTAACAAAATTATACATATTCAAATTTATTTCTAGATCTTTATCATTAGAAAGAAATTCAAATGTTACCTTCTCTAACAAGATCAGAAACTCGATCACCATCAGATGATATTGTAGTCTCCTCTGATTGCATTTCTTCAAACATTGCAACAGACATTTTTCCCTTTGTATTTAGCTTTGTATGTTTCCAATATTTTACATACATTTTGTTTTCACAAACGTCATTGGATTTTGTGTTGTCTATGCAAACATCACAAAAACAAGAATATTTTCTTTTATCCAATGCAAACACATTTCTGGACAACTTTGTTTGAATTGAATTCAATTTTAGAGTCCCTTTTATTGTTTCAACGTCATTTCCAATTGATCTATCTACGTCTTCGATTCCAATATGCCAGAAAAACCTTTATATGGAAAATTAGAAGAAGAATTTGTAAATATGATATCAAAATAAAATCAAAGATAATCATTGCATGATAAATGTACAATGTTTAAAATTATATTTCCAATATAAATTAAATTGAATGTACCTTCGCACTTCCCTTGATGGGTTAGTCTCATGGCTTAGAGCAACGATGCACCATTGAACAACTTCTTTAGCGTTCACAAGTCGGCTTGCAGAGTGGTTCATTTGATATCTTTGAAGTGCTCATTTTATGCATGCTCCTGCACTGTCATGTTCTCCTTTTCAATGGCCAGTCTCAAAGAAATTCCAACAATGTTTAATGCAGGTTTTCTTATGAAGACAACACAACCAAAAGAATGATCTTGCAGATTTGAATTGACCTGTGCATCCGTCTGACCATATCCAATGTTCATTGAATGTTATTCCATGATTTTTCAAGGAATCATAATTTTTTCCAAAACAATGTTGTACAAAATATGTATCATGTGTATGATCGTCACTGATATAAAAGTGATATTCTTTAATAATATGTCGATTTTCACTGGTGCTTTCTATATGATCGATGTTTTGTTCAACATGTCTATATAGAATATGGACGAGCATGGAGACTTGGTCAGAATGATAGTATTCACTCTGAATTTCTTTTTGTGGAACAAATGTGTAGTTTTCTGCAAAATCAATCACTGACAAAATGGTCCCTAGTGGAAAAACTTCACGAGATTTTTTGAATTGCAAGTCTTGCCATCGAGCTCTATGGGAATGCTTGGTGTATTTGTAAATTTTTGCCTCAAACTTTCTCAAAAAGTCTATCACAAAAATTTCGTCTTCTAGTAATTCAATTCTTTTAACACTATTTGCACCTTGAATCGATGTACCGATATATTCATATCTCTTCCATTTCACTTTCATGTTGGAAAATGATTAATCATTTATATCAGTACGATATTTGTTTTGAAATTTAGTCAAATTTCCACAATCATCGCATTTTTTACCACCAACACATTTCTTTTTGTAAAATAGTTCATCACTTTCTCTTTCACATAGAATTTGAGATATGAAATCACGAATAGTGGAAGGAGGAGGTGAATCCTTCCAAAATTTTCTACCAAAATCAAGGAATGTGTCATAATATAACTCAAATTCCACATGATAACGGCAACAACAAGTGTCGCATATGGTGATAGGTTTTACATACCATGGTTTTTGTTGAACAAAAGCACTGAGTGAAACATGAATTTGACGATTCTTTTCTTTGAACTTGTTGAATAACTCTATCTGAGTGGTTTCCAAGAGATGTTTTTCATGTTCTTCGTACTGATTTCGTGCTATTCTTCTTCGCATCACATGCCTTGCAGTTGGTGAAACACGCAAATTGTTCTTCCAATATTCATATATTATTTTTTTAACATTTTCTCCAAGTCTATCTTTGTATGGTTGCCTACAAATAGCTCTCCAACAAGCGAGTTCATCATTTACATCTATTTGCAACCAAAATTTCCGATTTTTTTGCAAATTTTTTTGCGAGGTTCCTAATGCTCGTGCCGTAGATTTTACCAAGCGATTCTCTTTAGTACTTGATGAAACCACTGCCATATGTATTGCTCTATGTACAACTAAAACATTTTTCTGTCTAGATCTTCTACTTGAATTTATAGAACTATTTATATTTTGTATCACATTTTCCTTCATTTTTTTTATCTTTGATTGATTTTCGAATACCCAATAAAGTCATAGCTTCTTTTAATTTCCTTAATGATAGGATACCTTTCAACATTTGGGCTTGAATTTTCACCTTTTCCTTTATGAAATACTTCTCAAAAATTCGGTTAACATGATATCGTATATAATGGTCAGCATTTTTATCTCCATATGTGTAAGTGTCAACATTTTTTAACATCTCATCATCGACATTGATTTCATCTGTACATATTCGAATGAATAGTACATAATAGGTTTACATATTCAATAAATAACTAAACTAATAAATATATGTATAATTTTAATAATACGTACATGTGTTCAACATATATATATATATATATATATATATACATTGTGATTCAATTTCTTCACTTGAATTTCTTTCAACATTTTCACCATCTTCAATCATTGGTTCAATATTTCTTTCACTTTCCCTTTCAAAATTTTGTATCTCATCATCAATGTTTTGAGGAATATCTCTCTCTGTTTACATTGCAAAATATTTTTCAAATTAGTTCATCAAATAAAAATTAAGCTTCACATTTTACACTAGGAAAATTTTAAATATATCAAAATCATAATATTTACATTTACATACCTGTTTCAACTTCTAGTTGAGGTTGATTTTCCCCTTCAATATTTGAGAGTTCTTCCATATTTCTTTTGCGAGATTGTCTCGTCTCTTCTCTACGTTCTTCGGGGTCTCTTTTTCGATGATATTCTCTCGTACAATTCCTTCAATTTCCCATGATACTATAGTATGAAGTTCAAAAAAATTCCTTAAAAAATTTAGACAAAAAATCAATTAAAAAAACATCACAAAATATTTAATTTAAAAAAAACTCATTTTAAAAATTTTGTAAAAAATACATACTCCAATCCAAAACATTTACTTTAAAAAATTCAAGAAAAAAATGTCTTATAAAAATGAAACGAAGCTCAAAATATTTCCTTCCAAGTCCTACAAAAAAATTTCATTTAAAAAGTTACACAAAAACTCATTTTAAAAATTCATTATAAAAGATTTACTTCAACCCAAAACCAAGAAATGTCCTTTGAATGTACCTCCAAGAAAGTCTTCAAAAATGTTCTTTGAATGTACCTCCAAGAAAATTCTTTAAACCCAAAACAATTCTTTGCAAAATCATACCAAATGTACGAAAATAATGTGCCTCAAAGAAATGTCCTTTGAATGTACCTCCAAGAAAAGTCCTTAAACACAAAAACAATTCTTTGCAAAATCAGATCAAGGCTTTTGTAAAATCAGACCAAATGTGAAAAAATATGCGAAAATAATGAAAAGAAATGTCCTTTGAATGTACCTGTAAGGAAAGTCCTTAAACCCAAAACAATTCTTTGCAAAACCAGATCAAGAATTTTGTAAAATCAGACCAAATGTGTGAAAATATGTGAAAATAATGAATGATTTTGCGGCAATTTATATTGCTGCGAATTTTTTTTTTGGAGGGGGTCGGCGGTACTTTCCGGCCGACGGAAAGTTAGGTAAAAGTTAGGCCGAACTTCATAGAAATAGTTCGGCCGAAGTATGTTGTCGTTTGACTGAACGGGCCGTTGGCACAAAAAATAGTTCGGCTGAACTTTGTTTAAAATTTCGGCCGAACTAACGCGTCACCAGTTACGCAAAGCTAAGCCCTGAATACGTTTTTGCAACTTTGGATAGATTAAACTCCATGAAACATTCTAAATTAACTGTCGGAACCAAGACAATCATTTTCAAAATTGAATCTACTTTCAGGAAATATAACTTTTATGGAATTTCATAAATATTTACTAATTTTAATTATTTTTTTAATAAAATGGATGAAAAAAATTTCTGAAGGTCATTGTGATTCAGTGAAATCAAAATTTTTTATCTTGCAAAATATATTGTAAAAAAAATTGAAAAAAATATGGTACATTACATTGATACGTCGTCTCTAATGGGTAGCTTTTAGATTTTTAGTTTATAACTTATATGTTAAGAAATTTCTTGCATCGTGAAACATATTCAAAATATGTAGCTTTTTCATATTGGACCGGTTCAAAAAATTCTAGTAATTATGATATGCATCCATTGGCTTTGTAAATATGATGAAACCAAAGTAGTCTATTTCTATATTGTTGTAACACATTTTGTTTCTCAAAAAGGATGCAACATTGCGTATTAACATGACTTCTTATAAATCTGTTGATTGTTAAAACACACACACTCAAAGAAACACTAAGTTGAGATGTCAAGTGTGTATAAAAAAATTCCAAAAAATAAGTAATAGAAAGCTAACAAAATTTTTGACAACTTTTACTTTTATCACAAAGTTAAATTCTAAATGGAAAAATTGTTTTAGCTCGCAGATATTTGAAGAACCGAAAAAAATGAAAGTTTCTTCTCAAAAAAGGGCAAAAAGTGTAACCCAACTTCACATTTTTACCCTGTCAAAGTTTTTTTCCTTGTACAACAAGCAGATAGAAATTTAGTTGTTTGTTTCAAATTTGTTAAGCGATTGGAGATCTGCATGTTCAATTATGAGGTGATTATCTCGACAGTGGGTCTTCACTATTGCAGCTTGGTAGTGAGCATGAGGAGGCATGCTTGGAAGCAGTCACAAGCCTTGATATTTTGAACAGGGGAAGTGCCATTATGCTGCGATGCTAAGGGAATTGAATACTGAAACAAGAAATTTTGTGAGTAAAATCATTGAATTTTATGCATGTTGACAGTAGATTTTTGGACAACGAAGGATGAGACCGTGGAGTCCTCGATTCTTTTTTTGAGAGAGGCAATTTGTTATTGTTTATCTTCGTGTGGTTGTGAGTTCCTATGTCTGGATCATCTATGCTGGAATGAAATGCATTGAGACCAGTTGAAAAGTCATCGATCCATTTCTTTACCAGTGCCCCCTTCAGAGGTATCGTTGGAGAAGAATGGTTGCTGTTATGTTTGGTAAATAGTCATATTTGGGAAGAGATAGATAAATTTGATGTTATCGTTAATATGAAAAGTTTATTTTTTTATTTTTTCTTGGAATCATGTTTAAAATTATTGAGCCTAGCTAACTCAATGTAGGTAATTTACTTTGTTAGAATTCGAGACCTTAACAAATGACAGGTTAAGCATGGAGTTCCAATATTTAATTGACAAAGACAAAGATGCCCAAGATGTGAACATTTACAAATATGATGTAAAGAAGCAGTGGCGACATTTAAAGGATGATGGACAACAAAATTGAAAGTTTGTTTTGTGTGAGTTTCTTGGTATAGACTCAATAGCATGTTGTATTATGAGTCACACATTTTAATTGTAAGCAAGTCAAGGATTTTTTTGTAGTGGTCTTTGTAAAGTATGTACCTGATAACTCCAAGAGTTGGAGTTGTGTTGTAAGCCTTGTAAGGCATGTGTATCCCCGCGAAGTTCGTGGTAATCTCAAAACCACTTTGTAATTGCAAGTTTGTGGTCAGCCAAAAACCATTTTGCACTGTCGGTTTGTAGTCAGCTAGTAACTACGTGTAACAATTAAGTGGACTGAAAACATGTCTGGGCCAGTGTTCGCCCATTGATGAAGAGATCCGGTGAAAGGTCGTTGATGAAGAAATCTGGTGAAAGGTCGTCGATGAAGAGATTCGATGAAAGGTCGCTGATGAATAGATCCGTTGAAAGGTCGTCGAAGAAGAGATTTGGTGAAAAGTTGCCAATGAAGAGATCTAGTGAAGGCTCACCGATGAAGAGATCGAGTGAAAGGTCATTGATGAAGAGATCTAGTGAAAGGTCGTCGATGAAGAGCTCCAGTAAAAGTTTGCCAATGAAGAAAGAGATCTAAGATAGATCTATTGCCGGTGAGAGTTCACCGATGAAGGAACGACATGGTTACAGGTCATCCAATAAAACCCACGTTGGAGGGGGATCTATAGATACAGATACATGTATGCAATGATAATGGTTGATAGAGCCATGTATGTGAAGTACATCCTACAAGACTAGAGGTTGCATTGGTTGGTACCCATGCATTCGGGTGGATGGTTGCTCCTTTATATGGATGTCGACATATCCTTTTGTTATGTATGACCACAACTATATTTTGCGAAGTGATATCGAGAAAAGTAGTCATTAAGGGGTGGGTTGTAATATGTAATTCCTACTTTTCTTTAGTTGTGACTTGATATGTATAGAGTCTGTTCCTTTTCTGTAGGATTTAGCTAAATATAGGTTCGTTTATTGGTGTGTGGTTCAGATATTCTCTCAACCAACTTATCATGCATCCAAGATAGCTTCCCTATCTTGAGATAATACCTCATGTATATATGTAACTCTATTTGATTAATATAATAGTGTGCATAGTAATATTTTATCTGAAACTTATATGGGAAAGTGTTGTCTAATATGGTAGTATTTCAAATGATTCTAATAAGTTGTCTAACTAAGTGACAACAATTTTATTTTCTATATTTATTCTTCGTCAATTAAAAATTACCTATAAAATGATATATCTCTATTCTATTTAAACACATCTTAATACATTTCAAACCTTGAAAAAGTATATTAAAACCTAGATGCATGCTGGATTAAGGAGGTATAATGCTATTTGTACTGGTATTTAACACTTAAACATGAATTTTAAATAAGTTATTCAAAGAATATAAACACAAAAATGTAGACACGAGAGACAAAAATGAAAAAATAGGAAAATATATACCCTTCTAATGATAAATATAGAAGGGAAAAAAAGTAAATTTAACTTTCCTCTAAGGTAAGGGAACCTCTTTTTTAGTAGAGCTCCAATTACAAAAATACCTAAAAAGTTTGTTGGTTTATTAAATTGGTGAAACTATAAGTAATTCTAGTTCGAAAATTAATGAGCACTGACTACCGAGTGGAGTATATTTCAAAGAGAACATTTTAACATTAATTAAATATCCAATAGCTTTTTTATGGCCCTTATTCAATCAATATGGCCACATACATTAATTGAATAACTATTAAGTATCATAACGTTGAGAGGTTAGAGTAGAACCTTAACATGGTGCCAGCATAACCACTTTCTCTTATGTGCTAATCAAATTTGTATTTCAAGTATAGGTATATATTCATCTAGGCCTTAATGTACAATAGACTTGAGTTATGTTCCAACATAAGGGTCCCTCTCTTGTAACATTAATTTAGCTCTCATCAAATTAACATTGATAAAAACCACCATATTACATGCAAGCACAATATTTTCCAAATCTAATCTTTAGAGCTTAGAACAGATGACCATTTTTTATTTAAATTCTCTCGTTACTATGAGATTAGAATATTTTTCTTTTTCCTCTTCGAATATTTAATTTTTTTTTTTTTTGCAAACACCCATGGTTAATTAGGCCCAAACATCTTAACATCCCCTTTTGTTTGAAAAGATATTTGACCTTTGTTATTGAACTGTCGAATTCGATGTCCTAAAAATAACATACCCCACATTGATTACATATTACTTTCAATCCTCTAATATTAGTGGGAATAATCCCAATATATAGTTTCGAAGCTCACACGATAGACATGTGAACTTTCATAGGTTTAATGATTTTCATGACCCCATGCACATCATACATTACTTTGTGGCCTTGGATGTTAAGGGTGCTTTTTTATAACAATATGATTTATTGAAGGAGGTTTTTTTTAAGTTACGTTATTGACCAAAGGGATTCATTCTACAGTCCTCATTCTACAGTCCAATGTGAAGGAAATGTGTAAGTATGTCCATGTTCAACTTGGATTTAACACATATCCTCGTAAAATAAAAATAAAATGTTCTCTAAATAGAAAATAAATGTTGATTGTAATTAAAAATAAAGTAGAATATCCTATGCATATTTAATTAGTCGTTCATATGAAATAGTATCATTTCTTCTTAAATAATTATAACTAAAAAAAATATACGAGTAAGATGTTTAAACCTTAAATATTGTATAGAAAAAAATGTCAAAAAAATATATTTCAATGTTATATATAATAAAATATGCAATGCAGATTATGAATGAAATACTTTAGTATGAATAATATTGACTTATACTTAATATATATCATTCAAGAATACTATTAAAACAATAGAAAATTACACATTATTTTATTTCACGTTAAAATAAGATTTCACGTGAAAAAAAATTAATCCCTCTAAGCTCATATTAGATTGCTTATAATGGATCTATACTCGTTAATCTCTATCTTAGTGTGTTATGACATTCCAATGATTTTTTTATAAGTTTCTTCTTTTATCTCTTTAAAGATTTACTTCGTATGTTCCAAAAGTTCATGGGCTACAAGACCTAAAGATCTTAGCACACCTTCTTGCTCCAAACAATATTTTACGTTTTTTATTGACTTACCAGATTCATACTTCTCAAAATAACATCCACCATATTAATTACATCTGATCTCAAGTGCCCTAATACTACGGGAAATAAGCCTCATGGCTAGCTTTCAAGCACTATCATGTAAGGCACCGTAGACTTACTAATTCCCTTTCCCATCATTCATTTATTTGTAGTGCTGGATATTACAAATGCTTTCACATATCAACCTGAATGAATAAAAAAGCCTTTTTTTTAAAGCTTCTTTATTATACCGCATCTAAATATGCTATCATTTTCGGAAACAAATTTCTTTATTAATTCCATGTAATGATGCTATGATTTTCCATTATACTCTGGTTCCTTTTCTTTCTTTTAGATTCTTTCACCTCATTCACGTAATTTTTATATATCATATTCCTTATAATACTTTGTAACACCATTGAACAACTTTAGCGTTCAATATAATTAACACCTAAGATAAACATTTTACCAATAAAACACATGAAATGGATAAAGTTGTATAAATCATAACATACAATTTCTTCAAAAACTTATTCAGCAAATAAAACACCCACCAATGTGCATGACGTCGTAGTGGATTTCATCAGTCCTCGAATGGTATGCAGAAAAGATTGGAATCTATACACGTAATGACAGGTTGAGCAATTTGGGATATTTGTCGGCTGTCTTTTTTTTTTTTTTAAACCATCGTCAATTAGTAACTCTTTACACTAATCCCAGGGAGGTCCCAGATCAATTTTCGTGGCTGCCTTATAGGAACACCTAAAACTGCCCCCACCGTTTTATTACCGGGAATGAAAGGAATTCACAACTTTTGGGCGTTGATTGTCAATAAATTGATATGCGGGACATTTACGAAAAGATAATTATGACGAGAGACAACCAGAGTAGGATGTTCTTCGGTCTAGGAATCTATGTATCTATAACAAATCTTCTTAGAAAGAACGACGCTAGCATTCTTCAATATATAAACTTAATGATAAGATACACTTATAAAAAAAAAAACTTTAATGTTGGAATCTCCGTTCTACCACCTATAGGTCGGTGGTCCTTTGTCAACAGCTCCCTTGGCGTCTCCCTCTCCACCAATTTTGTCGGAATCTCCCATGTCTCTAACACCTCTATGTCGGTGATTGATCCCTTGTTGACAATTACCTTGGTGTGACTTGCCTTGGTCAACAACATTCTTGTCGAGCACATGTCTAGGTTGATGATAACAAAGTTAGCAACTTTATTATTAGTTATGTCGTTGTCTATCATTTTTATATATCTTTTACATTAATTGACTTGTCATCGGACCCTTACTTATGTTCTCTTTGTTACGAAGCCCTCGTAGTGAAGGCCCATGTCGAGAACAACAGTCTATGCGTTATTAGGGAAACAACATTCTTGTCGAGCACATGTCTAGGTTGATGATGACAAAGTTAGCAACTTTATTATCAGTTATTTCGTTGTCGATAATTTTTATATATTTTTTACGTTAATTGACTTGTCATTGGACCCTTACTTATGTTCTCTTTGTTACGAAGCCCTCGTTGTGTAGGCCCATGTCGAGAACAACAGTCTATGCGTTATTGGCGAAGCATTGGACTCTTTCTCGACGGTTGACTCTGTCTTTCACTTTGGTATCAAGATAGTTTACTTGTTAGGTCTTTGTCTTTCACTTTGGTATCAATTTAGTTTGCTGGATTATCAAAATCCCAGGAATCAAGTACCACCTTATGGAAGTGCGTGTATAAATGTTTTATGAAGCACTCGTTGAGAAACACAATTTGGAGAAAAATAGCTCATCACTGATTAATTCAAGAATGAATTCTTGGCCTTTATGAGAACTCATTGAGAAACCTCACGTGAAGAAAAGTAGCTCATCAATTATTAACTCAACAATTGACTCTTGGCCTTTTACTTTCTTGATAGTGTATTTTAGTGTACTTATCAAAATCCAACCAATCAAAGTTACATCATATCGAAGTACATGTCAATGTACCAGTCTAGATCCATCTTAATTCCGGATCTATCAAGCGTCGAGAGGGATCAAATCTCTGGAGGTGAAAACCTTTTTTTTGAGTGCAAAACTTGAGGAAAGGTTTTCACCTCGAGAGATTTGATCCCTCTCGGTGCTTGATAGATCTGGAGTTAATATGGATCTAGGCTGGTTTCAGTTGTGTGCGACCAAGGAAAATCTATCGATAATATGAGGAACATATGCTTAATTTTATCAATAATATGTAAATACATCTAATATTAACATAACCATTTTAAATATGTTAAATATGTCTGAGATTCATTGAGTCATTTTAATTTTAAATTTGATTAGTTACCTCAATTTGTTGAGATGATAAATATTGTAAGATAACTTTAATGATGAAATAAAATTTTGAATGCAAAGTGATGATGTAATAATATTGAATGATAGAAACTGTGAATAATAAGAATGTAGTCAATTACGAAGTCTTCATTGTGATCGATTTCAAACTATTTTCTTCTACTATTCTTATTTTCACCCATGTTATTTTTGTCATATTTTCATATTGATTATTTGAAAAGGACAGTTGGAATCGTAAACCATTTAAATATTTAGCTCGAGCTATTGTAGTAAACATCATACCTTGTCTCTCTTGCTCTCCAATATTAATAGGTTGAATTACTATAACGCAAAAATCAATGTACATTGTCAATACTTTTTTGTGCTTACACTAAAATCATTGCACACACACTATTAATCCAATGACTTTAAAATTAATGTGCCATCATACATCAAATTAGAAATCAACATATACACTGAAATCAATTTAACTAATGCAAGAAATCAAATAATAATAGGAAAAAACATCTACACTAAAATCAATGCATATAATGCAAGTAATGAAATATGATTAGAAATCAACATCTACACTCAAATAAATGAGTCTAGTGTAAGTAGGAAAATAGGATTTAAAGCCAACATCTACACTGAAATCAATGCATCTAGTGCATGTAATCAAATAGGATTAAAAATCACCATGTACACTGAAATAAATGCATTTAGTGCAAGGAATCAAATAGGATTATAAATCATCTACATTTAAATCAATGCATTCAGTGCAACCAATCAAATATAGTTATAAATCAACATCTACATTGAAATTAATGCATCTAGTGCAAGCAATCAAATAAGATCAGAAATCACCATCTACACTGAAATCAACGCATTTAGTGAAAGCAATCAAATAGGATTAGAAATCACCATCTGCATTGAAATCAATCCATTCAGTGCAAGCAATCAAATAGGATTAAAAATAATCTACATTGAAATCAATTCATCTAGTGAAAGAAATCAAATATAACCAAAAATCAAAATCTACATTAAAATTAATGCATCTAGTGAAATCAATCAAATAAGATTAGAAATCATCATCTACACTGAAATTAATGCATCTACTACAAGAAGCATTCTTCTATCTCTACATATATATATATATATATATATATATATATATATATGTGTATATATATTATTTCTCTTTATCTCACCCCCATATGCACATGTCTCTCACTCCATATCTATCAATTTGCTCGTCCCTCACTCCTTCTCTCCATCTATCTTTTTTTCTCTTCACCTTACATCTATATCTATATCCCACTCTTTCTCTCCATATCAACTCCAAAACATAAACACTCTTTCTCCAATCTATCTATCTATCTATCACTCCCTCCTCCTCCTCCTCCTCCTCCTCTCTCTCTCTCTCTCACTTCAATCTCTCTTCCTTCCTACTATGCTTTCTCCCTCTCTCTCCATATTCTTTATCACTCTCTCTCTCTCTCTCTCTCTCTCTCCACTTTTCACCCTCTATGTCTTTATTCTTACCTCCCCCTCTCTCCCTCTCCATCTTCATATCTCTTTCCCTACCTCTCTTCACCCTCTCTCTTCATTTCTCTCCCCCCCCTCTCTCTATCTTCACCTTCCAACTTTGTTACCATATGCCTCTCTCTCTCCTTCTCTCCCCCCTTCTCTCCATATATCCTTATTTGTCTCTTTATCTCACCCCAAAACATACACACTCCCTCTTCATCTATCCCTTGTCACTCCCCCTCTCTCTCCACTACTCACTCTCTATGTATTTATTCTTCCCTCCATCTCTCCTCATCCAGCTCCATCTCTCAATCCCTCTCTCTCTCCCCCTCTAAATCCATATTTCTATCCCTCCCTCTCTCCTCCCCTCTCTCCTCCTCTCTTTCAAGTCCCCTCTCCTTTCCTTCCTCTCTCTCCCTTTCTCTTCCCCCATATCTCTCTCTCTCCATCTCTCATTCCTTCCCTCTCCCCCCCTCAAAATCCATATTTCTATCCCTCCCTCTCTCCTCCCCTCTCTCCTCCTCTCTTTCAAGTCCCCTCTCTTTTCCTTCCTCTCTCTCCCTTTATCTCCTACCTCCCTTTATCTTCCCCCATCTTTACCTCTCTCTCTCTCTGATAATCCTCTCTTCCCCCATCACTCTCTTCCTCTCTCTCATAATTCCTCTCTCGCCTCCTTCTATTTGACCCCCCAACTATATTTCTTTCTCTCTCTCTCTCTGTCCTCCAATCCTCTCTCTTCCCCCATCACATTATCTCACTCTCCAACTATCTTACTATTTCTATCCCTTTATCCTTCTCTCCCTCCTTGTCTCCATCACGCCTCCTTTCTCCTTCTCTCCCCCCTTGTCTCCATCACTCCTATGTATCTTTATCCCACCCATAAGCATACACATACTCTCTCCATCTCTCCCTTGTCACTCCCTCTCTATGTATTTCTTCTTCCTTTCCTCGCTCTGCCTCCAGCTCCATCTCTCTATCCCTCCTTCTCTCCTCCTCCTCTCATCCTTTTTCTCTCTCCTTTTCTCTCCTACATCCCTCTCCCTCCCCCCTTCTTTCTCTCTCTCTCACTCTTTACCCTCCAATCCTCTCTCCTTCTCCCTCCCTCTTTCCTTATCTCTGTCCCACCTCCATCTTTATGTCTCCCTCTCCCTCTCTTACCCTTCTCTAACTCTCTCACCCTTCTCACTCTCTCTCTCTCTCTCTTCATTCCTCTTCTCCCTTCTCCTTCAATTTATCTCTATATATCCCTTGTCACTTCCCCTATTTCTCCACCTCTATCATATATCATGATATATTAATATATATTACAATATAATAAATTTAATATTCTCCTGAGTAATATAAAAATAGGTTTTATTTATTTATTTATATTTTTAGGTATTTACCATATATTATTTATTTATCATATCTCTTTTTTGAGTGCTAGTAAACTCTTCATATTTTAAATTTATATCTTTTAAATTTATTTTTAATGAATTTTTAATTGTTCATTTATATGTTTATGTAAGTTATTGTTCAAGCCGACATTTTTTTTGGCTTTTGACATACTTACACATCGGGGTCATACTGGGCTATAGAATGTGCCTCTCAACGCAACAAGGAACATGCCTTAGAGATTTTGGAACACTGTTGAGATGGAGAGACTCCTAGAACATGATAATAATGCATAAATAAAATGCAAAATGAAAAATAAAATCAGAAAGAGAGTTATGCATTGCTAAATAGATGTGAAAATTGCTGGTAGGATGTCGATGTCGATGTCGATGTCGATATCATAAGAGATGTTAAATTTCTTATCAAGATAGTATAAATATTAGAATTTTATCTCTAGGGTAACTTAATTGGGATGGTTATGAAAGTGAAGTGTTATGTATTGGGATTTATTTATGTTTATGGTGGGGTATACTTAAGCACCTAGGAGTTAAGTGGTAGTGGTTGGAATGGACCATATGTCACACACGAATAAGAACTTGTCCTAATTAATCGTTTCTTTACTAAAAAAAGAAAATATTTTAAAATGTGAAATCAATATTACATTAAAAAATATATCCATTATGTTAAATATTAATTATTTGTTAATAAACATATTTTATTAATTTACTTGAAAAAAATCATCAATTTTGTATATTCATCGAGGAAAAGAAACTAAATATTTTAAAATAATGAAACTCCATATATGTAATCACTATTCCATATTATTTATATATAAATTATTAAAAAAATTAATAAAAACAACAACAAAAAATTATACAAATTTAACACCTCAACTAAAAATAAACCGTTTACCCCATAAATTCGATCATCAATCAAAAAATTCGAAGTCTATTTATCGGTGGTCTAATTCTTCAATTGTTCAATCCTATTATTTTATCGAATCTCGTATTAACAAGGTTGGTGAGCCTCTTTCTTTTTCATTGTAGCGATAGTATATCTTATATGATAAGTAGTTTTTGAGCTCGGTTGGATTCTCATATTCTATTCATAATTTTGAAAAAATTGCTATATTTATGTATAGAATGTAATTCACCTATCAGTTATACTCTATTAAGACATTATATCCATTGAACCTTTAGTTTACTTCTTCTTTATTATTGTTCATTCTATTTAGTTAGAGCCCCGTCACCTTTTCTTAAAATTAAAAATGATGACGAGAACAATGACTGGTCTATGGCTATGGCTAAAGATGATCACTTCTTGGCTATGGCTAGAGATGGCTGATCTATCACTAGGGCTAGAGATGTCCGCTTTGTGGCTAGAGACCCAAGAAAAATTCAAGGACTTACGAATGAAGAACAATTATCATGGTTCAAGAAACCATGGCCCATTATGTTCTTTGATCATAATAGAGTTTGTTAGTTTGTATGATATATCGAGAGTAGCCCATTTAATCGCATAGATCCTATGAGGACCAAAGTCTCTCATTATTTTTTTGGTGCATACTCAAGTGATGGAAAAAATAAATTTCTTTTACGCTTTTACATAGTGTATTGGTCCTTGGGGAAAAGCTCGAGAAATATAGAGATCTTTTAGATATTTCTTTCTCATCTGTGGATCCTTATCATATATGGAACCATACCATAAAAAGAAGAAGAGATTATTTATGAAATGAATTTTTGGATCAAGTGAAAGTTGTAAGCCATGGATCTCCCACTGAAAATGTTATAGAAAGGAGAGTGAAATTATCCAATTCTCATGGGATTATTTTACTGAAATGTATGATCCATTCCTTAAAGAGGCATTCCATGGAACAATAAACCAATTCGAGTCCCTCCAAATGTCGAACAATTCGATCGTTTTAAATCTTTCAGATTTTATAGAGATATCTATTAAATACTATAACAAGGGATCCCGAATGACCAGTTTGGGTATGGATACCATATCTCTCATCATTGGCATGAATTGGAACATGAAAGCGTTTGTCTACCCTAGGAACCCTTACCTACAGATATTGTTTGTTCGCTTGTTACGATCTCTAAATCATCGAAAAGATGAAAGGTTGAACCTATTTTGAAACAGATTTATCTATTAGTAGAAAGTATAATTCCAAATCAAGCAAAGAATATCTTTGAAGAGTATTTTTGAAATATAGATTTTTATTTTGGTAAAATTATCTATCTAAAATATTTGTTTGAAATTCCCTCCGATCATATCAAATAAATCTATATAAAATATGATGACTCATTGATACATTTCCCATGATTGCGAATATCCTTTCAAGTAGCCTATATAGATCTCGTAGTGGAAATAAATTCATGTAATGAATATATCTACACAAACTATTATTTTTTCACACAAGTTCATTTATGATATATTTACCTGAAAAAAGGGGAGGAAGGGAACTTAATCATTATAGGCACACTTCTCACAGCTTACAAAACAGATTTAAATGCCGGGAGTGCATTGTTTCTAGAGTTATGCTACTACTGCTACTTCTTACATGCCTTTATGAATTGGAGACAATCACATTTATACTATAATTTCTAACAAACTGATCGAGCAAGAGGATGCATTTTTTTTCATAATAAAATATATTAACATCTAATAATCAACAGACAATATTGAGAGGGCAAAAGAAGGAGAAGATTCATTTGTTAACTTTGTTTTTGCTTTCTCTATGGCCACTCACTTAATCCATAGAGTTGGATTTGTGCTCGGACCTTTTGATGAGAATGTCCTAGAAATAGTTGATGGTCCCTTCAAGGTAATATGAGTGATTTTTCACATCCATTGACTCATTGTTGCATGTGGATCATTGTTCTTGAAGAAGGGAAATTTCCTCTTTAGTGTGCACCTTGTTCTATAACATCTAATTCTTCAGATGCTCTATTACCACTTTGTGTGATTTGAAAAACACACAGGAGTGGCCTTTATCATTAGAGGGATCCATGTTCTTATTGTGAGAGGGAGAGGAGGAATTGCTACATTTTTCCTGAGAAGCAAAGAATGATGTTTTGAATGTGTCAGCTGAGAAGCCATGGGAATGAAGGGAATGTATGGTTGTTATTATGATGGGAAAAATGGATGTAATGTTGTGATAGAAGGTAGCTAGAAGATAAGGGGAGCATATGCAGGTACGGGAGGAACGGTTGATATCGCAACGAGGGCTAAGGAAGGAGGAGCGATGTGTCACTGCCCAATTTGGTAACAGAGAGTAGCATAAGAACATAAGCCTTAAATAAATGTCATAACATAGAGAGATTGCACTTGAGAGCTGATCCGGATTTATGCAGGAACGCAACAGAATACAGATATAACCATAGATATAGAGATGCAGCAGAAATAATGCTTCATTTTATTAATAAAAGAATGACTGCAATAAGCTTACAAACATAATGGAAAGAAGCTAGGGCGCCGGTAGCGTATCTCTGAGAAGAGATGTAGCGTACGCAGGCCTCTAAACTGTGTTACATTGAGGCTCGCAGGCCTATTACAGACATAATGGAAATAGATGAGCCAGGGTACTGGTAGCGTATCCCTGAGAAGAGATGTGGCGACTACCAGCCCCTGAACTGTGTTACAATGCAAACATGATGGAGATGTGGCGAGCTAGGGCACTGGTAGCGCTTATCTCTGAGAAGAGATGTATCGGCTCCCAGCCCCCTGAACTGTATTGCAATGAGGCTCAAGGGCCTATTTATTGTTGAGAAACAATGTAGAATCCGAAAGGTCCAAAACCCTAACCGTAGGAGATGAAGCGCCGAAACTGTGGGCCCCGTTTGGGTAAATTGGTGGTTCAACTTCCCGGGGACGTAACTTTGGCATCCGATCTCCGTTTGACGCGCTCAATAGCTCGTTAGAAAGATCTATCTGAGGACTTCAATTTTTGAATGAGCAACATCGATCCATGGACCCATGTTGCTCTCCGTTTTCCCAAAAAGCGTCGTTTAGGGCCTCAAAACGGCTCCGAAAGTTTAAGACCCGAAAAACTGCCAAAAATAGTAAGTTGTGCCGAAACTTACAAACTGAAATAAATGATGGTGGGGGTTCAAATGGACTCAATGGGTGGCCATCAATATCCACCTGGATTATTAATGCCCCAAAACGGCTTCGGGTGTGCAGGACCCGAAAACCTGCTATAAATAGTAAGTTGTGCTGAAGCTGAAAAACTGAAATAATTGATGCTGCAGGTCCAAATGGAATAGGTGGGAGGCCACCGATATCCACCTGGATCATTCCTCCCTCCTTAGGAAGCAATGGTCTCCATTGCGTTAAGTTCCTCCATGGGGGGGGGGGGAATTTTGCTGAACTTGGTGTTGGATGTAGATGTGCCACCGGTGGGCAGCCATTGAAGGATCTGAAAAAAAATTGTCCATCATCGCGTTCCTCTGTTTCTCGAGGGCATCCTCGAGCACGATTTTGATAGGATCTCCTGCTCCCTCATCTTTATTTCCTTCCGCCATGGGGGGTCGTCGGGGTTGCGAGGTTGAACTCCTTATACCCTGGTCGCCTTGGGGACATGAAGAGAAAAACTGAGAAAGAGCGGACCCCGCTCTGATACCACTGATTCGGATTTATGCAGGAACGCAACAGAATACAGATATAACCATAGATACAGAGATGCAGCAGAAATAATGCTTCATTTTATTAATAAAAGAATGACTGCAATAAGCTTACAAACATAATGGAAAGAAGCTAGGGCGCCGGTAGTGTATCTCTGAGAAGAGATGTAGCGTACGCAGGCCTCTAAACTGTGTTACATTGAGGCTCGCAGGCCTATTACAGACATAATGGAAATAGATGAGCCAGGGTACTGGTAGCGTATCCCTGAGAAGAGATGTGGCGACTACCAGCCCCTAAACTGTGTTACAATGCAAACATGATGGAGATGTGGCGAGCTAGGGCACTGGTAGCGCTTATCTCTGAGAAGAGATGTATCGGCTCCCAGCCCCCTGAACTGTATTGCAATGAGGCTCGAGGGCCTATTTATTGTTGAGAAACAATGTAGAATCCGAAAGGTCCAAAACCCTAACCATAGGAGATGAAGCGCCGAAACTGTGGGCCCTGTTTGGGTAAATTGGTGGTTCAACTTCCCGGGGACGTAACTTTGGCATCTGATCTCCGTTTGACGCGCTCAATAGCTCGTTAGAAAGATCTATCTGAGGACTTCAATTTTTGAATGAGAAAAATTGGTCCATGGACCCATGTTGCTCTCCGTTCTCCCAAAAAGCGTCGTTTAGGGCCTCAAAACGACTCCAGAAGTTTAAGACCCGAAAAACTGCCAAAAATAGTAAGTTGTGCCGAAACTTACAAACTGAAATAACTGATGGGGGTTTCAATGGTGGCCATCACATCCACCTGGATTATTAATGCCCCAAAACGGCTCCGGGTGTGCAGGACCCGAAAACCTGCTATAAATAGTAAGTTGTGCTGAAGCTGAAAAACTGAAATAATTGATGCTGCGGGTCCAAATGGAATAGGTGGGAGGCCACCGATGTCCACCTACATCAAGAGCAGAGGCAAGGAGGGACCAAAATTCAATGGAAAACGCTAATCTTTGGAGTGAAGAGGTTGCTTGAGATTTAAAGCATGGATCACGGATGATGAGGATAGAGGATGGAGGGGTGAATTTAAAATGTGAGGAGAGTATATGTGATGATGGTTCATGGGATGGGTGTTGTAGTTCTGAGTGCGAGTACACTAAATGGAGGTGTGGAGTATCTTGGGAGGGTTCATATCAATCCAAATATGAAGATAGAGGATATTTCTGTAGTTACACTCAGAGGGTCGGGTCATTTCATGACTGCTAAGATGTTGTCCTTAGTGAGGGAGAAAAATCATGATGGTGATAGGAGTCATGGAAGACTTCAATGGATGGGGATGAGTATGATTTTTCATTATATTTTGACTTTTCCAACATCTATGTTAACTCCTTCATTTGCCTAGAAGTCAGCCTATTTGTTGTTTCGTCTTAATATGTGATAATAGTCTCCTTGCAATCTGCTTCGCATATTTTTTCTCTACTCAATATTTGACAAAGTGTTTCCTTTTTTGGTTTATTTCCACTTACCATTTCATGAATGATTATAGAGGAATCCCCAAAAATTATTGGGTTGTGGATATATTTGTCTTTCAATATTTTCATGCCCAGTATAATACCATATGCCTCCACTTTGTTGTTGGACATTTTTCCCATCCCCCAATTAAATTGGATATGACTCGAGTTGTCTCTATGAGTTATTATTCCGCTACCTCCAGCTTTGCTCAGACTCATTTTGGAAGCTCCATCGAAGAAAAAACAGTGTCTGTTGAGGGATCTAATACAATTTTGGAATTCTTCCTCCTCCTTTTTGATTTTCCAGATTGGTTATGCCTTCGTGAATTTTTTCATTTGTTAGATTGAGATCTTGTTGAGGGCGAAGCTGATCCAGATTTTTTCTTCATTTTGTAGTTGACGCATGTTGATTCCATTTATCCCTTTAGCTAAGGGACCTAACAAATAAACTCTGTGATTTGACCCAATGCCTTTGAAGTCACTCTTTTCATTGTTGTATTTTTAATTTTAAACACTTTCCCATTCCTGGCAAGCCAGATCTGCCAGTAGAGGAAGGAGGGGATGTTGGCCCAGAAACTTTGTACTCTGATTTTGTTTTTAAATGAGTGGGGTCAGTTTCTCCTCCATTTGCTTCAAAATTGATTTATAGGGGTGTTTTAATTTAAGTTTTCTTCAATTGGTGATACTTATTTCTCCCAACACTCTCTAGAGAATGAGTACGCTAAGAATAGGTGTTGAATAGTTTCTTCCTCCTCCATACAAAGGGGACATTGAGAGGGTCCATGGATTCCACTTTTTTTAGATTCTTGGTTGTAATAGATTTTCTATGGAGGAGGTTCCATAGAAATATCTTGATTTTTGGGAGGGTTTACACCTTCCAACCACACTTCCAATACTTCCATTCTTGTTTCCTTTGTTGTTATTGAATCTTGTCGTAGCCAGACTTAACTCCGTAGTCTCCACTTGTAGGAACCCAAAAATGAGTACCTTGTATGTTCTTATCTATATAGGAAGATCCCAATAACCGAGATATCATGGATTTCCATTGGTCAGTGAGGTTTATCGACAAGTTGGGTTTGTCCCAATATTTCCAATTTCCATCTTTCTCCCATTTGGATATTTCCCCCAATTTTTTGTAGCCTTCCACTGTCATCCCGGTCCTTAGGCCATGAATATCTGGGGTGTTTCCCAAGGGAGGGTTTCGAATTATGCTATCGGTCCATAAGTTACTTTTTTCACCATTCTCTAGCCTTGTTGAGATATTTTCCTTTATAACTAAAATTATGTTCAAGATGAGCTTCCAGATTTGAGAGCATGGTGTTATGGGGGGACTTCTTTCCAATAAGGAGATTCTTGGAGCATTGAGGTATTTTTCTTCTAAGGCATATTTCCACCAGCATCTTTCTCCAGTGATAAACCTCCGAACAATCTCGATTCCTAGAGCCAAATTCATTGTTCTGGGAGTTCTAACAGATACGCCTCCATTTTTGTAATGAGAAATGATTTGGGTTCAATTGACAAGGCTGAATTTTTTTGTTCCAGATTTGCCTCCCTACCATAGAAAATTTCTATGATGATTTCTATTTGTTTATGTATGCTTGTTGGAGATGATATTAGAGAAAACTGATATAGGGGTAACGCTAATAGAATTGATTTGATGAGAGTGATTCCTCTAAGGCTTGGATTTTACTTTTAATTTTCTTGACATACTTACTCCAAATCTCAGTCTTTAAATTTTTCTTACTGATGGGAAGCCCTAGATATTGGAAGTGGCTCCAATTTGTTTGGAATGGAATTTTCAAAATTTGTGACATTCTTTGTAGCGTTCTTAGAGGGGTGTTCCAGCCATATAATCAAATTTTCCCATTGTTAATCATCCCTCCCGAGACATCCATGAAATTGTCCAAAAGAGATTTAAATATTCATACTACTATACAAGATGCTCCTCCCATGAGAAGTTTGTCGTCTGCAAATAAGGAATGATTGATAATTTTGGTGCCTCTTCTTATGGTCAGACCTATCAAGGAAGAGTTCCTTCGCCTGTGCTCCATCTTTCTACTTAGCGATTCAGCCATTAGAATGTAGAGGAAGGGAGACAAGGGGCAGCCTTTTCTAAGCCCTCTTGAGCTCTGGAAATAAGCACATGGTCTATTGTTTACAAGTGGGGAAATTCATGGCCCATTGGTGCAGGCTTTAATAGTGACAATAAAGTCATCAGAGAAGCCAAATCTATTAAGAACAATAGCGAAGTACGAGATTTTGACTCTATAAAAAGCATTGGCCATGTCAATCTTTAAGATGAAGCCTTGTTCATTGCAGGAGAAGATTAAGTGGAGGGCCTCTTGGACAAGAATGATATTGTCAACAGTTTGATGGTTTGGGACGAAACCTCCCTAGTTTTCAGAGATAAGGTAGTGGAGGTGCAGTTTAGGTCTCCCTGCTAAGATTTTAGAGATGATTTTGTAGGAAGCATTGCATATGGGTATAGGGTAAAATATATTGAGAGAAGAGGAATGAGGGTATTTTGGAATGAGGGAAATAAAGGTAAAATTTTTGAATCCTTGCACCTTTTAATTTTTAATGCCATATCTTATCATTTTTAATAGATCCTTTTTTATTACATGCCATAAGCTACAGTAGAAAGAGATGGGGAAGCAATCCAGGACCGAGGCCTTTTTTGGATGTCGGTCATATACAACTTTCATAATTTTTTTTTTTGAGAATTCTCTAGAGTGTTCTTTTTTTTTTCCTCATCAATTAATTCTGGGACGTGCATTAAAATTTCATCTGGATTTGCCTTGTTGTCCATGGTTATAAGGAGAATAAATGTTATATATGCTGATTTTTTTTCCCATGGCTGCACTTTCCATATTTTTTTAATCTAGTGAGCTTCCACTATTGAGTCCTACATTTTCAATTTTCCTTTTTTCCAAAGGGCATATATCCCTTAAGGTACTCCATTTGCTGATATAGATTTTCCTTCATAATTTTTTATTTTTGCTGTGATACTATCCATCTCTTGGCTGCTGATTTTTGTCTCTTGGACAAGGAGGATGTCTGGTTTTTCTTTTTTAATGAGGTATTTGATGAGATTTAGTTTGGAGGGATGAACCAACCCCCTGCAGTTCTAAGAGACTATTATCATTATTTATTGGGAATTGAGGATGGGGGACCTTTCCCTCTATGGACCTATTGAGTTTTTTCATTGCTCTTGTTGCCTTTCTTGAGGTAGCTCTCCATTGGTTGTTGCATTCCCAAGGTGAGGTCCTTCACGGATGCCTTGTCTCTTAATTTTTTATTTGACTTCCTTCCTTCTTTCTTGGAATATTCAAGATATAATAGGGATTCCTTAGACTAATTTGATCTGAATGGAAAATGGAATCCACCCATGGTATTCATCTACCCATGTTATCCATTCACCCATGGAATTTAGCCATGGTATTGTAAATGGAATCAACCCATGGTATTCATCCACCCATTGTATTTATTCGCCCATGGTATTGTAAGTGACATCTATCCATGATATTCATTCACCCATGGTATTCATCCATACATGGAATTTACCCATGGTATTGTAAGTGGTATCTATGCATGGTATTGACCCATGGTATCCACCTATGGTATCTACGCATGGTATTGTAACTCAAAAAAGGATATAAATAACAAGCCTCAATTTGTAAAAGGACATATTTTCCACCACAATGTAGCTTCTACAGTTATTCTCTATTTTAATAAAACAAATTTCTTTCTGGTTTTATTTGCTTTATGTTCTCTCTTTTTTTCTGACAAGTAGTGGTATCAGAAAAAAAGAGAGAACACGAAGCAACTAAAAATAGAAATAAATTTGTTTTATTAAAACAAATAATAACTGTAGAAGCTACATTGTGGTGAAAAATCTGTCCTTTTACAAATTGAGGCTTGTTATTTATAGCCTTTTTTGAGTAACAATACCATGCATAGATACCATAGGTGGATACCATGGGTCAATACCATTAGTAGATACCACTTACAATACCATGGGTAAATTCCATGTGTGGATGAATACCATGGGTGGATACATACCATGGGAGAAGGAATATCATGGATAGATGTCACTCACAATACCATGGGCGAATAAATATAATGGGTGGATGAATACCATGGGTCAATGCCATTTACAATACCGTGGGTAAATTCCATGGGTGGATGGATAACATGGGTAGATGAATACCATGGGTGGATGTCATTTTCCATTTAGATCATAATTTCTTATTAGAATCTAGTCCGAGGAGGGAGGAAGGGGGCTAGAGATGATGGGGTGGGGGGGTGGCTCCAAGAGGGGAGGTTTATATGAAAAGAAGCCCTAAGGGGGAGGGGAGACTAGGGAAGGAGAGGAGAATTCAAAGTTGTTCTGGGGAATGAAGGGGAGGGAGAGGGAAGGATGAGGGGCTCAGATGGTTTGGATGGATTAGAGAGGGGATCGAAAGTGTTGGATCATAGGATGGGGGAGGTTTCGGTGATGGAGGAGGAAGGTTGAGTGGAGGATATGTTGGAAGGAGAGGGAGGATCAAATGGGGGAGGCAGAGGGGGTGCAGGCTGAGATTTGTTTGCAATATTTTTTTTTACTTCTTCCCATTTTGGATCTTGAATTTCTTCAGTTTACTTATCGTTATATTATTTTTTTTGCATCTGTTAGCAAAATGGTAATATTTGTGACATACCTTACACTTGAAGGGTACTTTGTTGTAGTTCAACTGCTGAATGTGTGTCTAGTTATCGACCTTGAGCCTCATATCTTCTGGTAGTTCTTCTCCTAGGTCAAATTTGACACAGATCCTTGTGCATTCCTGCATATTATCCTTTGGTTTGCTTTTTTCGATGTAATTTCCCACAACATTCCCTATTTCTCTCACCAAATCATCTCCCCAACAATGCAAGAGAAGGTGTGGCAACCTGACCCATACCAAAACTGCATTAGGGACATCCACTTCCAGATCAAAGTATGGCATCCATATATTCAAATATAAACCTCTGGTGTCCATGAAGTAAAAAACACTTTAGAAGATTAAGTCATGGTCATCCTTGGATTCAAAGTGGAAGGTATAGTAACCTCTCCTGCAAAATCGAATGTAGATATTTCCATAAGTGACTTGTGCCCAGATTCATTCCACCCATTTTTGGACGGTCTTAGGCGAGGGCCTAAACTAGTAAACTACGAAACCAACCCTTTTTCAGATAATGATATTGCTGCTCTCCCTAGAAAATTTGGAGACAGGTTAATCTCGGGGACTGCTTGAAGTTTTTTTACAAAATTGGAGATTTATAGTCTGTTTCTCTGAGGGCCCATTGAGGCGATTAGAGAGGCGAAAGAAGTGGCAGCCGCATCAGGCTGAGCATGGAGAGATGAGGAAGGGTTTTCGTTAGAAGGGGCCTTGCCTGAATCAAGCTTCAGGTGAACCATGAAAGCTGGAGGCCCAGGCGCTACGATTAGGGAGCCACTAGGTCAGGAAGTACTCCTAAAAAAACTATCTAGTGAATATTAACAACTGAATTAATGGTATAAATGTTACGCCCACAGGTACCATAAAATGGGAATTGATTCTTTTTCTTTTTAATACAGAACAAATTTTCCTTTTCGAGTCTTTGGCACAGCATGAGTAGAAAATACTGCAAAATTGCGTGAGAATGTATCTATGGATGATTCAAAGTAAATGAAATATTGTATTTCCATTTACAAGAAAATATGATTAAATGAACCTCTCCGAATTAGAGAAATTTGGAAATATGTGCCTTGATGGTAATTTTTTTTATGATGGGTGAGTATGATGATGTAGCCCCAATTCTACTAGCAACGAATAGGATTTTTTCAACAAATGTCAAAGGCGCACTAACCTTTTATATTGGGAAAAGACTACTAGTTATAAAATGTTATTTTGTTGAGATAGATTATCATCGGTTCTTAATCGTAGGATCCATACGTGCTAAAATATGGAAAATTATGATATGGAAGAGGGTACATCAGAATTTACATTCCACTTTATTTTTTAGAAGAATGGAAATACTTGCTTATCCTAAATATTATTATGACACGTTCAATTCTACTAGATTGAATCATGAACAAATCCAAAGAGAATTTAGGGAGAAAATCTAGAGAGCTAAAGACATGAATCCATTCCTCCATAATCTGAAAATTTTTGTGTGGATGGAATTGAACCTTTTAAAAGGTTTATTAGTGGATTAATCAAATATTAGAAAAAGAATAACATTACCATCACTTATAATAGCCAAAAGAATTATTCGTATATTATTATTTCAAGTCCCTAAATTTTCCATAGATTGGGAAGAAATGAGGAGAGAAATGCATGTTAAATGTGCTTTTAATGGTACCAAATTTTTTGAAACAAAATTCCAAAACAAATGGAAAAAACATGGTATGTAGATAAAGCTTCTATTTATTTTTCATTTGAAGCCTTCGCATAGATCCAAACTCCAATTTGAAAAAATATTGCATTGGATTTATTTAACGACCTCTGGATTCGAAACTAACAAACCTTTCGGTGACCCAAACTCAAAGCTAGGACTTTCTTCCAAATTTTCTCAACCGATCTTCAAAAAAATCATTTTAAAAAGATTGATAAGGCGATTGGCCATGTTCAAAAAAGTTAAGAAAGGATTGAAGAGAGAATTGATTCTCTTCAAAAAAGTGAAGAGACGATTGCGAGGATCGACATGAATAAGAGGCATTCCATGAGTTGGATAGATATAAAAAAGTGAACTTAATGACAGGATACAAAATAAATTACTAAGTGAGACTATCTCTATGGGTAGTGCAAATGATTCATCGAAATTTAATGATAAATTTGGATATGAAACCTAAAAAATTAATGTGAAATATCCAGATGATTGGACAACCACAATGAAGGAGTGGATCAAATGTATCGTAATCATAAATAACTCTCCTATAACTGGAATGTCTCTAGTAGAACCAGAGATTCATACTAAATTGAAGCAAATTTTTAACATATTGGGATCAACATTAAGAAAATTATTGGTTCAGATTCAATGAATGTCTTGTCAATTTCGATTAAAAAGTATCCAATTAATCTAAAAAAGGTTCTATTCAATGAAATTAATGAAAATTTTCTCAAAATAATGGACCAAGATCTCTTACCAAGTGTTATTCATTTCATAGGGTCAAATATCAAATTTTGGATTCAATCCATGGGGAATATAACAACAATTTATGGATGAATATGAATTATCAGTAATGATATTTGAAGATTAAATAGACGTAAAATTACCAACTACTATTTGATCAAAGAAAAAATAGAAGATTTTGAAATTCGACCCGATCGAAACATGTTCTCAGTATCGCAAGAATGTGTATTTCACAAGATATGGCAAATAACAACAATGGATAGGTCCTATTCAAAATATTTTTTAAAATATTGAGCCCAAACATCATATCTGTTGATAAAGAATACATCATATCTATTGATAAAGAATAAGTTAAAAGAATTATTAGATGTACAAAGAAATATTGCATCCTGAAAAACCATAAGATCTCAAAAGAGGACATTGGATAATTGATTTTTTATATATAAATTAATAAAAACAACAAAGCATTTTATACAAATTTAACACCTCTACTAAAAACGAGCCATGTGGTGGCATGTCACTGCTCATTATGAATTATGTGTATATAGTTTTTAATTTATTTGATTGAAATGATGTGTTAAGAAGAAATTATTTGAAATAAAAAAAAATTATTGAAAATTTATATATTTAAAATTTATAAATTTGAAGTGGATTTTATCTATAGTTGACTTGGAAATGTGGTTATTTGAAAATTATTTTAAATTATTTACCAATTAAACTTATATAAATTAACTAGCCAAATATAAAATCAAATATATCCTTAACTAAAAGTTTATATTTAAAATTTTAATTATGTTTTTATTTAAAAATAAAATAACATTTTAAATATATAAATATTTTAATAAATGTATTTTAATATTTTATCCTAAAATATTTCAATACTTTCAAGACAATAATAATATATATAGTTATGTATCTATGTGTTGTTTAGGGAGGACCTAACAAAAGTTTTTATACTCCTCTAGTTTAATAATTAAAAAAAAAAAAATTATACATGATATCTTACTTCTAAATAACATGTTGAAATTAAAAAAAAAAAAAAATTATTTATACAATTAGATTATTTATGATGTTGTATCCATTTTTAATATTAAAATTATGATTAAAACACTTAAACATGGTTGAAGTCAAATACTAAATTGTGAGTTTAGGATGGAAATGACTCAATAAACGAGGCATTTCCAAAAGATATCCTTGCCATATTTCCATCCTAAACTCACAAGGAATTTCCAAAAGCTACCGATGCCATCTTTCCATCCTAAACTCGCATTTTAGTATTTGAACTCAACCATGCTTCAAGTAAATCTGTAAATTTTGTGTTGAATAAGAAGTTACACTAGATATTTTCTAGTGTGTCTTAGGATATGTTATGTAATCTCTGATAGTAAACACTGAAATCTAAATTTTTCAAAAGTTTCATATTACCAAAATTCAAAAATTCAAAATTATTTTAATATGTTTTTATAACTTCTCTATCCCAAATATGATTAACAACTACTTCCAATCTACATAATATTCTCAAATCATTACTATTAAGAATGATCCTTGTATCAAGATGTATAATTATAAAATATATCAACAAAAATCACAAAAAAACAACTCCAATAAATATATATATATATATATATATATATATATATATATATATATATATATATATATATATATATATATATATATATAATAATCTATAATTAATATATATATATAAATAAATAAATAAATTTACAATAACTCAATTTCCAATAACTTCTCCTTTACAAATATGATTCATAACTACTTTCAATCAATCTAGTATTTTTGTTCATATATTTTGAGTTGATATGTCTATTTAATATTTTTATTAATATACTTTGAATAAATCGTGAATTTTGTTTGATGTGAAAATCATAGATTCAAAATCTATCTAATCCCACATGCCTAATAAAAAAAATAAAAAAATTTACATTATAATATCCACTTGTTTTTACTAGGAATTATCCTTGTGCACGGACTTGCAATTATAATATATCAAATGAAATGATAAGAAAGAACTGCAAGGTAGCCAGTACATGAAATAGATACCAAGGAATCAAAGAACCCACACTGAACTCCGATATCGAACGTTTAAATTAATAGTAAATTTATGAATTTTGAATAATTAAAATAGTGAGTTTATGGGATATTATATTCCTTTATATATTTGAAAAATATATTATCCAATCAAAAAATATTTTTTGATTAAAAACTCCAAAATTAGCATTCATCTATAAATATATATTATTGTTACATTTAACGATTTGTTGATATTTATTTTGGTTCATTATATATGAGTGTTACATTTAACAATTCGTTGATATTTATTTAAACGATTTGATGATATTTATTTTGGTTCATTAGAAATTTAGAGAATAACAAATTTGCAACTGTAGAAAGATTTGGCATAAAATTTATGTAAAACTATTAATATTAACAATGGCAATAAATTCTAGGATCAATTAGTAAAATATGGGCTCTGGTCAAACTCTATAAACTAAAAAATAAAAAAGAAATACTTTAACAGAACCGAAAGTATCTCAAACATCAAGAAATTTTTTACTATCTAAATGGAATTCCGTATTCCGTTCAGATGTCGAAATCTAGATGGTAAGCCTCTATGTAAAGGAGGAATTAGAATCCTTTCATCATTGTAATATATTCTTGCATTAAAATAGGTGAAATTAACTCAATTGATCCCATTACAACCTCCAGAAAGTAATGTGAGGAGAGGTTATTGAATCTGTTTCAAACATCAACACATTAAATTGTATATTTTCAACATGATTCTAGTCTCTCTGTAAATCAATTGATATAGAGACCAATTATTTCGGTATACTTCGGATGGATACTTCTGATGGATGAAGGTTCCTTCCAACTGAGACTCTTAGAGAAGTAATCCAGGGAATTCCGATGGACGCTAAAAAGTTTCATATGTATGGGGAGTTTTCGAAGCTTGTCAATATCATAATAAAATGAAAAAGGTTCAAGAACTCTCAAGATATCAAGATCATGATGAGGTAAGATAATGTGAGGGTCTGAAGGAGAGGTCTTTGCATTCCTGTTCTAGGATTGAGCAGATACTGAGCCACTTTGAGACTCTAGATTATACCAAAGCAGGGTCAAAATGAGCCTCCCTAAACAACATATTGTTCCTAGTACACCATAGCTCTCAGCACACAAAGTAAGGGAGGGCTCTAAACCCTTCATTGTTTGTCGACCAGAAATCATAACCCTGAACCAGACCACATGGTCTCCACCCAGGAGCACTAGCCAAAGTTGAGAACATGTCCCACATTCTTAATGAAACCTTACATTCAAAGAAAAGATGTAATATTGATTCTGACTCCAACTTGCAGAGAATGTAGCATCCCGCCCCATGCTTACCTCTTTTTTGCAGATTCTCCCATGTGAGAATCTTCTCTTTTCTAAGCAACCAGTTGAAGAGGACGATCTTATATGGGATATTTCAGCCCCATACCCTGGAGAAGCCAAGGATGTCGGAAGCGATATGAATTTCAGCCTTTAAGTGCTGGTAGAGATCCTAGACGCAGATGAGTGCTCCTTTGGACGTCCCTCCCCAAGCGATCCTATCCCCCATAGGATCAAAAAAGAAACCTGCAGCCTAAAGGGAGCTGATGAAGTTCTGCCAACTTCCTAGATCACTATTCCTCAGCCCAAGAGCTACTGCATTCACCTTCCAACTCTAATTTTTGATGGTGCACAAAACGATGGCCTCTCTGGCTGCGGTGCCTGGCTTAAAATTGATGGCGAGGAGAGATACCACGTCTTCTGGAATGGTGGCTATGGAACAAACAACAAAGCAGAGATCATGGCACTTTGGAGTGGGGTTATGGTTGCCTATCATTTACAGATTCCGTGCATTGATGTTTATGGGGACTCTAAGATCATTATTGATGGTATTTCTGGCAGATCCTCTCTGAACGGTGCTAATATTAAAGGATGGATTGACTGCATCCGCTATATCGTTTCTAAGTTCCAGAGGTTCTCCATGCAACATTTCTACAGAGAACTTAACAGGAGAGCGAATAGTCTATCTAAGATGGGGTTGAAATAGCCTTTTGGTAACATATCATTCATTCACTTTCAAGCTAACAAAAAGTTGGCTTCTTTCAATTAATCCTTATAGACACCCGTAACACATTCTCTTCGATGCTCTTTGCTCTTGATGGTGGTAGCCTTTAACACTGTTACCGATGAAATAGGTAACCTGACCTCAAAACGGGAACTCTAGCCCAAAAAGTCTCAAAAAACATGAAAAAACACCCCAAAAAAAAAGTGTCTTCCAGAACGCACTTGTTTTTTTTTAAGGTCAAATTTCAACATTTTCTAAAATTATGCTAAAAACAAAATTGTTTGTTGAAAAAAGGATTGAAAAAACACCCCCCAAAAAAAAAGTGTCTTCGAGAACGCACTTGTTTTTTTTTTAAGGTCAAATTTCAACATTTTCTAAAATTATGCTAAAAACAAAATTGTTTGTTGAAAAAAGGATTGAAAAAACACCCTCAAAACAAAACCAATTGATGCTGGAATAACAAAAAAAAAAAATTGTGTCATAATTTTGACACTTGTAACAATGGAATTAAAGACAACATATTAGGACATTTTTTAAAATCATAAATTTCTAACATTTTTGATAGATGATGTCAAAGATAAACAAATACATGTCTGAAGGGCTTATAATTTCGAACAATTTTCGTCCATGTTGTTAAACATAAAATATCTTGACTTTAAACAACCCCAAATCTGTAATTATTGTCAACCATAACCTTAAAGATAAAATTTGGTAGCGCATAAAAACCTTAATGACAAGTTGTAAATATAAAGTTTTTCAATCTTAAGTGTTCAACATACTTGAACAATGAAATTATGGAGAAATTATAAGACTTAACAATTTAAGAAAATGAACAAGTAAATGAAAAAATTATCATTGAACAGAAACAAGTAAGAGTAATTTTAATTTTAAAGAATAAAAACTTATCTTTTTTCAAATCTTAGCATAAGACAAATTTAAATATAATTTCAACCAAAACCTAAAAATCAAGCATCAAAACAAAGTGTTTTGTTTCAATGACGCATATAATTATTAAAAATTTTAAAAGTATCTTATACCAAATGGTAACAATACATAATATCATGGTAATATCACTGCATAATCTAAAAATTCAACATTAGTTTCTATTTTCTATTTTACTTATAATTAAAATATCAACATTGGTACATTGAATATAACATAAATTATTTTTTTAATTTATTGTTGCATTGTCGATATTCTAAAGAAATGAATTCTTCATAATTAAAACGTATAATCCAACAAACATAGAAATGTCTCAGAACTTCATGAAAAATGAGATGGAAGTCAAAAATTTTATTTCAAGTTATCATGCAAACATCAATTACATAAAAGTGTCTTAGATAGTTATTCAAAATCAGCCATAGGTTCTGGCACACCATCATAATCTACATCTTTAGATGAATGGCTCGATGCAGATGAAGATGATCCATATTCTTCTCTTTCATCAACTAGTGCTCCATCTGAGTCAACATGCATGCCCACTATTTCAGAGTTCAAAAGTCTTGTAGATCTACGTCTACATTCTACAGAGTCCCATTTCAACAATAATTGTTCTGATAGCAATTTCTTCAAAATATTTATGGTTTGCAACCGAAGAGTTCCTCTCTTTGTCAAATTGAAGTCATACAAAAGTATGTCAACATCCTCCAATTTTAAGACATCTGTGCGGTGACGATTTATATTTGTGCCCTTTCTTTTTCTCTTTCTGCCAATTCTTTTTTCCACTACCATCTCTGGCTTGTACACACCATTGAAAGGGTGGGTACTTGTGGCATACCAATGTACATCAACAGCTGTAATCTCTTCATTTTCATTAATGACCTTTATAACCTTGGCAATCCATAATGGATAGCCAAGTGGATCTTCATCTGCTAACACTGCTATCATGCAACCCTCCTTAAGATCCTGCACAGAACCCCTGTAAAGGTCTTCCATGGCTTCACGTTGTGCACGTGATCTTCTAGAACCAATATAGATTTATCTTTCCTCTACCTGTGGGAAATTAATAATAGCTTGAGGCTGTTGTTGTTCAACATTGTATGTTTCCCGATGTTCATGTTCATTTGGCATATTTTGTGGCCAAAACAAAGGATTATTCAAAAGCGTATCCTCATTTACTGATCTTGAAATCATATCACTTTGATTACTGAAAAAAGACTCCCACCAAACTGAATCAGCAACATCGAAGTATTCATATGTATCTCTAATACATCTTTTAATTTCCTCTAGACATTCAAAATAATTTATGTCTCTCTTCTGCCTTCGTGCATTATGGAGTTCGGAAACTGACTGTAATAACAATATATTTGATGAAAACATTGGACGCTCTGGAATAAACTTCAAAAATGCTAAACCTGATGATGGTCCCCATTCTTCAATAGTTGAATACTTCTTGCCCCATATAAGTGTTATCCCATCAATTTTTTTGATACGAAATTGAAGCTGGAAGCTAATGTCGTTAAGTTGTTCAATGCATTTCTCCTCACCATGCGATCCAAAAATAAACTTTCGCATGTCAATAGTTTCTTCCAACACATGAAAAACAGGCTCTGGAATGTACGATTTCTTAATACATTCAATTAATGATGGCAGGCTCCCAACACCTTTCCTCCTCAATGTTACTGAAAAACGACCGAACATTTGATCAATATGATCATGAGTATGCCCAACAAGAAGGAAACCAACCTTTATCTTTTTAAAAATCCCCAATTCAACGAGCATGTTTAGATACCCAAAAAGAACTTGATTTTTGTTCTCACGACTTGTGTTGTCTAATTGTAAATACAAAACTTCAGGAAGAATCCCAGACCAATGAGTAACCACATCATGGATTATATTTATGGTCAGATTTGCATCATTGTGAATATTTGGAGTTGTGAAGAAAACTCTTGGAAACATCTTCTCATTAAATACCATACAACCAACCAAGTGAAACTGAATGAATTTTTCCTCCTGTATTTTTTTTGGCGTGCGGACAAAATGTGGAAGAAGTGTTTTCTTTTGGTCCATACCATCAATTATCAATCCCAGATATTTATTTGGATGATCATAACACTTCTTTCGATGTTTATAAAACTTTTGTGTTTCACTTGTTTGCTGATTGTGATGGTCTTGAAGTTCTTTGACAACGGAATCGATACATAAAATAAAATAAACATATGAATAAATATATTTTCATAGTTGATAAGTATCAAATTTAAAAAAACAATGTTTTGAACACATACCTCTTTCCGCCCCTTGACATTTATCTCTTTTTGCTTTAAAAGAAGCACATGTGCTGCAAATCCCCATCCTTGTCTTCTTAGGAATATGAACATTGTTGAATTTAGTTTTCCATATCCTTGTAAAATAAGAATATGTAATAAAATTACGAATTCCTTCAACAGCTTCTGCATAATCTTTGTATAACATGAATATTTCTCGTCTCGAGAAATTATCTGGAATATGTATTGTGTCTTTATTTGGCATACGCTCTCCATGATTTGAAAAGAATTCTTTCACCCATGTCTTAGCAGTATTTGCAAACGGCCCCACCTCTCGTTTATGACGTGCTTCTGAATAATATGTGGGATCCTTTTCCAATCTATCCTGGATTCTTGACAAATGACAATTACCAATTGAATACAACATTTTGAACGCCTTTCTGCAAAGAAATACATTCCCAATATGATAATCATAACCTGCTAGTGTAGATTGTATGCAAACCACTAAATATGAATTTTTCATGCTTTTATTCATTGACATATATGTTTTCCTTTTCTCCAAAGCAAAGTTGAAATCCATATTTTTCAAGCAATCCCTTCGACAACATGCAGTTGAAATCAAATGAATGACATAACTTTTTGTTGTGAGATATTTTGTCCTCACCCTTGTATAACTGGAATGCTTTGGATTGATATGAAAAGGTCTACTCCTACTCCTAATTGCAATATTTTCTTGCAACGGCTTCATCATTCCATCATCCTTTGTAAAAGTAGTTTCATCACCATTATAAGGAATATTATCCCCACTATCATCATCCTCAACATAGTTAAGAAATTCATCAACATCATTGCGTGGAAAATTTTCTTTACCATCATCAGTTGAAGAAAACATTTCACAAGAATCATCGACACTTTCGTAACCTTGACTCAAAAGAAATTCTTCACCATCTTGACCCATGCTTCCAAATTATTCCCTGGGAGGATTCAATTCCTCATCACCATGAGTGTCTTTCAAATGGTCACTTGGAGAAAATGCAATATTCAGATCTGTGCCTCTAAAATTATCATTTGCAAGAAACTCTTCATCCTCCCCTTCCTCAGTGGCGCTCTCATAATCCTTGGGATTAGGCATAAGTGGAAGCTTTGAATTTGTATTCACTAGAATTTCTTCACCCTGCCCCTCCCCTTCCTCACTAAAGCTCTCATAGTCCTTAGGATTGGGAATAAGTGAACGCCTTGAATCTATATTTATTGGAAATTCTTCATCCCCTTCTTCATTAGTGGTTAAATTATAATCGTTATGATTAGGATGAAGTGAAAATTTTAGCTTTGGAAATTCATCCCCGTCTTCATCAGTGGTGCTGGCATAATCCTTAGGATTAGGACGAAGTGGATATTTTGACGCTGCAAATTCTTCATTCCTCTCTTCCTCAGTGGTGCTGACATAATCCCTAGGATTAGGACGAAGTGCATATTTTGACTCTGCAAATTCTTCATTCCCCTCTTCATCTATGGTGCTGACATAATCCTTAGGATTAAGACGAAGTGGAAATTTTGACTCTGGAATTTTTTCGTCCCCCTCTTCATCAGTGGTGCTTGCATAATCCTTAGGATTAGGACGGAGTGGAAATTTTGACGCTCTAAATTTTTCATTTCCCTCTTCATCAGTGGTGCTGGCATAATCCTTAGGATTGGGACGAAGTGGATGTTTTGACTCTGAAACATTATCATTCCCCTCTTCATCAGTGTTGCTCGCATAATCCTTACGATTAGGACGAATTTGATATTTTGACTCTAGAAATTTTACATCCCCCTTTTCATCAGTGGTGCTGGCATACTCCTCAGGATTAGGACAAAGTGGATATTTTGACTCTACAGATTCTTCATTCCCCTCTTCATTTGTTGTTCTTGTATAATCCTTAGGATTAAGCTGAAGTGGATATTCTTCATCTCTCTCTTCATCAATGGTGTCCTCATAATCCTTGGGATTAGGACGAAGTGAAACTTTTGACTCTGGAATTTCTTCATCATGCCCTTCATCACTGTTGCTTTCATAATCCTTAGGATTAAGAGTAAGTGGTATAACTGGCGCTCGATTTATAGAAATTTCATTTGCTGCACCTCATCAATTTTGTTTTTATAATATTTAAGATAACGACCAAGTCAATTTTGACTCTCTATTCATGGTGAACGAACTCCCGTTATATTCATCACTCTGAATAGAGTTGTTGCGTGACGAAGATGTTGATGTTCTAGAAAGAAAAACTTCACTATCAGAAGAAACCATGGCTTTCAACAAGAATAGGTTGAATGATACAAATTCCTCTCCCACTTACAATATATAGCTTAAAGACTGAAAATTTCCCTCCAATTTTTCCCTCCAAAAAAATTCGCGAAAAAATTTCCCTCCAAAATTTCCCTCCAAAAAATTTCGCGAAAAACTTTCCCTCCAAAATTTTCATTTCATATATTTGGTACAAATATTAATCAAAAAATGTATTTAACATTTTTTTTAATAAACTGTTTCTGTTGAAATATTTTACCGATATTTATATTCAAAATATCCACAAAATATTTCTATCATGGATGCCTTCCAAACTAAAATAATTTTTTTATTTGAATGATTTAACATTGACTAGATGTAAGTATTAACTATAATATTACTATAATACGTACATGCAAATATTAACTATTTTAACTATAATTAACTACATGTACATATTTTAGATTTTAAAATTTAATCCCGTGATTTTAAACATTGATTACATGTAAATAGTAACTATGATAATGAAATGCAAATATTAACTATTTTATCTATAATATTAAATATAATTAACTACATGTAAGTATTTCATATTTTAATTTTTAATTTGAGATTATATTTGAATTATTCAACATTCAGTACATGTAAATATTAAATAAAATATTAATTATGATAACTACATGCAAATAATAAGTATTTTAACTATAGTATGAACTATAATAAACTAAATCTAAATATTTTAAATTTGAAATTTTAATCCCACATTCGTTAAACAGTAAACCAATCAGACAATATACGCTATTTAAAAGGAATGATTCTTTTTATTCATCACATCACATCAAGTTTTTTGGTATTTGTTAGAGCAAATTTCTGGAGGTGTTGCGTTGGCATTGGTAACTTCGTGGAGGCATTGCATTGGCATTGGAAGCGTTGTGTCGCTATTGGTAATTTTGTGGAGGTGTTGCATTGGCATTGGTAACTTCGTGAAGGCATTGCATTGGCATTGGAGGCATTGTGTTGTTATTCGTAATTTTGTGGAGGCGTTGTGTTGGCATTGGTGACAATAGCTTTTTGCATTTCAAAGGTTAGTTTTCCTTCTATTCTGTCAATTTAAAGACGATTTTGGGGAAAATCTATTTTTCTATAGTTTTTTTGTGTCCAAAAACTAATTTTTTAAGGTTTTTAGGTTCAAAAACCTTAATTTTTTTATATATATTTTTAGTGAAGAAAATACAAAAAAAAACTAAATTTTTTAGGGTTGTAAGAACAAAAATTTAGATTTTTTTTCTTTTTTAAGACTTATAGGTTCATCTAGACAGAAAAATCCATAAAACGACCATGCACATAAAAAAAAAAAAGTAATATTATAACATTTTTTATTTGTTTTTTTTTTACAATAAATATATCGGTGATTTCATTATTTAATTTTTTTTTTTAATTTGAGAATTTTTTTATTTTATATTCTATTTTATTTTATTTTTTTATTTTAAATCTTCGTTTTATTTTTTTTAATTTTAAATCTTTAATTTTTTTTCTTTATTGTTTATATATATATATATAACTTTTAATTGTTTTTTTTTTAATTTATTATAATGTTATATTAAAACAAATGTTTTTTTTATTTATTATATTGTTTTTTTTTTTTAATAATTATATAATGTTTAGAAACCAAACATAATTGTGACTTAATAAATCGTTTTTTTTTTATTTGTTATATTTTGATATTTTTAACATTTTTTTTTATTATTAAATAATGTTTTAATAAATTGTTTTTTTTTATTTGTTATATTTTGATATTTTTAACATTTTTTTTTATTATTAAATAATGTTTTAATAATTTTTTTTTTTTTTTAAATAATGTTTTAATAAATTGTTTTTTTTTTTAATTTGTTATATTTTGATATTTTTAACATTTTTTTTATTATTAAATAATGTTTTAATATTATATTATATAAAAAATATATATTAAAAATCAAAATTTAAAAAAATTTAAAAAATTAAAAAGAAAATTAAAATTAAAAAAAAAAAAAAAAAAAAATTAAAAAAAAAAAATATAAAATAAAATAAAATAATTTAAAATTTAAAATTTAAAAAAAAAAAATTTAAAATGAATACCGCAGGCGTAGCCTCGCCCGCTGGAATCGGCCCTCAGCCTAGGCAGGGTCGTGAGGACGGCTGGGCCACCCCTGTGGTGCCGCCCGGCCCGCCCCCGGCACCCAGCGGACCGGCCTGCCCTATTCATTTTTAAAATTAAAAAAAAAATTATTATTTTTTTTTTTTTAATTTAATTTGTTTTAATAAAACTTTTTTTTATTTTTATTTTTATTTTTTTTATTTTTTTTTATTTTTTTTAAATTTTTTTTTTTAATAATTTGTTTTAATAAAACATTTTTTTTATTTTGATTTTTTTTTTAATTTTATTTTATTCTTTAAATTTTTTTTTTTAAATAATTTGTTTTAATAAAACAATTAAAATTTCATAGAAATATTGTTATATTAAAAATTTCAAAAAAAATTGTTATATAATATAATAAAAACATTGTTAAATAATAATTGTTAAAAATTTCAAAATATAACACACACACACACACACATATATATATCAAAAAAAAAAAAAAAAACATTAAACAACAATTATGTTTTGTTTTTAAACATTATATAATTAAAAAAAAATACAATATAATAAATAAATAAAATAAAATAAAATAAAAAAATAAAAAATAAAAAAAATAAAAAAACAGTTGTTTTAATATAACAATATAATAAATTAATTTAAAAAAAAAACTATATAACAATACAATTAAAAAAATAAAAATAAATATAATATTATAACATTTGTTATAAATAGTTAGTAACTTTTTTGTTTTTTTTTTAAATATTAAACAAAAACTGAAGTTTGAAAATACTAGTTTATTTTTTTTTTAATTATTTTATACAATTTAAACACATTTTTAATTTTTTTATAAAATGTATTCAAAACATATTATATAGATATATATACATATGATTTATAATATTTTGTTTTTAAATGAAAATTTTTATAGTTAATTTTACTGCTTTAATTTCAAACTATTTAGTTTTAGAAATAAATTTTGTTTACTAAGTTTATTTTATCCGCAATATTTTTCCACTAATATATATATATATATATATATATATATATATATATATATATTATCAGGAAAATGGCATCAAAAAAAAATTTCTGTGAATGTTTCTGCACCTAGGGCAACAGCTCCCAAATCTACAGCTGCAGCTCAACGCACTATGGATACAACTCCCAAATCTAAAGTTGCAGCTGGGCACAATATGGAAACTGTTGGACGCAATAAGGATATTGTTGCACACACTAATAAAATTCAAGCAAGTGATGCACCAGGTTCATTAAAGCTTATTTCTGATTGGAAGAAAGCCGAGGAAATAGATAAAACCGATTTCTCATGGTATCTTGAAGACATTGAAATAGAGGCTGATATACACATCTATCTGATTTGTGGTATGATTGACTTAAATGAGCCATATGATGTGATGGGCAGAGTACGAGACATATGTATGGTCCCAAAAACAAACACTATTTATGTTCTTGCAAGGAAGGCTCAGAAACGTGAGAAGGTTAGATATCGTCTATCAATCTTCAAGTATGACACAAATGAAATAACTTCAAGATTTTCTGAAGAAATAGCAAGCAACATTGCAAATAACATTGTAAGTATGCCTATTTTTATTTCCTCTATGCATTATTGTAAGGATGATTCAATTTTTTATAAATTATTGATCATTGACATGTTTTATTTTGTTTCATAGGATTTTGTTCTGAGTCTTTCAAACATGTTTGATGGTATTTATATGTTGGTGCCAAATGTTATGGATGTGATCAAAAATTTCCACAAAGACAAAGTAGAGGAACAGAGATTGAAGAAAAGAGTAATAGCTCGTGACACTGCAACAGTACAAAGAGGGGATCAACCAAGAGTCACTAAGGTGGGTCAATCTAGTAAACTTAAACATGTTTCTTTTGAATGTGTCAAACATGAAACAGAAAATTGTGATAGAATTAGTGAGGAGGAGATGAGAACTATTGTGCAAAAGGAGAAAATAGATCAGACACCAAAAAGAAAAATTGCCAAAGATGTCTCTTTTGTACCTCATGAAGGAGAGCTTGTTTATAAAAAAAATGATATGTTATCCAATAAGACTAGGAAAAAAAATATTGGTGAACCTGTAAAGGTCGTGAGCAGCAGTGAAGAACAAATTGAAAGCTCTTACGGAAGCAGATAAATCATAACACCAGGTGCTGAGTTAGAGGATGGCATTATTAAAACAAAACAAAATGTTATTCGACAAGAGTTGAGGAAGAATAAATTAATTCTTGGTGGGCAAACATTTGAGCTTAATGTTAACCAATTTTATGGCCCAGATGAATGACAATCTCAATATCAAATTAGAAAGGCCCATCACCTACATGTACATAATCTGAAAACATTGTTTAGGTTCAATCCATATGCGCATGTGGTGGATTACGTGGTTCTTGTCGATCCATGTCAGGCTCCCAACAAACAAGCATTTGACAAGACAAAATGTTTTGATTATAAATATTATGTAATTGGAGGGAACCATTCAATAGAGGCTAAGAGACAATTGATTGCAGAATATCCCAATAACTATCTTTTTCAAACAATGAAATGCATCATTTATGTTGGCTTAACAGAAATGGAATCAAAGTTATTGGCATGATATCATAATGCAGATAATGAGTACAGAATGAAAATGACTTTCATCCAAAGGGTCAGATTTATTCATAATGAATTCATAGAAAAATGTTGTGGGGATAAGACACAAGTTAGTGTAGCATTTCGAAAATAATGTTTAATGGAAACAGGTTATCAAATTGATGAAAAAAAACAAAAGATGGAAAATTGAATACAAATCTCTTCAGAGGCACAGATAAATTTTTTCAGTTGGCATTTAGAACTGGGGAGGTATGGGATTTGATTGATGAGATTTTTGATCGGTGGGAGAATATTTCCATAAAAAATCAGAAGGTTAGAAAGAGTAAACCCATAATATGTACCAACAATAAGGGGGGTCCTGAAATGAAGCAGCTTCCAGAGGATATGACTATTACACCTTGGAGAACAATGCAAGGTGTGAAGGATGATAAATTAGTCAAATCAGTATTAGCCCGTGTGAAGTTGGGTGAATTATCAATGGAAGAAATGTGTGCAGAATTTCAAAAGTAATTTTCTTGAATTATTTCTTTCATTATAATTTTCTTTTAAATAAAACATAATGATGTTGGTAGAATTTGTTATACATGTCAATATATTAACGTTTTTAACTTGATTTATTTAGTGAGAAAATTTTTATGAAAATACAAGAACACATGGTTAAAATGTTGAATGAAGACAGTTGGGATGATGTTGTATGCAACTACCCAGAAGCAAGTTCTACATCAACAATAAAAGTGTTTTATATTGCATTCAATAAGGTACGTTGATTTATAAATTTATTTTATTCATATTTTAACTATTTTTATTTTTTTACTTATACATATCTATATATATATATATATTTTTATGTCATTAAAGATGTCGAAGAAGGATGGAAATGGAGTACCAGATACTTTCAAAATCTTTATTGAAAAAATTAATATGGAGAACATGAGAAGGAAGCGTCTTATGAATGTTGAACTAGATCCTACTCTTAGTCATTACATTTTGAATGGGCTCGACAGTGTCCAATATCAAATAATACAAGGTGACTGCGAAGACATTGCAACACTAATACCTAAAAGGGAATATGGCCTAGTTATTGCAGATATTCCTCATGGTTTCAATTTCCCAGACATTGAATATGATAGAGAACCATATACTTATCAAGCTTTTAGTAAAGTGGTTACGGGTTTTCAAGAAGTGACAACATCACCACTTTGGCGATTTGTGACATTTCATTCGGACACATAGTTTCCAATGTTATTAACAAGCTTCAAGGGTAAAGAAAACTCAAGGATGCAACTTACATGGTAATACTTTGAAATTGTATGTTTGATTCCTCCTAAATTTTTTTATTCATGTAAAATTTAATTGAACTTTTACTATGTTATGTTACAGGCAAAAGTCAAATATTGTTTCTTCTGAAGATCAACCTATTATAAATGATTGTGAGTTCATCCATGTTGAATGTTGGACAAAAGATGATAGCTATAAGCATATTATTATGAATCAAGTAGATGGGAAGAGTCATAGTCAAGTATTGGTTTATGATGCAGTGGTAAGAAAACTAACATATGAGGATAAAGATGCAAAAGGAGATATAGTTAACATTTATAAAAAACCACAAGCATTGATTAACTATCTTATAGATCTATGTTCAAATGAAGGAGAATGGGTTTTGGATTTATTCTCAGGTTCAGGTAAGTTTTAATATACAAATTTAAATTTAAATATTGTCTTTTTTACTTTTTATGTCTCCATACTAATTTTCTGACTTAATTTTTTTGTGCTTGATGATTAGGTACAACACTAGCATGTTGCCCACTAAAAGGAAGAAATTGCATTGCCATTGAGAAAGATCCAGTTCAATGAAAATTTATTCAACAAAGAATTAACACTCTTAAATTTCTTCCAGATGTGAAGCAAGAAGTTGGTTTGAGGAAAAGAGATTTTAATGAATCACGTGTGGCAAAAAAAGCAAAGGAACCTCAACCACCATTATATGGAATGATTGGAAAGGGACACTTTGGAATATTTGCTGACATGAAAGATCCATTAGAAGATGGCGATGATCAAAATGAAGAAGAAAATGCTGCGGAAGAAGCCATCAATGTTGTTCTAGATGATGTTGAAGATGTATTAGTTGATATTGTTGATGATGTTTAAGTTATGCTTGCAAACAAAGCTTATTTTTCAGAACTACTAATCAGCTTTACTTGTAATGTTTAGACTTTGATATTTTATGAGAACAACCCCTTTTTTTGCAAAAAACATGTGATTGCTATTATTTTTTGACATAAAATTCAATAAAAATGTTGTTTTCTTAAGTTTTTTTGTTAAAATTCTCCCAAAAAAATAGTTTATTTAACATGTTTTTTTCAACAAAAACTCTGTAAAAGTGTATTTTTTGCATTGTATTTATATTGAAAAATTGTATTTTGTTGTCATATGGTTCAAAATATTGGTTTTTTAGCGATAATTTTTTGATGTGCATTGAAAAATTATTTAACAATACATAAACATGTAGAAAATATAAACTTTAGAATATTGACCTTTTTTCCATCTTTTATGTATGTGAAAAAGTGAAGATATCATTACAAGTTTTTTATTTAAAAAAAAAAAAAAAAAATTATTTTTAAAACACAAGTACATAAATGCACTTAAAAATAAACATCTCACAGAAGAAGAAGACATTAAAAAATTTATAGTGTCAAAATCAATCCTATAAAAAAAACGTTGGTGATGATACACCACCACTATTCAAAATCGACATAAAAAAACCCACTTTAAAAAAAAAAAAACAAAATGAAAAAAAATTAAAGTGCCAAAAACATGCTCAAATTTTTTTTTCTTGATTCTGCATCGCCACTTTTTCAAAATCAGGTGTTTTTCTTGATATTTCAAAAAGTAGGTAACATTGAGGTTACTTATTTCGTCGGTAACATTGATCTTTTTGAATCCTCACGAGATTTTCACTTGTCGCTCATCGCGGATGCTGTAGCAGATCTCAGGTCAGTTTTCAAGCGAGCCCGACCCTTTTTCAAGAGAGCCTACTATATTCTCTTACGACCATGTTGTTACTCTATGGTATCTGTTTTTTACACTGCCCTATATATCTATGCGTGGATGGACACTTGGTATCATTTTTGGTATGTTTAGGATGTCAGGTTGGATGTGCTCCATCTTGTTGGCTTTTCATTTTCATATTGTCTCATCCTGCCTTAGAAATCCTTTTTGTGACTCTGGATCCTCATTTATGTAATAGTATTTTCATGTGAATCATGTTGTATTAATTCTCTTCCCTGTAGGTGACATGGGATTACATTTCTTTATCTTGTGTGGAGCACCATCTTTTCTCTGAATGGATGAACTGGGTGCACATTTCTGTTCACGGGGTTATGCATTTATGGCATATGGACTGTTTCTCTATAATATAATAGAAATAGTGTTTTTTCTCTTGTGAAAAAACTCCACTTCCAACGTTTATGACAAGACAATGTGAAGGTTAGCACTGCATTATCGATATTGATAACTTTTGAATTGATGCTAAATTATTTTTCATAGATAGGATTTCGGATAGTTTTGAATTAGAATTTCCTTGCTCGCCTGTTTATGCACAGGGATCGAACGTGGGGAGTTTTCCAATTATACTAACTGAAGATAAAATATCTTCAGAAAATATGCTAGATGTGTAATAGTGTTGATGAATACATGTCAACCCACTTTCAATTGATCAGTGAGGACTACTTCTCTTCATTGGGGCATGCAATTCAAGACTTACACAAGAATCTTGTTCCTCGTAAACTAAAATATGGTAGACTTTCACAAGAATCTTAGCCATCGCTGTAAACTAAAATGTGCAAGACCTTGCCACGGTACATGTAAAGTAAAGGTTGTTAAATATTTCCCATGTGGACATATTTGGGAAGGATGATAAATCTCGAAGTAGCCAACCATGCTTCGAGATTTATCCTGCTTTCCAACATCATTGCGAGAAGCGTTTTTGTTGTGGGGAAAATAAGAAATGAGAAAAGATAATAGGAGAAACTGAATTTGAAACTGAAAGAACTGAAGGATAGAATCACTTGGAAACTTTATTGATCAAATTCTCCGTATCTACAAGCCTCTTGGCCCATCTCTTTAAACTTATTCTATTTCCTTATTACAACCATATTTCGTTATTCAACCTACATTTTAGTTATTCTAACTACATAGATAAATTTACAATATTTGTTGTCACATTTTAACAAACTCCACCTTGACAACAAATTGTCCAATCATCATCTTTCCTGCAAGCCGAGAGAAGCAAGACACCATCTCAGCTTCTCTACTGTAACTGGCTTCGTGAATATATCTGCATGATTCTACTATGTGCAGACCTTCTTGAGGACTACTTTGCCGCTTTCGATTAGATTTCTCACAAAGTGATACCTTACATCGATTTGCTTGGTCTTGCTGTGATAGGCTGTATTTGTGGCCAAATGAATAGCGCTCTGACTGTCACAAAACACATTCACTTTCTCCTACGTCCTTCCAATCTCATCAAGCAAACCTTTTAACTAGATTTCCTCTTTACAGGAATATGAAGCAGCTATATACTCTGCTTCAGTAGTGGACAAAGCAACTGTCTCTTTAAGCTTTGATATCCAACTGATTACTCCACCTGCAAGAGTAAAAACATAACCTGTAGTAGACCTCCTTTTTTCCAAATCACCTGCATAATCAGCATCCATATATCCGTATACCTTACCTTCACGACCATCAAAGCTAATGCAATGGTCACTTGTGCCTCTCAAATACCGAAGCACCCATTTCACTGCTCGCCAATGTTCTTCCCCTAGATTTTCCATGAACCTGCTGACAACTCCAACTGTAGGCAGATTTTTCCTGATGATGGGTCTTGCTTTAGACCCGAAACGTAGACTGAAAAATGAGAACTGTGGAGATTCTGAGCTCTGATTCTGAAAATCTACACCACAGAAATCTACAATCCATTATGTATGTGAAATGTCAGGTCTTGTAGATACCATGGCATACATTAAGTTGCCTACTGCATTTTCATATGGTACATGAGACATATATTTCTTTTCTTCATTAGTTCTAGGAATCAAATCCGAAGAAAGCTTAAAATGGGAAGCTAATGGAACATTAACAGGTTTCACATTGTTCATACCCAACTTTTCAAGTATTTTCTCCACATACTTCTGTTTTGATAACCAAAGCTTACCATTCTTCATGTCTCTGTGTATCTCCATGCCCAAGATATGTTTTGCCAATCCAAGATCCTTCATTTCAAATGTCCTAGACAGCTGATCCTTTAACCTACTGATTTCTTCCATGCTTTTGCTTGCAATAAGCATATCATCAACATACAACACCAAGATAATGAATATTCCATTGAAACTTTTGAAGTATACACAATGATCATACTCACTTCTCATAAAATTTTGGCTCATCATGAAGGAATCAAACTTCTTGTACCATTTCTTGGGCGACTGCCTCAGGCCATACAATGATTTCCTGATCTTGCAAACTAATCTTCTGCTGCGACCTTGTACAAAACCTTCTGGCTGATCCATATATATCTCTTCATCCAAATCACCATGAAGAAAGGTTGTTTTAACTTCTAACTATTCTAACTCAAGGTCAAGTAAACTAGTTAGTGCTAACACAGTTCGAATAGAAACAATTTTAACTACTGGTGAAAATATCTCATGAAATTCAATACCTTCAACCTGAGAATACCCTTTTGCAACCAGTCTCGCCTTATACCTTTCGATACATCCATCAACTTTTCTCTTCAACTTGAAGACCCATTTGCACCCAACAATGCTTCTCCCTTCAGGAATTTCTACAGGATCCCAGGTATTGTTCTTGGCTAAGGATTCCATTTCTTCTGCCATATCCTTTTTCCATATCTTGCTATCTGCATCATCAACTTCTTCCTGATAACAAGATGGTTCCCCATCTTCAGTAACCAATGAAAATGATGAAGCAGATTTTTCATACCTTTTGGGTGTTTTTCTTTCCCTTGTATACCTTCTTAGATTGACTGGTTGCTGACTGGATTCTGGAATTTCTCCAGTTTCCTCTACTTATCCACCTTTTTCAGAAGTCTCTCCTTCCTTTCGACTTTCTGGAAAAGGTACAATCTCCAATTGAATCTGCTGACCTGGCGATACCTGCTTCTGTTCAACTTTTTCAGCATCTGATTTTAAAAGAGATGATTCATCGAATGTTACATCTCTACTAATGACTATCTTCTGCGAAGTAGGATCCCACAACCTATATCCCTTCACTAAATAATCATATCCAACAAAGACACAACATTTTTATTTTGGATCTAATTTTGAACGCTGATTTCTAGGAATAAGAGCATAGGCATCAAAACCAAAAATCTTCAAATGCGAATAATCATAAGACTGACCCAACCAAACTTCTTCAGGAATTTGACAGTTTATTGCAACCGAAGGTGATCTGCTAACTAAATAGCAAGCAGTAGATACTGCTTCTGCCCATAACTCCTTTTGCAAATTAGCATTACTAATAATGCTTCTGGCTCTTTCCATAAGAGTCTGATTCATCCGTTCAACAACACCATTCTGCTGAGGAGTATAAACAGCAGTTTTATGTCTAACTATCCCTTCATCCTTACAAAATTGTTCAAATTCTAAAGAGGTAAATTCACAACCATTGTTAGTTCTTAAAAATTTGATTGATTTTCCTGTTTTCTTTTCCACCATTGTTTTAAATTGTTTAAACACATTAAACACATCAACTTTCTTTTTCAGCATATAGACCCAAACTTTCCTGGAGAAATCCTGAATAGAAGTTAAAAAATACAAGGCACCTCCATAGGACACAGTAGGAGAGGGTCCCCACAGATCATAATGAATATAGTCCAAAATCTGCTTGTTATTATGATTTCCAGACTTGAATATTTCTTTACATTGTTTTCCAAACACACAAGCTTTACAGAAATCCAACTTCAAGGATTTCAAATCAGGAAGTAGCTTGTGGTTCATCAGTACCTGAAGACCTTTCTCGCACATGTGACCCAACCGGTGATGCCATAGACGAGAACCTTCTTCTGCTTTATCTGACATGATCACTGCTTTACTAACTTGACTACTTACCTTGATTCTGTACAGATTTCCAACCTTTTCAGCCTTCATAACAACCAAGGCTCCTTTCGAGACTTTCAGCACTCCATTCTGACCTGTAAACTTATAACCATGTGAATCCAAAACTCCCAAGGAAATCAAGTTTTTCTTTAGATCAGGTACATGCCTAACATTAGATAAGGTTTTAATTTTACCATCATACATTTTAATTTTCACATTTCCAGTCCCAACAGTCTAATAAGATGCATTATTTCCCATGAAAACAGAATTACCATCTACAGTTTCATATGATGAAAACCAATTTCGGTGCGGACTCATATGATGAGAAGCACCAGACTCTAATAGCCAATAGTCAACATCTTGTGAGATATTACATACAGGGAGTGCTTCAGCAACTAAAACCTCATCATCCATACCTGAATTGACCTGATTTTCTTCCTTGTTGTTTTCTGCCTCCTTCTGTTCCAGCAATCCTTTTTGAGATGTCCTGGTTTGTTGCAGTATCGGCATTTTGCTTTACTCTTCTTGCTGCCCTTTGACTTCGATCTAGAAGAACCTCTTGTCTTCTCCCCCCATTCCTTCGAGCGACCTCTAGCTACCATGGCCTCAGGTACAGAAGTCTCAATGCTAGATTGTCTTCGTACCTCTTCAGATAAGAGAGCACCCATGACAGATTCAAATTTTAATGAATCGGCAGTGCTCAAACTGACTGAGGTCATGAAGTGATCCCATGACTCAGGCAGGGAACACAAAAAGGTTATTGCCTTGTCTTCTTCCTCCATCTTTACTTCCATATCAGACAACTGACAAATAAGCGTATTAAAAACATTCAAGTGATTTGCAATTTTCATACCCTCCTTCATCCAAAGGCTGTACAGTTGTCTCTTTAAATAGATTATGTTAGTCAAATATTTTTTCATATAGAGAGTTTCCAATTTCTTCCACAACCCTGTGGTTGTACTCTCTCCAACAATATTGAAGAGTACTTCATCTGCCAAACATAACCGAACGATACTGAGAGCTCGGGCATCCAAGTCTTCCCAGTCCAAATTCGACATGCTTGCTAGTTTTTTAGATACCTCATCTAATGCCTTGTGCAACCCTTGTTGCACAAGAAAATCCCTAACCTTCAGTTTCCACAGAGAAAAATTGTTTTTTCCGGTGAATTTCTTCACCTCAAATCTTGTGTTTGTCATTTTCGCCACTTCTCCCACCTAGGTTTCCTCTTCTTTTTCCAACTAGCGTTTCAAACAAAATATTTCCCCCCTTTTTTCTAGGTTTTTTTTCTTTAAAAAAAATCATATTTTCTTTTTATTTTTCTACTACTTAAAGAAATACAATTTCCACCTCTTCAATTAAAACAATTCTTGAAAATAAAACTGAACACCTCCTTCTCCTTTTTTTTTTAAATTCCACAATTTCTTTAAAAAAAAACAAAACCCAACTCTTTCTTCAGGGAAATCTCATAAAAAATACTTCAAACCCTACTCTTCCCTACCAATTTCTTTTCCTTCTTGAAAAAAAAAAATATAAATTCCCACAGCACCAAAACCATATATATATTCCCGTAGTAAAAAAAAAAAAAATTCTTTAGATTTCTTCGCACAGCAAAAGAAAGCACCTTCAGATTTCTTTTCACAACAAAAAAGCACGGTTTATGAGCACAAAAATTTCAAGAAAAATAGTACCTATTTTCTTTCTGCAGTCGGGCTTCCTGCACTTGAGAAAATCCTCTGCATCAGTAGACTCCTCCTTCAGCAGCCTTGACGGCTCTCCGGCATGCCACTATCTCACTTGACGGCCTTTCTCCTCAACAAAGCGGCCTCAGCAGACATCAAAAAAAACTTCACAGCTTTCAACAACGTTCTTTCTTTCAGATAAGGCTGGCTACTTGTTTTGCAACGGCTCTCCCTAGTTCTCCGCTAGACGAACCCCAACCTGCACGGCAGACAACATGAGGTAAGAACCCCAATCTCCACAGGCATACAATTCGACGGATTCTTCTTTGTGTTTGACCACTGGCGCAGTTCTCCGCTCAATTAACCAACAAACGAGTTCGACGGCTTCAGCAGCCTCCTCTCTCCACAATTTGGGCAGACGGTCCTTTAAAACTTCAAGAAGTGCAGACAAAACCATGACAGGGCACATCCTCTTCATTTTTTTCTCACGACGATAGCGGAATCTCAGACTTCACGGCAGTCGGACTTCAGTCGAACCTCCTTCACCAGGTTTCGATTAGCTCCAATACCACTTCTTGTGGGTAAAACAAGAAATGAGAAAAGATAATAGGAGAAACTGAATTTGAAACTGAAAGAACTGAAGGATAGAATCACTTGGAAACTTTATTGATCAAATTCTCCGTATCTACCAGCCTCTCGGGCCATCTCTTTAAGCTTATTCTATTTCGTTATTACAACCATATTTCGTTATTCAACCTACATTTTAGTTATTCTAACTACATAGGTAAATTTACAATATTCGTTGTCACATTTTAACAGTTGTTTCCACAGTGACTGTTTTCTTATGTGTGGAACCTTATGGATTCCTTGCATGGAGAAATGTGAATGGAAGGGCCAAACATGATACTTGTAATATTGTAAAATCTCTTTCGGTAATAATCACATATAATGGAACGTTGTCGACGCATTTCGAACCAACCAGTGTGGTTCATCATCAGGACTAGGTGAGAGATCAGATCAAATCAATAAGCTTAAATAGATGTAGATATGTTTAAACTAGTCGTTTTCTAAACGGCTAGTTTGACTTTTTAATGATTTAAAATGTTTTTAATAAGTAACGGCTAGTTCCCTCCTATTATTAAACCAATTAATAAATTTATTCGTTTAGTTAATAACTTATTAAACTTATTAGTTATAATTATTTAGTAAACTTATTAGTTATAATTTTTTTTTAAATTAAAGTGAGAGGTTAAAAAATAAGAAAAGAAAAAAAATAAAAGAAATAAATAAATAAAAATAAAAATAAATAAATAAATAAATATAAAATATAAAATATAAATAAATAAATATAAATATAAATATAAAATAAAAATAAATATAAATAAAAATAATAAAATGTAAATGTAAATAAAATATAAATATAAAAGTGAATATAGAAAAATAAAAATAAAATAATAATAGAATAAAATAAAAATAAAAAGAGAAAAATAAATAAATAAAAATAAAATATCAAACTTTCAAAAAATAAACTAAATAAATAAAAAATAAAAAATAAAATAAAAAATAAATAAAAATAACTAGATAAATAAATCAAATCAAATCAAATCAAATCAAATCAAATCAAATAAAAATAAAATAAACTAAAATAAAATAAAAATAAAAATATAAAATATATAATAAAAGAAAAAATAAAAATAAAATAAATAAATAAACAAATGCAAAAAAAAAAAAAAATACAAAAAAAAATCAAGGACATAAGGCAGGTATCCAACACCTGCTAATGTTCCAAGGATCATCTTTGTTGAGATTAAGGGGTCTTTTTTCGATTTCTAAGGCCTCTCTTAACTTACGATGATGGAAATGGTCAATCCTAGCAATGACCTTCTCCTCTTCAATGCAAATATGATGGTTAGTCTTTTCTGCATGTTCAGCTAGGGCAGATGAGCGGGATCTTCCATGCTTAATGCCATCAGCATGTTCATAAATTCTTTGATTTATAGAATGACCAGTTTCGCCAATGTAAGGCAACCCACAGGAACAAGGAATGATGTAGACACCTTTCCCATCCCTAGGGTCAATCGGGTCTTTAACCGATTTGAGAGAGCTGCGAATCGTGTTAAGGGGCTTGAAAAACGAAGACACCCTATGCTTCCTAAGGACCCTCGCAATTTTATTAGTGGTTCCTTGAATGAATCGAAGACGTACACTGCGGGACCATTGACTAGGGTCTTTATTATTTTTAGATAGAGGACCTTTCGCTGCTTTAAGAAAAGCTTGAAGGCCTTGCGATCTACTATAACCATTTCTAAGAAAGACACTTAACAGATGAGACATTTCCCCTTCAAGGTGAGACTCATCAGAGATCCTCAACGCCCTTCTGGCCAAGGTGTTTAGTACACCCAATTTTTGAGCAGGGAAATGGTGTGAACTAGCTTGAAGGTACTGCTCAGTATGAGTTTTCTTTCGAAAAACTTGATGACAGAAAGAGCCATCATCTTTTTTAGAAATAAGAACGTCAAGGAAGGGAATTCTTCCATCTATTTCATGCTCCATGGTGAATTTTATGGAGCATGATTGATCATTAAGGTGGCGAAAGAAAATATCTAACTTATCTTCGCCATGCGGCCACACGACACAAGTATCATCTACAAATCTCTTCCAAAGCTTTGGTTGGAAAAGAGTCAAGGAAAGAGCTATGGATTCAAAGTCTTCCATAAACAAATTAGCAACAATCGGGGAAAGGGGGGAACCCATAGCAACACCACAAGTTTGCTCATAGAATTCGCCTTCAAAACTGAAGAAAGTGGAGGTTAAGCAGATCCCAACTAAATGGGAAGTATCAGGATCAGTAATGCGATTAATGACATCAATAGCCTCTTTTATGGGGATATTGGTGTAAAGAGAAACGACATCAAAACTGACAAACCTGTCCTCAGGATCCAATTTAATGCCCTTCAACTCATTAACGAAAGAACCTGAATCTTTAACAAAGGAGTCTGTACGACCTACAAGAGGCTTCATTTTATGAGCTAAATACTTGGCTAGAAGGTAAGTTGGACAACCAATGGTATTAACAATGGGACGGATGGGGGCACCATCCTTATGGATTTTAGGAAGACCATAGATTCTTGGAGTAAAATTATTGCTCTCAATCAACCTCTTACTCAAAGAGCCCACGGAGCTACTGGACTTAATAGCATCATTAACAACTTTGGAGATATTTTTTAAGGGATTTTTAGGAAGTTTCCTATAACTCTCACTATTCTCCAAATGATCTAACATCTTCATCCTATAATCCTCCTTGTTAAGGATGACAACCGCACCACCTTTGTCAGCTTTAAGAACAACAATATCCTTATTATGGTTTAAGGATTTTAGAGCTTCAAACTCAGGCTTGCTCAAGTTTCTCTTGGGTGGCTTGGCTTTTCTTAAGATAGCCACACAATCTTGCCTAATAAAGTCTTTGGACGAATCCGGCAGGTCTCTAATACCGAATTCAATGTCACAAATAATATCATGGATGGGTATTCTCCTGGGGGCTAAGGCAAAAAATTAAGCCTTTTTCTAAGAGACTATAAACGGAAGGGTCAAAAGAGAATCTAGAGAGATTGACGACATTATTTTTAGAGTTATTATTAATATTATTAATCTTACTAATGGTATTCTTATTTTTATTAATAAACTTATCTTTATAATTATTACTATCACTCTTCTTGATAAAATCTTTATGTTTGTTATTATAATCTTGTTTAATAATAACATTATTATTCTTAACATTACAACCAATATTATCTCTACTATTATTATTAAGCCATTTATATTCTTTGCTTTCAAAGTATTCTTCAATACCCAAATGAGATTGATTTATACTACCAAGGTTTCGATTTATATAATTAGAGTTATTCTTATAAATATTAATTAAATTTCTAAAGTTAGAGTGAACGCTATTTAAATTTCTTTCAAAATTATTACATGAATCTAGAATAGTGCTTCCCTCGTTTTTAAATAAGCAATAATTATCCTCAAGGGAGGACGCGGAATTTAACGGTTCAGAAGAATGTGAAGGTTCTGAAATACCTGAAATGTCGTTGATTGCAGCGGATCCAACATTCACGTCGCCCAAACCTTCATTTGTAGACGTAGACACGGCAAGTACCGGAAACATATCAGCGTTGAAAACTGAGCTTTGGCCCAATCGGGAATCCATCAAAGAATGATGCAAAATCGAAAGGGGAGATCCTACCAAATCGACCTACCCTTCTCCATCGACTGACGATTCGGACAACAGAAATGCTGGTTTTCCTTCCTTTATCATTCCCCTGGAATTATTCACATCAACGTCCACAGTAGAGTGATTAATGATTCTGGTTTCAGAATCCGCAGATGCCGGTTGTCCTTCCTTTGTCGTTCCCCCAGAATTATTCACACCGATGGCCACACCAGAGTGATCATTGCATCTGGTTTCAGAAGCCGCAGGAGAAGAGACAACTCCAATCCAAGACCTGAGCGCTGATACTTGGTCGGCATTAACCCTGCTTGCAGACGGAACTGAAATATCACCAGAGTGAAACCTTCTTGAAAGCTTCTGAAATTTTAACAAATGCTTTTTTTCCATAACGCTTCCCACCGATTGGATTTAACCGCCAAACGAGCAGCGATTAATGTCCATACAACCGCCGGAATCGAATTGGATAAATTCAGATGCCAAGACAGCAGTTTTCTCGATAGGAGATCAAGGCTTCTTCTAACTCTGGAGATCTCACAACGAATGAGAGCAAGGCTAGCTTTTAAAAATAGATTGTGGTTCTGCGTAATATTAAGAGGATGATTAATTTTAGCAAAAGAAGGAAAAATAGAAGCATATCTACATCTTTTTAGAAAGGTAAGATCTAATCTCAACTTTTCCATGAACCATGTACCAGGTTTGTCCCAGAGCCAACCTTGTATCCAATCTCACCTACTTTTCTTTCACCTACAAAATTCCAAATATTTTTAGAGATTGAAACCGGTTCAATAGATTACTTTGACAAAACATGTTGACCTCTTCAACAAGTTGGTTAAAGTAATTAAGAATGGAGGAGCCCATGTGGGAAGACATATAAAAAGGTTAAAGCGAATGAGAATGGAGGATCCCATGCGAGAAGACGTATCAATTAAAATCCATGAGGGAGGACGTTTTACAACCCAGTCAAGTCCAGTCCAAGTGGAATTGAAACATTGAGCTGATCAAACAATATCAATTCAGAGGTGCATATTAACACGTGGAAAGAAAAATGTCATTGAAACTCCCGTAACTGTAAAATGAGACCATTCATTATCCAACCCTTCACACCCCTAAAATGTGAATCGTGTTGAAATGTTACTTTTAACAGTGGCTGTGCAGAGCTGCTTTCTATTTTATTTCTCCAGGTTTATATACTCCCAGCCGCTTTCTAATTTTGTTGAATAGTCAGTTTTCATATTTTGTTGAAATCGGCGTAGTCTTTTATTTTGAAAAACCTTTTTTTGAATTGTTCAGGTACAGACTCTATTTTGGCAAAACAGAGTAATTTTATTTTTTTATACACATTCAAACAGATATTTCTGTGTACGTGGGTGTTTAGTTCTAAACCCCATGGTCCCTAGGAGGAACAATTTCTTGTTGATGTGGTGAAGTTCCACAAGCGAAACGAACTCACATTTGTTACCGCGGCCTTTTTTTTTAAGGCCCGATGCGATGAACACAAATCGCAGTCAAACCTTTCATTATAATCACCCTCCACCACATCTGAGGCCCGTGGGTCCACAATACCACGCGGCAGTCAACAATACAATCGCAAGTATTGAATCGGGGAAGTTTCGTTTATGCCCCTGATTGCACTTTGAGTGCAGAAACGATCCTTTATATGACACAGTTTATTGTTTCCATCACATCCGGTTTTGATCGGAAATCACAACTGTTTTGTTTTGGGCCCGATCACACATGTTATGAGCTCGGACTCGATCCAGGTTATATAGCGGATTTATATAATGGCCATCGTGTCCGTTGTGTAATCGCAATCAGAAGATTGTGTGGATCGCTGTTTTTTTTTATTTGATCCGGACCCGACAAAGTTATTCAACGGAGTTTTATTACCCATAGCATCCGCTGTCAAATTGCAATCGGCATTTTGTTTTGGGTCGTGTGTTTTTTTATAACACGGACCCGATGGTTTTTATATGGCAGAGTTTAATGTGTAATCGCATGCGATCTTCAATCGCGATTGGAACCTTTTATTTGGTTCATTTGTTTTATTGTAGTTGTGGACCCGATGAACCTTTTTAAATGGATTTAAATCGCACGTTCAAAGTGCTATTGTAGTGGGCCCAAATGTTTTGTTTTTTTTTTTTTAAATAGTTTGAGATTTATTTAAGTTTCAATATAGTTTGAAATGTTTTATAAGGTGCGTGGAACATATAAAAGAAAAGGCCTGAGAGCCTATTGAGGTATTTTTTCATTGTTTGTTTTTGCACAGTAGGGCATAAAATAAATACACAGTAGTGTTATTTCCACAGAGACAGAGTTTTTGTTTGTAAGACAGTGAAGTTTTTTGGCACTGTGTTTGTGTAGCAGTCCATTTTGTAAATCCCTCTGTGTGAGGAAGACATTGTAATAGTTTTTTTTAAAGAAATAGAAGTTTTTTTTCAATGTGGAAACTTTGTCTCCTGTCAAGAAATTTTTAGATTTCTCCGTGTTGAAGAGGGGAGTTTATTCTCTCCATTGTTTGTTCTGGAATTTTCAATATTCCAACAAATCGTAGATGAGATGTTATATCGAGGAATATTCTTTAAAGAATAAATCATGGTTGTTGGTTCAAAATTCAACTATCTTTTCAATTAAATTTTAATTATTATTATTATTATTATTCAATTTTAAGGTTATAGTTAAGATAGACATCAAATTGGTGTATGAGATCTCTTGTTTATGGGACAAGGGATCCAATTCCCTATAATGATTTCATTGCTAATTCTACTAAGATATATATACTCTACTCGGAGAAGGGACCCAACTCCCCACAATGATTTGACTGTTGATTATACTAAGAAATACATACTCTACCCCCCTCTAGTACTCTACCCTCTTGTTTTGAACCTTGATCTCTTAAACACATGCTCTTAAATAGGAAACATTAGGCTAAAATTTATATAATGATTTTTAAAGTTTATGTATGCTTATAAAATATTTTAAATAAATAATTTAATAAAATTTTCAAGTTATATATATATATATATATATATATATACATATTAATTTTAATTATGATACATATTTGATCCTTAGCAACTAGGATTAGCTCAATTTATCAAGTTCCCATTGTTAAACCACCATTTTTATTGAGAGGTCACATATTCAATTATCTCGAAACACTTGGGGTCAGGGTCAGACTTCATGGTTGAACCTGTAGGAAGTGATCCCTTAGGGTGGATGTGCCTAGTACAAATATTATGTGAAGATAACTCCCATTTTATTAAACATTTAGAGTGATCAAATTTCCTGAGGTGAAAAACTATTTTAGAATGAAAAACTTAAGAAAAGTTTGTATTTGGAGATTGTGATCCCTCTTGGCTCTTAATAGATCGAAGGTTAGGATGGATGTAGACTATTTTTTATATGTGTGTGTGTGTACCAACCATATATCAATTCTAAGTTCACCATGGAAGGAATGACACATCTTCTTCATTTTTAATTTCTTTATAAAACATATACACAATTGGCATTGAAGTATTTTACTCAAAATATTTTATTTATGCCTGCATCGTGAAAACATTCAATTATTCTTTTTTTTATCTCTCTCTCTCTCTCTCTCTCTCTATATATATATATATATATATATATATATATATATATATATATATATATATATATATATATATATATATATATATATATATATATATATTAATTATGATACATATTTCATCCTTAGCAACTAGGATTAGCTCAATTTATCAAGTTCCCATTGTTAAACCACCATTTTTATTGAGAGGTCACGTATTCAATTATCTCGAAACAGTTGGGGTCAGGGTCAGACTTCATGGTTGAACCTGTAGGAAGTGATCCCTTAGGGTGGATGTGCCTAGTACAAATATTATGTGAAGATAACTCCCATTTTATTAAACATTTAGAGTGATCAAATTTCTTGAGGTGAAAAACTATTTTAGAATGAAAAACTTAAGAAAGGTTTGTACTTGGAGATTGTGATCCCTCTTGGCTCTTGATAGATCCTAGGTTAGAATGGATGTACACTATTTTTTATATGTGTGTGTGTGTACCAACCATATATCAATTCTAAGTTCACCATGGAAGGAATGACACATATTCTTCATTTTTAATCTCTTTATAAAACATATATGCAATTGGCATTGAAGTATTTTACTCAAAATATTTTATTTATGCCTGCATCGTGAAAACATTCAATTATTCTTTTTTTTTTAATCTCTCTCTCTCTCTCTCTGTGTATATATATATATATATATATATATCGATATACATATATAACTTAATTATGCATATTAAAATATTTATTTGTAACCCTATTGAAATGCAACATAGTGTTTTTTTTGTGAAGTAAATATTTGTATTATCTTCAAAAAAAAGATATTTTTTGACAAAATAGAAAATTTTGGGTTTATTACTAGAGAATTCCAACCATATCCAAAAATCTAGTTATTTTGGAGAAGGACAAGATAAAATATTTTCAAGAGAAGAATGATTAAAAATACATATAGGAAACTATGTAAATAAGTAAAACTTAAAACCTAAGATAATAACATCAAAATAGAAAATAAGAGGAATGGTCATAATTCGTGGCCTTTGCCAATATAAGCTCTTTATTGCTGCTAGGAGAGCAGCCAAAGTTTGGAGGAATTCCTATGCTCTTTTCAAACTTCACCAGCGAATGATATACAACATACATTCAAAATTGCAAGTGGTTTGAGGAGAGGAGAATGTCCTCACAGATTTAATGTCTCTATAACAGTAATTTGCTAAGTAAAAACTTCATGTGCTAGTACATGTTCATTGTGTACATATATTGGTTGTATCAATAAGCGTGTGCACTACATCAGGAACCCAAACCATCACATCTACTATAATATCCATGAAGGAATGCATGTCTAATTAGAAATATTATTTTTAACCTAGAAAATCTCTTCTTGTATTCGTGGAAGAGTAAGTTATTAAAGTCATAGCACCAAACCTTGTGCTGAAATGTAGGAGCTTTTACACCCATGTTCCCCATGCTTTTGATAATAGGAAGCCCAATTACTACAACAAGCTTGTTGATATGACATGACTATAACATGAATAGTGGAACCATTCTAAGAAAGGATAGAAGTTGCTCTAGGGGTGGAACATATGAGAAAAAGGAAAATAAGAAGATAATAAATAATGGCCTTCTGAGTCGCCAATCAGAATGGAGGAGACTCAAAAGAGTGCCCAGAGAAGTGCTACACCTAAAATTCCAAAAAATAATGAGAAAGGGAGCCCTCAAGAGTAGCATTGTTACACCATTTTTTGGTCATCTAACCTCTTATCATTAGATGGACCCAAGTACACCATGTAAGACCAATTTTACCCTAAGTAAAATTTCTTTCACTATGTAAAATAACTTAATAAACCACATTTATTAGGTTGTTTATGGTCTAAACAGGAAACCCCAAAAGGAAATATTAAACAAACCTATTTTGTTTATTTTTCCTCATGGAATAATTAATTAAACCATAATTTAATTATTATTCCTAGTCATGTTTAACCCAAAAACAAAGAAATTAATTAGATAAACCTTTATTTATCTTATTATTTTCTATGAATAATTATTTAAATCTTATTTAGATAATATTCCTTGTTAAATATGACCAAATCACCCACAAATAATTAAATAAATCATTATTTATTTGATTATCTTTCAACCACTTCCTTAAAAAGATAAAAAAATCATTTATTTATTTATTTTTGACAAATAAAGGGATTTGACCCAAGTCAAATATTTTTTCCCTCCAACAAATATAATAAAATATTCCATAAAAGGTGGATCTAGATTTGGTTAACATTATTTTAATCATGCACCAAGATCTAGAATGACGCAATATTTTGTTATAAATAGGAGGGTTTTTCCTACCATTCTTCACCTTTTGTTTCCTATTAGATCACTCTGGATCTATACACTTGGTCACATTTTTCTACACTATTTGCTGTGTGAGCTCCCTTTGAGTTCTATCTTTTTTTGGGTTTTCTACACCAACAAGAGAGAGAGATTCTAGATCTGAAGTGCTGAGGACTTCCAAGAACCCATCCCATTGAGGAGAATTGGAAACATCTTCTTGTTTTCCTCCTAGGTGCCCTCAATACAAAAAATTCTTTCAAAAATTGTTCTTGTCTTGTCTATTGGATATATGGAGCAAACCCTTCTTTTTACTGCTTAATGTCTTTTTATGCATAGATCTGGTTTTTTGCAGCTCTTGTCTTAATCAACTAACTGCAGATCTGAAGATATTGGCAGCCACTTTTGATGTTAGGGCTATTAGTTATGCGTAGCTAAAGTGGTATTTTTTCGTACACTTCGACAAAGGATTCATACTAACAAATGGCGACTCCACACGGGTTTTAAATTACGACCGTTGTCGTTTTTCATATTCCTGCATATCCAGCTACTTCAGACCCTATGGTTTCTTTTCATCTTTTTTTTTTCCTATTTTTATATTGTTTTTCTCACATAAAACCCTAAAACATTGAAATTTCTAACTTCCGCGTGTTTCTAGCCCTATTGCGCAGGTGACCGACATCAGCCGCAACTGAGACGGCAAATTTTTTGAAAATCTGCCACCAAGACACCCGGAGCTTCAGGTCGCACTTTTCAGCCCATAAAATGTGACCTGGACCTCCAGGTCGCACTTTTCAGCCCTTTTTCTGTGACCTGCACTGAAAACAGGTCAGAACCTGCGACCTGCCAATTTTTCAGCTGTTTTTCTGCAATTTTTCTGGGTTTTTCTGAAGCTTCTGTCAGGGTTTTCCAGCCTCTGTCTCAGCCCGTTTCGACCTAGTTCTGATCTGTTTTTTCTCATATAAGTGGGAACATAGCCCCCTAGGGCTTCAGTACCCTCCACTTTTTGTGGAAGAGTTTTTATCTGTTTCAGGTATGCTTTTTCAGATTTTCAGCCCCCCTTTTTCCAAATCTGATACCTCCTTTTCAGACCTCTTTTAATCAGCTCTTCTCCCTTTCAAATCACCTCCTGAAGATTTGTTTGGATCTAATTTTAGGGCCTCCTCCTTGCCCCTCCTTCTTTTTGCTGATTTCCTTCTTTTTTCCAGCCACCTTGCCTCTGCCTCTTGGCTGTGATCTGCACCTCTTTTCAGCTGCTTTTCCCTTTAGATCCCTGTCCCTTTCGACCCTAGATCTATTGGCCTCTTTTTCATGCGTTTTGACTAGATTTTTTTCCCTCTTTTAGATTAGTTTTGAGAAACCCACCTTTTTGGGTTGAATCGATGCAATAGTAGCTGTTAATTTTCTGTTGTTTTAGCATTATATATTGTTCTCTACAAAATTATTTTCAGTTATGCAGCACACTTTTTATCTTGCTCTCAAAAAGAAAAGGGTTTAAAAATTAAAATTAACGCACGCCACACACTCACCCTAAGCGAAGAAGAGCCTGGTTTACACCGCCAGGCAAAGACTTTAAAATCAATTGACGCTGCACCTATCTACCCTTGTTTTGACTTGATTCTGCACCGCCTTGCCCTTGTGGTCATTCTTCTTCCCCTTGTGTCGTGTTTGTGTTGTCATCATTGCGCCCCCAAGGCACACTTCCCAGAGACTTCTTGGCCTTCACCCTCAGTTTCCGGTCAATCGACCTGCTCCATCCCGTCGTCGTCGAGCCAGTCCTCCTCTGAGTCCGCACTCTGACTCCTCTTCTGATTCATTGGGTTCTCCTTTTACTTCTGGTTCTCCCCCTGTCACCTTCACTATGTCTGGTCCAGGGTCTAACGCTAGCGGTGCTCCCGGCCCTAATGCTGGAACTACTACTAGCGGAACCGCCACAGGAACTACCTCGGCCGCACATTTGCTCCCATACATCGCAGGCCTCAGCCTCCCCGATTTCAATCAGTTGATCAATGACCCTATCCGCCACGATGTTGGTTGGCCTGCTATGCCAACCAAGCTCCCTTCCGACATCCCTAAGTTTGAAGGCCTTGCTGGAGAAGATCCAACCAACCATGTCCGATCTTTCCACATGTGGTGTTCCTCCAATTACATTACCGATGACTCCATCCGTCTTCGATTGTTCCAACGCATGCTTACCGACGAAGCTTCTAAATGGTATGTTTACCAAGCCACCTCTTCCCATACCACCTTTGTGACCATTGCCCAAGCCTTTTTATCTTACTTCCAGCTCCCTCTCCAATACGATACTGGTACAGAGCTTTTGACCTCTTTCAAGAAAACCTCTTCGACCCGCCTTTCCACTCATGTCCAGGAATGGTGACGAAGACGAAGCTTATGTCGAGCTCCCCCCTTCGAAGATCGGGTCTATATGGACTAGTTCCTTCGCTCTCTCTTAGCTCCCATTGGCAAAGATGTCACCTCCCATTTCCCTCAAACCGAAGAAGCCGCCCTCCAAATAGCCTTGAAATATGACTTGATCTATGCTCAGTCTGGTTATTTTTATACCATCCTTCCTGACCTCCCCAGGCCCAGAGGCGCTAACGCCCTGGGGGCATCTCATTCCGTCGAAGGTATCGTTGGAGCCCTTTCCCATCTGTACGCTCAACCTTCTATGGGCTATGGTCTTCCTCAGGGAGGGGCCAGCACTTCTAGCACTTTTCCCCCTCCAGGTAGCATGTATCCAGGATACGGCACGCCTCATCCTTTTGCCCAACCTCCTGGTTACCTCAATGTTGCCCAACCTAACCATTACCCTTATCCGCAGCCTGGTGCGCCAGCTCCTCCAGCATATGCGCTTCCACCTCCCTTGCCTCCTTAATCCCAACAACAGCACCTACAGCCCCCTCCAGGGCAAGTATTTGCACAGCAGGGCGTGACTAATCCCCCTTCTCAAAGAAGGCGGAGAGGCAATCCAAATCAATCTGCCCCTGGTACTCGTGGACCCAATCCTCAAGGTATTGACCCTAACATTGCTAACCAGCAATAGGGCACTCAGCCCAAGCCGGACAGGCCTCTTCGCACAAATAAGCCTTGTGCATGTTGCGGTGTTTACGGTCATTACACCCATGATTGTCCCCTCTTACCACAAATGTGGCAGATGTGGGAGTCTCAAGCCACATTGCGAGGACAACATGCCTCCCCTCATGCTCCCCCTAATGTGGCCACTACTCAACCAGCTGTGTTTACTGATCCTTTCCCTCAGTAAGAACTCGTGGCTACCCAACCACTTGACGGACAGGTCACCACTCCACCTTCCATTTCTGGTTCCTCCGATTACCAGATCCTCATGATGAACTCTGATCCATCCCCAACCATCGACCTTCACCTTAAAACTTGGTCTTGCCAGTACCCCAAGCCTCCCGCTCAGTCTGCCCCTGAGCCTCCTTCTTCAGGTTCTACAGAGCCTCTTTCGACATCCAGTGGCCCCTTACATATCCCTCAACCCAAATTTGAGGTTCATACCAAGATTCCTAAAGGACCGTTACGTCGAAATGCTGCTTCTGGTCTAGCTTCTCATTCATATAGCATAGTAGATGATTTGGCGCAATCTCCTACTGCCATTTCCACACTGGAACTCCTCCAGTCTTGCCCTTCCCAAAATAAGGCTCTACTATCTACCGTGGGCGCTGTAGATCCTGGTGATGATCAAATGATTTTTTTTGATGCCCATCAATCAGAGCATCCTCCCCTTCCTGCTTCCGTCACCTTCCAAATCCGAGTCAAAATCAGAAACGCCAACGTTTCTCGGTGTATAATTGATGAGGGGGAATCCACTTGTGTGATGTCCGCTTCAGTTTGGAAGCAACTCAGATCTCCTGAGTTAGCCCCTTCCATGATCACCTTTCGAGCGTGGGACGGCCACACCTCCTAGCCCATTGGCCTTTTTCGTAATTGTCCTATCACCCTTGCCGGTAAGACTATTTGCGTTGACGTTGAAGTCATTGACGCCCCTCTAGACTACAACATTCTATTGGGGCGAAGCTACACCTATGCCATGTCTGCTGTCCCATCCGCAGTTTTTCGCAAGATGTATTTTCCTCACAATGGGAATATAGTGACCATCAACCAGTTGACCTATCATGAGGCAAAGTCTCAGACCTCCCCTGAGACGACCATTTCTTTTGTAGCCAATAAGCAAACCGTCGATTCCTTGACCAGTGTCTCCCCCAACGTCTACAAAGATTCCTCCCTGCTTGGAACTTTCCCTGGTCTTCCCCCTCCTCACATCTCTGATCCCACCTTATCGAATGTTTGCATGATGCAATCGTCTCGGGCTGTCCTTAAGCGACCCGCTTCGGCTAGCCAGCCACCTCAGACTCAACCTCGCCCACCGCAACCCACTCCTAGCCCTTCATCTCCGCCAGCCGGACCTCCTCCTTCTAGCCCTTCTCCTACAGCTTGTATCCCTGAACCCCTTTATCCTCCTGGATCAGTTCCCCCAGGCCTTAACCATCTCGAAGCCGTCCCTCCTAGTCATTATCCCACTGGTCAGATACCATTCCTAGCTCCCCCTCCCGGAGTCTATTCAGTCCCCGTCATGGCCACCCTCTCTCTCCCTAACCTAACCCTGGGTATACCCGTCTGGTACCTTGACCCTCCAGCCGCTACCCCTCCTGGTCACCCCAAACCCTATCTTTCTTTGACACCGGTTCAGCCGGTCCCCCTCGCTTCCTCTATTGCTACCATGCCCCCTCCACCTCCCCAGGACCATACCCCTGTGGTGACAGCTCTAGGAAAGAAAGGAAAAGCTTGCAAGGGGGCATCCAAAGACAAGGCCACCCCGACTAACCCTACTCCTCCCCCGCCCACAAAGCCTTGTGCCTTGTGTGATGTCGTCGGTCACGCCACCCATACTTGTCCTGAGTTGCCCTGCATTCAACCCATGGTTAAAGTCGTGTTCCCTGAGTCTATGGTCTCCAACCCTTCTCTTCCATCCTTTTCCATAACCAAGAACCCAAAAACTATTCGCATTAGCAAACCCTGCTCTTTCTGCGTTATCCATGGCCATTACTCCCACCATTGTCCTCACCTGACGCATTACCGCGCCTCTTTAGAAGTAGTCCGAGAGTATGAGGTTGAACAAAATCAATCCGCCTCTCCCATACTCGCGTAGTATGCTTCAGGCTAGCTTGAGGATCCCCCCGCTCCCATCGACATTCCCACCCCTGATGTTCATATGAAAAAGTCTACTACGACCATTCTTTACCTATCCTCCTCTGTGAGACCTTTGGAGCCCAGTCCCTTTGCATCCTCCCCTGATGTTTCGCCTGACCCCCCTTCAGTGACCACCCTTGACCCCCTCTTTTCTACCCATACACGAGATCACTCCACCTGTATCTCTGTTGACCCCCGCAGCCCGAGTCCCCGCCATACCTCCTATAGCCCTCATATACCACCCTCTAGTTTGTATATGAGCCATAGCCATCCTGCTCATTGCACTCCCTCCTACAGTTGTCGCTCGATGTCTGTTGTACACTCACGCTACCGTCACTATCTCTCCTCCCCCCATTTGTTGTCTTGTAACACCATTCCGCAGGACCTCCCGTCCCCACCCTTTATCCGTTACGCCGATGGTGCAAGTCGTTACTCCCGAAATCTAGCCTCAGCAGGTTGGGCCATTTTCAACCCCTTGCATGCCCTTGTTCTCTCAAACGGGGTCTGTATTGGTACTGCCACCAACAATCAGGCCGAATATGATGCAGTGCGTGGTCTCTTAGCCGATGCCCTCTTTCATTGCATCCTCCATCTGCATGCTCGTTTGGATTCCCTACTTCCTGTCATGCAACTAAATGGTGTTTATCATGTGCATAACCCTGTGCTGTTTAGACGATATTTACGAGTGAAACTCTTGATACGTGAATTTGAAACCATAACTTTCAACCATGTACCTCGAGAACAGAATCATTATATAGATAGCATTGCAAACCATGTTCTAGATTGGCATTTATCCCACACATTTCATACAAGACAATAACATTCATAATCATTAAAAATGATGCATATCCATAATATGTGTCGCAAAACATGTGTTTAGAGTCCATCTACTATGATACATATGACATGCCCATAGCATGTTACATAAACTCAAAACTGGGGGCACCACCTGGCCCTACATACACACTAGGGGGCACCACATGCCCCACACGTACTCACTATCTGGTGGATCCTGAGCCAATGGCTCTGCTCCTGCAACCCGTAGATCACGTATGCCTTGACCGGCCATCGCCATGCGCCGCATGACACCTCGCCATTCCGAGGGTAGACCAATACATGGCTCCACGTAATGGTCATCTAAGTCTTTCCACACGCGCTTTGAAACTCCGGTCAGCAACCTCTCGCATCTATGACGGATGTCCTCCAGAAGGGCAGCCGCATCCTCATTGCGCACTGCTCACGACCCACTTAGCCCTGCAGCTCCAGAGGCTGCCGGGCGTCCCATATATCCGGCCGGTTTTACAGAAGCTATATCTGCATACCAAAAGTACATGAATCAGTACCATATCTACTATTCAATAACTTTAACATTCCCATACAAGAATAGTAATCTGTCACTTACCATCGGGACCCCATACTCGACCAGGCGGAAGTGGCAGGTCCGGATCTCCACAATAACTCATTCCACTATAGGGATAGTCGTCAATGTATAATAGCATCTTATCGCAATGGGCAAAGAACTCAGGTCAAAACACTCATCCGACCGCCCCTCCTCCTCCTCTGCACAGTAGCCGCCCCCACTGGCGCATCCTAGGCTCTCTCGGGCCCCCATCTGGGAGCTGTATGTGAGGTCGTAAGGTCGGGATCTTCTCAAAGAAGAAGGTGTACAATAAAGTCCCATACGAGCAATCGTGGTTCACTTCCCACTTGCAGAGTGAAAACTGTCGTTTTAGTGACACCAGTATCATTTTGGCCCACCCATAGTAGGTCCCACTCAACACACTCTGCACAATCATCATCTGCCCCCCAGTGATGTGATGGAGCGCCTGGTTGCCCAGGATACGCAGCACCGCTGCGGCCACTGCACGGGTCTCTAATCTCTCTAGATCCCCGATCGGTATCCGAGTCCCATGACTTGGAGACCTGGCCGATAATGTTGCTCCACAAACTCCATGATATGCCGCCCCCACGGTAATATTGGTTGCGTGTTTCCCACCATCCCTAGTGGCGGGAGGCCCGTCAGGAAATACACATCCTGGACTGTCAGTTCGATCCTGTGCCCCTGCACTACAAAGACCTCATGCTATGGATCCTAGTAACTGATAATCCGGGCCAACAAAGGCTCTCCTGCTCTCATCAAAGGGTTCTCCAAAAACTTTAGAACCCCAAACCTGGCCAACACATGACGGACACCCTGATCTGCCTAGATCTCTGCCCGTAATGTACCCAGGTCTCTCTCTCTCCATTTAACCCATATATCTACCATATCTGCACAAAAACATCATATTTTTCAGCATACAGATAGGGAATACCATAACCAAACACAAAAACCCAACTCTCAGCCATAAAACAGCACTAAAACCCCCTCATCTTCCAGGTCGCACTTTTCTGCCCAATTCTGGGACAGGTCACAGTTTTTTCCCTGAAACCTACTTCCCAGGTCGCACTTTTTGGCCCAAAAACTGCGACCCAGCCGTCGAGATGAAGGAGGGTCTGTTACTGAGATTTTGGGCCCTAAACTGAACTTTCAATCCATCAAAATTAAAGAGTAAGGTTAGGCCTCTTACCTGCAACTGACGGATCTTGATTCCAATGGTCGGTTTGTCCGCTACGCTCACCAAAATATTTAGGGCCTTCTCTCCTCTCTACATTCACCACAACAACATTAGCAAATGAGTGGATTTGGAGGGAACACTGCCTTATTAAAAGAGAACCCTTGTTTCTTCTTTCACCTGATGCGACCATACCGTAGCTCCGTTTGACAAACCGTCTGCACCGTTGGAAAGCTCTCATCGAGCCCTCAAATGGGTATCTGTTAGTTTTTTGTGATTGGATACTTCACCAGGACACATTTTGTCCAAGATGGGTCACTTCACCTCTCCTTAAAATCACATTTCTTCACTTACAACACTTATACTTGGGGCACCACTTTACCTCCTTACTTTTCTTTGTTCGTGTTGATTTTAGTCGTGAGTTACCATCTTGTACTCATGTTTTCATGGTCCCCCATTAGACCTTTACTGTGTGGCAACACCATCGAGTCGCCCTTGTTTAGAGCATCCAAGTGGAGTCATCATCACATTCATGGAGTCTATCCCGAGTCCCTTTGTACCCCGATATAGTCCTCCATCCCTCATTTCTTGGTTTCTCTCTTGTGTCACACATTATGGCCTTCAGTCCCATTGTCCCTTATCCCTGATGATATTGTGTCAGTCACTGCCATGTCATTCATGCCCTTTATGCTCTAGCAAGGGAAGTCGTCCATTCGCTACTCACTCCCCTCCTTTCCACCATCATCATTGGTATTAGTCTGTCCGTCGCTCTACTATTTTCTCTCGTGCCTTAGTTGAGGATCTCTCATTGCCTCACCTATGGCGGACCTCCTTCTGTCGACATCAGCTCCTTCATTCCAGAAGGCAGGTCTAGAGGGCGGTGTACCTTGGTTCCATCTTCCACTCTTGTTCGGTGCCTCGGATCAGGCAAAGGGATCTCTCATTTCACTTTGACTTGATTGTTTCTCCACTCCAGCTCCTTTCCACATGATCGAGATCCGTATACTTGATGGTTCAGTGATGCAGCAGCAGCTCTTGGTGATTCCCGGGTGTGTGTGACATGTCTCAGCCCTCATGAGGGGGTGGCCCTGTAGGTAGCCCCCCACATGCCCGGATGACCTCTTCATTGCATCCCTCGAAGCAGCTCCATATATTTGATGATTTCGGCCTTAGTCGCTTGCAGTGCCTCTTTGATTTGCATGTATCAGTCAGATTTTGTGAGCCCTTCCCTGCTTATAGGGGGCATTTGGGTTGTATTTGTATCTCATGTACTCATATATTATTGTATAAGTCCTGGCTGTTATCCCAGGCACAGCATGTATGTGGGATTCTTCATTGTATTTTTATCTGGCTCATGATTATGCCGGTTGTACTTTATGGTTTGGTCCCTTGTTTACTGGACACACTATTCTTTTGTACTTTGTCTCCGCGGGCATAGGTATGCCTCCCCCGCCGCCTTTAGCATAGGTACCCTCTCATAAAAAGAGACTTGTTGCACCTGTAAGTCTCGTTTCCTCAGGGTCTAGTTCTTCAGCACCTTAGTCTACCTCACATTTCTCTCTCTGACTTCCCTCTTGATGTCTGGTGATTGAGTTCTTACAACGTACTTCGGTCATATGATTTGCTCCTAACACTCACACGCTGGGGGGCAATCTGTTACACCATTTTTTGGTCATCTAACCTATTATCATTAGATGGACCCAAGTACACCATGTAAGACCAATTTTACCCTAAGTAAAATTGCTTTCACTATGTAAAATAACTTAATAAACCACATTTATTAGGTTGTTTATGGTCTAAACAGGAAACCCCAAAAGGAAATATTAAACAAACCTATTTTGTTTTATTTTCCTCATGGAGTAATTAATTAAACCATAATTTAATTATTATTCCTAGTCATGTTTAACCCAAAACAAAGAAATTAAGTAGATAAACCTTTATTTATCTTATTATTTTCTAGGAATAATTATTTAAATCTTATTTAGATAATATTCCTTGTTAAATATGACCAAATCACCCACAAATAATTAAATAAATCATTATTTATTTAATTATCCTTCAACCACTTCCTTAAAAAGATAAATAAATCATTTATTTATTTATTAATAACAAATAAAGGGATTTGACCCAAGTCAAATACTTTTTCCCTCCAACAAATATAATAAAATATTCCATAAAAGGTGGATCTAGATTTGGTTAACATTATTTTAATCATGCACCAAGATCTAGAATGACCCAATATTTTGTTATAAATACGAGGGTTTTCCCTACCATTCTTCACCTTTTGTTGCCTATTAGATCACTCTGGATCTATACACTTGGTCACATTTTTCTACACTATTTGCTGTGTGAGCTCCCTTTGAGTTATATCTTTGTCTGGGTTTTCTACACCAACAAGAGAGAGAGATTCTAGATCTGAAGTGCTGAGGACTTCCAAGAACCCATCCCATTGAAGAGAATTGGAAACATCTTCTTGTTTTCCTCCCAGGTGCCCTTAATACAAAAAATTCTTTCAAAAATTGTTCTTGTCTTGTCTACTGGATATATGGAGCAAACCCTTCTTTTTACAGCTTAATGTCTTTTTATGCATAGATCTGGTTTTTTGCAACTCTTGTCTTGATCAACTAACTGCATATCTGAAGATATTGGCAGCCACTTTTGATGTTAGGGCTATTAGTTATGCGTAGCTAAAGTGGTATTTTTTCGTACACTTCGACAAAGGATTCATGCCAACAATCATCATCACCAAAAAACCCAACATAAATGAAACCAAGGATATTGATGGCTTGAAAAGGTAAAGACGAGAGAAAGATTGTAGAATTTAAAAAAAGGGAAGAAAAATATTGAACAGGAATACATCACACTCATCCATAGGTAAATAGTTGATAGGAAAACCCATTCCACCCCACTTCCTCAACACTTTCCCCAAATGTGGAAGAAAAATTGTGTCGAAAGTTATAGAAGGAATATAGTTGAATAATATAGAAAAAAATTGTTGCATGTTGGCTTGCCCGGTGAGGTTCCTTGAATTGAAGGCTTGAATAAATACAGACCAAGCATAGAAGGAATTTCAATTTCCTATGTTGAAATAGTGGACTTCTCTAACAATGACCAAATATAGTGTCATTGCTCCAAATAAAGGAATGGAAATGTTTCCCTATTACTAGAGTCTATGATATAACCCTAAGTTACATGCCACCAACCATGAGTAATCATACAGATATTTATATTTTGATTTGATGTGAGTGACTATTGCTATATTATAAATTAATACTTCCATATGTATTTGCATCAATAGACAAGTTGTACAGGGTGGTTAGGTCTATAATAACGGTGTGAGGATTCGATGATAGTCGATGGAGATCGAAAAGAGTTTGAAATTATAGGTGAATTGAGAAATGTACTAAGCATTATTTAGCGGAGTAGTAATTTTGCAAATGCAGCTTGGAAATGCCTTAAACAAATCCATTATGGGGGTGTGCAACCATGTCCCCCGACCACATGGCCGGGTGCGATGAAGGCACCCTTTGGCAACCCTTTCATAGTTCTAAAATTTCATTTGGGGATTCAAATGCAACATATCACTTTCAAATTAATAATTAAATGAGTTCTAGAACTCCTTATTGTAAGTAATTGAGATTTTTGAAATTTTTCTTTTAAATGTTTTTTAGTTATATATATATATATATATATATATATAATTTTATTGAAAGTGGGAATTATATTTTATTTGTCATCACACACACATGTATAATCTCCATTTATATAACATATATATATTGAAATATATTTAAAAATAATCTAATTATACATTTTCTATCCACTTTAAAAAGTAAAAATGTAAGTTTATTTTTATTTTTATTTTTACTTTGCCTCTTTATATAATGTTGGTATAAAATTAGGTTATTTAGTATGGACATCAAAATAACTTATCTCTAGATAAGAGTCAAATATTTTTTGTTATTATTATTTTTATTTAAATATAATATGATAATTTAAGTTTACAAGAAATTTTTTTTTTTTTTATTACACTATACATTCTCTTTCTTAGTGAATATTTTAATTTTATTTTAAAAGGTATCCCATTTAGATCTAGATTCAGAGGAAATATACATCTTTATATTAGTAGGCTAAAATGCACCTCTTAATCTTTGAGTCTCCAAAAATATGTAATCTATCAAGAATCTGTAATCTTCAAACTCATTTTTCAATAGAAAAACGTAGAAACAAATTAAGCCTCATGAGTTTAATTAAATTTCTTGTTCCTTGTCCTATGCAATATTGAGTTTGAGAAAAATGTTCTTGATTTAAAAATAGAATAACCCCTCCCCTGCATGACCCACATGACCCAGTAAATGGGGAGGCACTATAGAAGTATGCCTACGGGAAATTCCAATGAATGGTTTCCTGAATTATGCTACAAGGTCGGTGGAACGAAAAAAAATCAATGATCAAGGAAAAAATAGCTAATATATGTTAATTTTGGTAGCTAGGGAGAAATTTCGTAGTACACATTTTATTATGAAACATAATTTCAAGTGATTAAATAAAATTATTTTATATCAAGTCATCTTCAATCCATTGGAGGGAAAAATAATTATTTTAATTTAAATTCTCACAAAAAATTAACGTTCAACTTCAAAACTTCATGTTGGCTCCTTCATGGAGAAAACTATATATATACGCAATTGGGTTGATCTTAAAAATGTTACCTTTTACGGTTTTTTACATTTTTGAGACTTCATATATATCCTCTAGGTTTTGTAAATGCTATAACTATTTAAGGAATTTTCTCTCACATCCTTTGGTCCAAGATTGTGACATGGATCCATTACTATTTTCTACAGGATTTCTCTTTCGCATTGGTTCTGAACTCTCTGATTGATATTATGGTCATGCTTTCTCTCTTTGTATGGCATATTTCTCACATAAATATAATCTCACTCTGGTCTCTCACATTGACACAAGACCCTCACGAAGGCTCTGGGGTTCGACCCCACAACCTCCCGCCACACAAAGCCAAGTCTTACCACGTCTACTACTGGTTATTTCATATTATATAATGGATCCAAATTATATTTAAACTAGACATTGTAATATGGTGGGGGAATGAAAGGCCAGCCCCAAAGGGCCATCTCCAAGTCCACAAGACCATATGCTATGACCATCAGTGGGAGCTCCATTAAGAGCAGAGTAGTAACGAACTTAACCATGTTTTATTAAACCATAATCTAGATTAATTTTTCACTAATCCAAGTTTTAATGTGGATTAATTTAAGCATCGTATTAGCACGTTAATTGCACTTAAATTGTGCTAATCCCAACTTACCATTTAATTGGCAGACCTCTGGATTTGGCGGAGACCGCCAGTTTTAGTGGTAGGTAACTAGTTTAGGGCTTCATTTATTGGAGAAAATTCAAGAGGCCATAATATTTCCAATTTTTGACCAATTCAGGCTCAGAAAGAGGCTAGTTGACCATTTGAGACATTATGGACTCATTAGATCAAGTTACGAGAGAAAAGGAGTATTTAAAACATGTCAATTTGAAAGTTTGAGCATAATATCGAGGCCTAAGCCATGGAAACTGGACTAAGGAGATGTATCCTAGGAGGGGTGAACTACTTCATCAAATACTTGTGTTAATGTTATGTATGGTGATGTTTTTTACTTATTTTCTATTGTTCATCTCTTGTCTTTATGTTAAATTTCTCACTAAATTGACATGAAAAACACACATGAGACTTGATCATGTGCAATAAACCTTGAACCCTTAGGTACACATAAGAAATTTGTTTCAAATTATGAATGAGAAATTAGAAGAGTATAACTAACATCCTCCATTCAAATCATTTTTTTTATCAAAGCTCAATTTCACTAGGTTTTGTTGTGCAAGAAGGGATCTAATTGTTTGCAATTTTGTATCATGGTTACAAGTTTGAAACTCAAAAGAGAAGGGAAGTTGGTTGAGAGCCCTGTAATTGGATCAAGAGCAAAAATTTCAAGGTTTCCAAATTCTTCAACACTAGCACATCCTCAATTTTAAGTTGAGTATTTAGTTAGCATGTCTCATGAAGGAGAACCTATCATGACAGAAGATGAGAAAGCATTTAGGAAGGCATTCTTTGATATGAATGAGCTGGTTAACGTCCTCTACGAGGAAATAAATGTAAGGATGCAAGGATAAATTTCAATGCCGCCAAGAGGAGAGGGTTGTACAGGAGGAGGAGGCCATGGAAATGGAAATAAGCCACCATTCAATCCACGACCACCATCACCACCATATTCACCTACCTATTCATCATCTTACACTACCACAACCCTATAATCCATTCATACACATCATTCAAAAGGAGTTGGTAAATCCCCTTTTGTTAAACTTGCTGTTAAATTTGAGCTTCCAATGTATAATGGCATAGTGAATGTAGAGAAGTTGGATAATTGGATTCATAAAATGGAGGTTTATTGTAGAATTCATAACCTTCAAGAGGATTACATAAAGATTCAGTTGGATTCCTTGATAATGGACAAATTATCACTTGTGTGGTGAGAAGCAAGGACTCAAGAAGAGATTAAAAACGACGGTAACATATCAACCTCTTCATAAAATTTTATTGCACCCATAAAAAGGAAATTCTATCCTCTAGCTTACATGCAAAAATCCATTATGGACTGGAAAAAATTAAGAAAATTGAAATGGAAAAGTGTGCAAGATTATACTCATGAATTTAGAAGAAGAGCTCTTATTTTGGGTGTCAATTTGTTTTCTCAGGAAACTTTGCTAAATTATTTTGGGGCTTTGCATAGTTATCTTAGACATACGATTCTCATGTTCAATCCCAGAAACTTAGATGAGGTTTGCGTTCAAGCCATACATATAGAAGCAAGAGGGAAACATAGTTCAGATGAAAAAATTGATATTTTCCTTGAGTATGAGGTTAAAGGAAAGGGAAAGCTTAATGGAAGAGGAAAGAAAATGGTTCTATAAAAATAGAGAGAGAAAATCACATGTAAACATCTTTCGAAGAATGTTCATGATGAAGACCATAATTGGCCACTCCATCCATTGTTGAAGCCAAACATAAGGGGAAAACTTTTTCAATCATTGAACATGACTTGGGTTCAGATTCAGGAGATGAAACCAACATTACAACAATGGGTTTGAAAGGTAAGAACATAGCAAGCACTAGTTCTTCAATTTGTTCGAAGGTAACTCAAGATGAAGATACCCGAATTGAAATCTTTCATAATAGAGTCATTTCAAAACATACCAAGATAGACACACTATTTGATAGTGGTTCTCAAGCTAATTTTATTTCCAAACACTTAGTTAATAATTTAAACCTTGAAACTATTACACATCCACGACCTTATCCTTTATGGTGGATATGTAAGAATGAAAACTCACAGGTAACAAGGAACTACATTATATGGTTTGCAATCGATTCAAACTTTATTGGTGAAGTTGAACTTGATGTAGTGCCGCTTGAGATTTCAGGTATTATTTTGGGAAGTCCTTATCTTTATTATAGGAAAGAAGTATTTCAACACCATCAGAATAAGTATCACTTGTTTAAGGATGGAATTGAGTACATAGTTAGAGAACATAATAAGAAGAGAAGTTTTCCTCTTATACATGTAGGAGAAATGAAGAGAATAGTGAATGCAAGTCAAATTTGACTTGGTTAGTGTTCAAGCGTAGAGATGTTTTGAATGAGACCTTTCAAAAATATGCATAGAATGAACAATTTGATTTCATTGAATTTGATAATGCTTGTAATAAGATGTTTCAGGACTCTAACAGGTTGCCTTTGAAAGGAGGTAAACAAGATGTGAAATATTTGTAGCAATCAACATCGGTGTTGAGCAGTGATGAGAACAGGATGTCGGTGCAAGAGAGTGAAAATGTCAAAGAGAAAGCTCCAAATAAATTTGACAAAGAAGGAATAGGTTCCACAAGTACTTTTTTTGGTTTCAAAAGCGTATGTGACAATTGTGAAAACACTTGGTGAAAATTCCACGCAAGTACAAGGAAAGACAAGCCAAAAATCACCATATCGACATTATTCGAGGTGAGATAGTCTTTAAGTTTCCTTTGATTGACGACCAAGGTGGGAAAAATATTTTTTTCCACAAGGATAGTTTTTTTTTCTTCAAATTCATGGAATTTCACCATGAAGGTGTCTACCACAGCAAGACAAGGTCTCCAGAGTCGAGGAAAAATATTAGTTTTTGTGAAAATCTCAAATTGATGAAAATGGGAAAATTCCAGTGGATTGAAACTAGAAGGGTGATGGAGTTGTACCATCATCCATATGTTCAGTAATGAAAGATATTTTGATGTCGAAAAGGCTTCTAGTGGGGAGGAATGATCAGGGGCTCTGTTTTATGCTCAAAAATAAAAATTCTCATATTGGCTTGAACCTTGAACAACTACGTAGTTCTCATCGTTCTGAATCTGGCGCACTTCGTTTCACAAACAATGGTGGTTTTATGCTCTCAGATACACGATCTATTCGCTTGGATAAATCGCTAAATTTTGTGCAGGGATGTTGACTAGCCATTTGCATAGTCGAGTCAGCAAAATATGTATCCCAAGGAATATTCCTTGGAATATTATTATAATATTCCTTGGAATATTCTTAAAATATTCCCACAGGTGGACGAATGACGTGGTGACAAGTGTCAGCTTTGGATTGGTTTATTGGTGTTGAGTTGGACCAATGAGGTAATGAAAAGTGGCAAGCCTGAATGCTTCCATGTGCCCCTCCAAGGTCGAAATGTTGTGTAAATTGTTTGGACAAATTCTATGCGTAGGCGCAAGTGTTTGACCCCGTGACCTCCCACCACACAAAGCCAAATCTTACCACCTCTGCTATGAGTTAGTTCTTATTATATAATAGATCATAATTATCCTTAAAATCAACATTGTAATGTGGAAGGGGAAAGAAAGGCTAGCTCCCAGTCCACATGACCGTATTCTATGACCACCGATGCAAGCTCCATTAAGCACAGAGTATTAACAAACTTAACAATGTTTTATTAAACCATAATCCAGATTAATTATGTGCCAATCCAAGTTTTATTGCGGATTAATTTAAGCATGGGATTAATGCATTATCTTTGCTTAACTAACGCTAATATCCACTTATCAGTTAATTGGAAAACCTTTGGATTTGGCGAAAACTACCAGTTTTAGTGGTAGTTAACTAGTTTAGGGTTGATTTAGTGGAGAAAATTGAAAGGCCATAAATTTTTCAATTTTTGACCAATTCAGGCTTAGAAAGAGGCTAGCTGACCATTTTGAGCCATTCTAGAGTAATTGTAGAAGGTTACAGGAGAAAATGAGCATTGTTAATAGGTCAATTTGAAAAATTGAGCATAATATAGATGCCCAAGCCATACAAGCTAGACCAAGGAGATGTAGCCTAGGAGGGGTGAACTCCTTTATGAAATACCTATGTTAATGTTATGTATGGTGATGTTCTGTACTTATTTTTCTATTGTTCAACTCTTGTTTTTATGTTAAATTCTCACTAAATTGACATGAAAAACACACATGAGACTTGAGAATTTGCAAGAAACCTTGTTTTGTGGTTCTTATGATTTGGAATATTTAGCAATACCAAATAATAAGACAACATCAAACCACTTTGGGATCTCAAGATATAGCCCTCCTAGATCCAGAGAGGGATCTCTCTATAAATCAAAGGAATATATATCTTTAAAGTTCGATTTAAGGTATTAGGCTAGTTATAGGGCATAAGGGTTGTTGTTTTGTTTTGTTTTGTTGTTTGGTTTGGAAACATGAAAGAAGGGTTCAATGTAAGGTAAATAAGTGAGTAAAGAAGGATTTCAGAAGTGAGGAGATAATTCAAAGAAAATACGAGTCCATTGGGAAATGGCGTCATAGAAGGGTTTACTTGCAATTCAATATCCAACTTAGGCTTTCCAATGGGGTAGTCACCTAAATCAGAGGATATTTAAAGATGATAGTATGGGATGAAATGATAGGAAATGAAGGTGAATGACAAGGAAAACTTCCAAGGTGACCACTTAGGAGAAAATATAGAGATAGGGCCTGCCTTAACCGTCTATGATCAAACTCCTAATAAGGTTAACTCTTTAGATGATAGAAAAAATTCAATATGGACACAAAGTGAAGCCCAAGATGAGAGAAAGACTTTTAACCTTCTCTGCTTTTGACATTCAACTTAAGGGATATTAGAAAGGAAAACTATTGGAAAGGACCCTAGTGAGATAGAACTAACTCTAAAATCTCCCAGTTTCCAAATTATTTCAGTTAAAACCAGACAAGAACATCCAAGAAGAGACTCTAAATTCATACATCAGCAAGCATGGTTAAACCAACTACTATATTGGTTAAATTATCTTGAATTAAGAAGAGCAAGTAGCATTAGGGTACTTTGCAGTAGTATATCCTAAGCTAGATTACTAATTCTTATCAGAGAAATGAAATGTGATGCATAACAAAGGGGAAAATGATAAATTATAGAACACTTCACCACTGATTTAGATCAGGATCCAATGAACATGCTTTTCATACTTAAGGAGAAAAAACAGTCACATAAATCATTGTCCAGTAGCTTGATATCAACTAGAAAATCATCTCCCAGCCCATTTTACAACTTATACATAGAACTCTATCTCAATGAAACAACTTACAATCCACGATTAACCAACATTTACAATGTATTTCTGAAGAGTTCTTATAGTTGAAATAATGGTTGTAGAGGTAGATAGAACTTAAATGCATCATTAAAACAGAGGGATAATTTCTCTTGTAGCCCATTCTGTCTTAATATCCCTGTATTGACTTTTAGTACTCGTTGGATGAACTAGGAGTCTTCGACATGTTGATAATTACTTCAGAGGTATGTTCCTGAGGTACTTTCTGGCTGTTTGTACTCTGTTTGTACTCTAGGACAAGTAAGGCAGATAAATGACTTTGAGGCCTTCCATACTTCATAACTAATGCTCTAGCAATCTTAGGACTTATGTTCAGGGTGATAATCTTCTCAGGAACTTGATGGAGAATAAAAAACATTATGGGAAGTTGTCCTTTCTTGGGAAAGGACATTTTGCTAATGTGAAAATGCTGATATGGATTGTTTCATTCGTTTTAGGCCTTATTACCCTTCTGGATGATTTATAAGGTCTTCAATCTGTATCTTCATCCTTGAAATATTGGATTATGATATTAAGCTTCAATAACAGGCTTTTAATATCATTAATCCTTCACTGATACTCTTTGTCGCTTCTCTTCTATCTTGTCTGTGAATATATAGGTTTCAATGGAACTCGAAGGTTTGAAATAGAGTTTAACACTTGATATTTACTGAAAATCACGTTTAAACCTTCTCAGGCACCTTCCCTACAATCTTCGGCTCTGAAAATGGCGTTCTGCGATTTGTATTGTGTTGTCTATGATAGTGAGACAGAGAGTGTTTTTCACTATCTGTAACCCTACAAAAAGATGATAAAAATGTTAAGAAATCAATTGGAGTGGAGGAGGATGCTGTGGAGGCCGAGGAATCAGTGTCACAGCAATGGAAATGGTGGATGCAGGTGAAGGAACGAGTGAAAATCATGGCAGAATGGTGTAAAACTGCTGGTTTTGCGTAACTTTGGAGTGGTTTTGATGCGATATGCGTCGCTACCTGACACGTGTCCTCCCAAAACCACTTTCATCACATAAATTTGGAATATTAATCCTCGGACATAGAAATCACGTGATATGCATTCTCATCCGTTGGATGAAAGGCAGGGAGATTTGATGGTTGGGATGAGAGCGCGATATGGAAAGATGCATGGGCGATGAGGTGGGAATATCCAATAGTGGATTAAATCCAGACTGTTGGATCTACAAAATGGATGGCAGAGATTTAAAGAGAAAGCAGAGGCAAAGGGGCAAGTGAATGAGCGGGGAGAAGGAGAGTCGTTAGATCTCTGAAAATGGATGGCTGAGATCTATTCGCATTGGAGAAAGGTAGGGGGCCAAAACAACGATGTTTTGATTTTGCGATTTAGCGCGGACCGTTGGATCAGAGGGGAGATCAACAGTCAAGATTTTATCAGAGGGGAGACGATGGGGGAAAAACGAGTGGAGCGTGATTAAATCTGGGCCGTTGGTTCTTGTGGATTCAACGGTCCAGATTAAATCGACAGAGCAATGATTTTGGGCTCAGGAGCAGAGTGCGATGGTGTCTCAACCATTGGATATATATGGATGGATGGTTAGGGTTTAATCAGGGATCATAGATCGGTGGGGACACAGGATGGCACTTGAAACTTTGCAATTGGTGATGAACCATTGGATCTGCAGATAATCAATGGTGGAGGTTGCAGTGCAGGACGATAGAACAAATGGTCATCGCATCAAAAAATTACAAGAAACAAAGGAAAAAGGTGATATTGAAAGCTCTGATTGCAATTGGTGCCACGAGGCTTAGCACCTGGTTTTGGCACTCGGTTATATGCGGAGAAGATGCTTAGGGGTAATCTGAAAGGGGCTTAAGGCCTCAATGGAAAAAGGGTGTTTTTAAGCCAAAATGAGTGTTTTTCAAGGGATTTCTTGGCTTTCGGTAAAGGGAAAAAGGTGTTTTAAGACTGTAAAAGGGATTTTTAGTGGCTTAAAAGGATTTTGGATGCCTTTTAGAGGGATATGGAGGTTCTAAAGAAGGAAAGGAGGCTTAATGAAAATAAATGAAAATGAGTGAAAATGGGTAATTACAGAGGCCTTTTGAAGCATTCTTTTCACAAAACAGCAGGGCTTTTTTCAGTGGAAACAATAGTGGAGATCTCTTCAAAGACAAAAACTACATAGAGGTTTCAAGAATGAAATATTTTAAGAGGAAATGTATCTCTTTAAGACTCAGAAACATTTTAGGCACCTGTTTGCTATGTCAAAAATTTATAGGTGGCTAACACCTTGAACCCTGAACAACACATAATACATTTGTTCCAAATTATGAATGAGGAGTTAGTTAAGCATTACTAACATCCTCCATTCAGATCAAACTTACAGTTTGGTATGGCACTCACACTTTGATATGGTCCTCATAGTTTGGTATGAAACTCACAGTTTGATATGGAACTCCAATTTTCTTTTGTATGGCACTCACATCTGTGGAATTTTATCATTATAATCAATCTCTCTAATTCCTCTGTGATAATAATATCGCTCCAGTGTTATGTATGGATCCCTGTGTAGAATGTTAGCGTGCCATCTCTATATTATAGTTCCTATGTGTATGGTATTGGTATGGATCTTTGTTCAAATATTGTTTCCTCAGAACAATATATTCTTCGTGTATTAATCTTGGAATTTTCCATTTTTTATTGATATTTACGATGGCTATTGGTCTCGGCATAGTTTATCGATCTCCGTGATATATGGCCTTGATGATTTACTTTGTTCATAGTTTTATATATGACATTATAGGCATCATGGAAATATTCACATCACAAGTTATTTGTATGGAATTACAATATGTATGACATTGAAGCATGTATGGCTCTATTAGTATCATATTTCAAAAATATATGTATGGATTCATATACAGTATCGACATTGGAATATTTGTATGGCATTACATAACAACATTAGTATGACATAAAAATATTGATATTGGTATATTGATATGACAATATATTATGTATATATGTAGATCCCTAGTCACTTGTAACCTTGAAGAGAAACTCTGATTCTAATGCAGTGATGTTTCAGTAACCCTACTTCATCATTGACAATTTATTTTTATTATAAATATCATTATTTGAATCTTATTCACAAACAAAGTTGTGAAAAAGATATATTTAGGCTTTAGGTAGCCTGATGTGAATTATTATGTCTCATGATATTGTACCTTGTATATGAATTGAAGAAAAAAAATTATGAAATATAATAGAAGAAGAAGAATTGATTGTGAGTCCTCCCCCTTGTGGTTGTTTTCCCTGGTCTCCCACGAAATTCTAGTGTCTCTATTTCTTCATGATTTTCATCTGATGTTCCTTTTATTATTCGACTACATAGTTGAGGTTACTATATTTTTTAGATAACTATTATTGATATTATTATGATATATGGGAATAACTATGTGATGCAATTATCTAAAGAAAGTAACAATTCATCGCTAAGAAAAATTAACAATATCTAGGAATCCACTCTGGATGTTTGTTTTATCCTAGAAAATTTTAGTGTTTCTAGCAAGCCATATTCCCCATGTAATAAGAGGAGGAAAACATCAGTTCTTTTTTACATTTGTGTTATTCCACAAATTCACCTAAACCCACCTTGCCATAGGATTGTGATGCACAATGAAATTCTAATAGTTGACCATATGGAAAGTGAAAAGATGAAGAAAGGAAAATATGGCTAACAAATTCTTCTAATTTCTTTCATAAAAGGCACCAATAAGTACTAATGATACCTCTCATATTCATATTTTCCCCTATCAGGACTCTACTTTCTAGGATGCACCACTAGAAGGGACATAATTTAGTTCAACATTCTATTTTCCATAACTTCTTCCACCACCATGAAAGACTCGTTTGATTTAAATCACTAATAAGAAAACAATATGTCTATTTTGGAGTCTATTCTCTAGTTGGAGCATGTGCTCAAACAATTGAATCTTATCTTTACTTGAGGCACACATGAGAAGATTTAGGAGCTACTGTGAATTGATTCCATTGATCAATAAACTCCCGAGCAATTCGTAACTGATATGCATCAAACCACGCCTATTCCCAACTAGAATTTTGGTTGTGATTAGTAATATAAGCCAATTTAAATGTCCCATTTGTATGCAAAAAGTTAACCAATACAAGAGACAAATGGGAAATTTCTCCACTACCAACCTAGGGACTAACTCTGATCCATAACTTTTCACCATTCCCTACCTTCCACATAGGGAATTTTTCAATCACCTGAAAATAATGTATCAAAAATTTCCAGATTATAAATACATTGGGGATTTTCTTATCCAAAGTTAGAATCCAATATTAGACGATTAAGGGATGGATGTATTTCTAGTAAACTACTTTTGTCCAATTTGTTCTTGTGGATATCAATCTCCATCCCACCTTTGTCGTTAGAGCCTTTAAAAATAAGTGGATATTCTTAAGACCCCATCCTAACCACTCCTTTGGAAATGATATTTTGTCTCATTTAACCTAGTAAAAAATTATTCCTTCCTTTTTCCCTACCCACAAATATCTATAGTATATTTAGAAATAGAGTTTATAATTCCTTTTGGGATCCATGATAGAGATGTCCAAAACACCAAGATAGCCTCAAGCACAAATTTTTTGAGAATTAATCTTCTTAGCTCTAGACACCCACCTGAAGCTCAAATATTATAACCTTTTTTTAGTCTTTGCAAGGAACCAAAGCCAATCCATATTCCTGTAATAATTGGGCTTTAAGAAAAAACAAAGGGATTTTAACCCTTCATAGAAAATGTTAGATTGAACTGGAAGGATATTCCGTTCATTTATAAATTCATCTGTTGATAAGTTGAGAGGTGAAATAGATGATTTATGGTGATTTAATTACATGCTAGTGGATTTTTCAAAGAGAGTGAGAACCTCCTTTATAGATGTTAGGTATTCTTGTTGAGATTCAACAAGATGATGATCCTAGTGAAAATTAAGCACCTACACTAGGTGGGGCCCGCAGGCTATTTTTAGGTGATATGTCTATTTTTAGAATTTGGGTCAAAGTCTATTTTTAGCATTAATATATTTATAGATGGTTGAGAAAATTATATGGATGGATAGGCGTCTATTTTTGGAATGCATCTGCGAAGTTGTTTTGTGAAATGCATGTCTAAAGATAGAATGCATGTCGATTATTTTTATTTCTTAAAAATAATTAGATGATAAATAATCATCTATTCTCTCGAAGCACTTGATTTGAGTTAAATGATGTGGAAAACCAGTTTACTGAAGTAATCTCGAGTTCTAAGGTTGGTTGGTGGGACATGCAAGTGGACTTTGTTTTAACTGAGTGATATAAAGTTGTAACAGAGTTGCATGTGTAGTTATGTGAATTGTAAAGTAGTTTAACTCAGTTAAGTGAGTTAAAATTAGTTGTGCTAGTTGTAAATAGTTGTAACTAATGATACACTAGTGATAGATTAGTGAATTAGATATTAAATTAATTCACATGGAGTGATCTCACATGCAACTGAATATTTACTATTGTTAACTACATGCATGTTAGATCTAGTGGAGATCCAGTTGAGAGATAGGTGAAAGGGACAATTTGACTGTCGATTGTGACTATAGTGGGTGCACAAGTGTAACCAAACACACATTGGAGATGCCAATGAGGTTTGCACAGTCAAGGCAAGGCAAGATCAAATTCATTAGGGATTTTGATCACCAGGGATTGGGCATTGGAGGCAGGCTGTCAAGAGGTAGTAAATGTGTGCATGTGTGAGCCGATTTTTATATGATAGTGTGAGACAATTGTATATTCTACTGAGAGCTCTTGGAGTATATTTTTGTATGAGATTTTTTCATGATCCATGATATATAAATAATATATAATAGTGGGTTTTTTATCTTTATGCTTTCCCAGTAAAAACATATGTGTTATGTGTGATTGACTTTTCTTCATGCATTTGCAATTGGTGATTAAATTTCTGCAAAGATTTAAGTAGAACGATGTTGTATTTAACAGTGGCATATAATTTTTATACCAAGAGAATCCAAAAATACATAATTGAATTAAAATTTGTACATGGTATCAGAGAAAATAAAATTGAAATACTGAAGCGGTAGCTGAGTTTTGCTGGTGGAAATAATTCGAATTTACTGCAAGAATTTCTTGGTGCGACAGTTGAGTAAACATCGAAATGGCTTTCAATGGTTTGAGATTAGAGTATATGCTCGAGGGCAGCTCAAACTACATTTCATGGAAGGATAGGATGGAGGTGGTGCTTGAAGATAATGGCTTGAAGTAATTCATCGACATTGATGTTCCTAAGCCCACTTTGATGGATGCTGCATTACTTGACACCTAGAAAAATAAAGTAGTGAAGATGAGACGGATTATGTTGGAAGGTGTGCAAGACCATATTCTCTCAAGCCTTCATGGAAAATCCACTCCATTTGCAATGTGGAAGGCTTTGACAGATCTTTTTAAAATTAGCAGTGACCATAGGAAATTGGTGCTGAAGAATAAACTCAGAAAGATCAATATGGAGAAGGGCGGCAATATTCCTAAGTATCTCACAAAGTTTTTCCAATGTCAGTATGAACTGGCGAGTGTGAGAATCATGGTTACCGATGATGATTTGGTGAGTTTTTCTCCCTTGGGACTTCGTAAGAGTTGGCACAGTTATCAAGACTCTTTCAACGAATGGGGAAAATTTTTGGATTGGGAATGACTGTGGTCAGATCTAGTGCAGGAGGAGTTCAGGCGGAACATAAGAGATGGCTCTTCATTAAACCATGATGATGAAGAGGGTTGTGCTTTGGATGACAAAGCAAGGAAAGGGAAGGGGAAGAAATCCGATTCAAAATCCAAGGCTAAATGCAAGAAGTTGGATTTGTCCAAGGTGAAGTTTTTTCACTGTCACGAACATGGGCATATCACCACTAACTTCCCACACAAAAATAAGAACAAGAAGGCTTTTGGAGCTGCAGCAGGTGGGGCCCTCACCTCACAATTTGAACTTGATTTCTATTTTATTGCATGCTTCGTTTCAAGCGCAATGGGATCGGTGTGGTATCCTAATAGTGGTGCTTCCTTCCACATGACAAGAGATAAGGAGTTCTTCAGTGACTTGGAGGAGAAATATCTCCAAATGCATATAGAGATGGGTGATGATGGACGATACTGTGCGACTGGCATTGGTACCATTACCTTTGAGAGGGATTCAAGTAAACCATTTTTGTTGAAAGATGTTATGCATGTTCCGGGTCTAAAGAAGAACTTGGTCTCAGTCATGATGTTGGAGGACAAAGGTTATGACATTTTTTTCAGCGATGGAAAATATTTCGTGCAATATAAAACAACAGTTCAAACCAAGAGGATAGGGATTCGAGTTAATAATCTCTACAAGTTGGAGGTAGATGGCTGCAATGGTGGGAAAAGTAGAAGAAGTGGTGATCTGAGATGATGCAAAATTATGGCACAATTGATTTGGCCATCTCCACCATGGTGCCCTGAAGATTTTGCAGAAAATTTCTACTAGACTTCCTAAGGGTACACTGGCATAGTTATATCAATGCAAGGTATGTACTATGGGTAAGTTTTTGAAGACCATATTTCATGAAAATGATAATTGTGCTTCGATTATCTGGGAGAGAGTTCACACAGACATGTGTGGACCATTCTTGGTTGCGTCAACAACAAAACACAGGCATTATGTTATTTTTGTTGATGAATATTCTTGCAGATGCTGGATCTTCTTCATGAAGAAGGATCAAACATTCTCAAAGTTTTGTGAGTTTAGACCATTGGTGGAGAAACAGTCGAGGAAGCAAGTGAAGGCTCTTCAAAGTGAGAATGGTGGTTAATTCATCTCGAACAAATTCAAATACTTCTATAACAAAGAAGGAATTCAGAGAGAACTCATAGCGCCTGATAACCCACAACAGAATGGGGTCATGGAGAGGAATAACAGAATGATCGTGGGTGTTGTACGAGCTATGTTGCATGATCAGGGCCTACCAATGCACTTGTGGGTGGAAGCATGCAACACTTTTGTTTATGTGCAAAATCGTTGTCCTCATACAGTACTCGACATGAGTATACCTAAAGAAGCTTTTACTGGTAAGAAATTGAATGTTTATCACTTTAATATTTTTGGCTCATCTCTTCATGTGCATGTGACCAAGAATGCCAAGAAGAAGCTAGAGCCGACTTCTGAAGTTGGGATATTTTTTCCAAACAAAAGAATGGCTATGGTGCGATGGGATATAAAATTCAATGAGGAGAAAGCCATGAATTTGTTGCTTGCGAGAGAGCTAGACTTACATGCAGAGGAGGAACTTTTGTTTCCCAAAGATGAGTCTCTAGATGTGGACCAGCCACAGGAGGAGGTTCAAGGAGTGGAGGAGTCCACTCATGCATAGCCAAACATCAGAACAGGCAGAAGGCATACCACAGAAGCTGAGAGGCTGAAGCTTGATGCGGCATAGAATGTAGGAGTCCCTACTTCACAGCATAGATAGAGACAGTCTCCTAACCGTTTCATTGAATACATGGCTCTCATGAGAAAATGTATTGTGACAAAGCCATCTTCCTTTCAGGAAGCAGTGTGGGAGCCCACATGGGTAGATGCTATGGCGGAGGAGTATGACTCCATTGTCAGAAAAAGTGTTTGGGAAATTGTTCCAAGGTCGGTTGATAAATTAGTGGTAGGTTCAAGATGGATCTACAAGATAAAGAAAGCTGTTGATGGGAGTGTTGAGAAATAAAAGGCCAGATTCGTGGCTCAGGGCTTCTCACAGATCGAGGGGATTGATTATGAAGAAACATTCACACTTTTTGCATGGTATTACTCCATAAGGACCATCCTTGTTCTCTCAGTGCAGATGGGCTGGCACATTCATCATATGAATGTGAAGACTACATTCCTTAATGGGATCATTGAGGAAGAAGTGTACATTGAGTAGCCTGAAGGATTTGAGATCTTCAGTAGCGATTCGCATGTGTGAAGACTCAAAAGAGAGTTGTATAGGGGGAAGTAAGCACCTTGTGCTCAATACACTCAGATCAACAACTATTTCACTAGACTTGGCTTCACCAAGAGTGAGGCGAATGCAAACTTATACCAGATTGTGGTGGAGGGTAAGATTTTAATCACGTTTCTTTATTTTGATGATTTAATACTGATTGGTGATGAGCAGCTAATACACTCATGCAAGGAGGACCTTGCAAAGGAGTTTGAGATGAAGGATATGGGCCTTCTTCAATATTTCCTTGGAATGGAAATATGGCAGTGATATGGTGTACTTTTTGTGTCTCAAGGCAAGTATGCAAGGGAGATACTCAGTAATTTTCACATGGAGGACTACAAACCCATGGATACTCCTATTCCAGGAAACTGGAGGAAAGAGGATGCTACATTGCGAGAGTTAGTGGATGTTACTGTCTATCGACAGTTGGTGGGTTCTCTCATGTATTTAGTTAATACAAGACTAGACATATGCTATGCGGTGAACCAAATTAATCAAGTGATGGTGAAGCCTACCAAGCTCTTTTGGAAGGAGGGAGAGCATGCCTTGAGATATATCAGGGGCACATCTGAGTATTCATTATGGAACAGATGGACGGATGAGGTGAAGTTGCATGGCTTCACAGATGAAAATTGGGTGGGCAACCCAACAGATAGAAAGAGCACATCAGGAGGGGTGCTTAGTATTTGATATATAGATGTTTCTTAGTAAAACAGGAAACAGAGATCTGTGGCACTCAGTTCAGTGGAAGAAGAATACATGGCAGCAAGTCAAGCTGCATGCGAGGCTATCTAGATTAGGAAGATCCTCGTCAGTTTGTTTGGTTCTCATTAGTATCCTACAGTGATACATTGTGATAATTAGAATTGCATTAAACTCTTGATTAATACTCTATTTCATGATAGATCTAAGCATATAGTTATTGGGTATCATCATATCAAATATTGTGTGTAGCGTAAGATCATGTTGGTTTAGTACATTCCTACGAAAGATCACGATGCAGATATTTTGATGAAGGCACTCACCACGAGCAAAGTCAAATACAATAGACGTAGGATCGGGGTCAAGGATAATCTCTTTCCTGTTGAGAGGGAGTGTTGATACTCAACAAGATGATGATCCTAGTGAAAATTAAGCACCTACAGTAAGTGGGGCCCACAAGTTATTTTTACGTGATATGTCTATTTTTAGAATTTGGGTCAAAGTCTATTTTTAGCAGTAATCTATTCATAGATGGTTGAGAAAATTATATGGATGGATGGGAATCTATTTTTGGAATGCATGTTTGGATTTTTTTCGTGGAATGCATGTCTAACAATAGAATGCATGTTGTTTATTGTTACCTATTAACAATAATTAGATAATAAATAATCGTCTACTCTCTTGAAGTACTTGATTTCAGTTAACTGATGTGGAAAACCAGTTGACTGAAGGAATTTCAAATTATAAGGTTGGTTGGTGGGAAATGCAAGTGGACTTAGTTGTAACTGAGTGATACAAAGCTGTAACAGAGTTGGATGTGTAGTTATGTGAGTTGTAAAGTAGTTTAACTCAGTTAAGTGAGTTAAACTCAGTTGTGCTAGTTGTAACTAGTTGTAACTAATGATACATTAGTGAGAGATCAGTGAATTAAATATTAAATTAATTCATAAGGAGTGATATCACATGAAAATGAATATTTACTACTGTTAACTACATGCATGTCAGATCCAGTGGAGACCCAGTTGAGAGATAGGTGAAAGGGACAGTTTGACTATCATTTGTGACTATAGTGGGTGCACAAGTGAAACCAATCACACATTGGAGATGCCAATGAGGATTGGGCAGTCGAGGCAAGGAAAGATCGAATTCATTCAAGGATTGTGATCATCAGGGATTGTGCAGTGGAGGTAGGATGTCAGGAGGCAGTAAATTGGTGCATGTGCAAACCAATTTTTGTATGACAGTGTGAGACGATTGTATATTGTACTGAGAGATCTTGGAGTAGATTTTTGTATGAGATTGTTCCATGATCCAAGATATATACATAATACATGATAGTGGGGTTTTTAGCTTTATGCTTTCCCAGTAAAAACATCTTTGTTATGTGTGATTGATTTTTCTTCGTGTGTTTGCAATTGGCGATTAAATTTCCGAAAAGATTTAAGTAGAAGGATTATGTATTTAAAAATGGAATATAATTGTTAGATCAGGAGAATCTGAAAATACATAATTGTGTTACAATTTCTACACTTCTTGGGTTCCATCACGTAAAAGAAAAATCTTTTACATGAATAAAGGATGGGTGATGAAAAACTCCTCCACCACATTGACACCCCTTAAATCCCACTCCTTTTGGATTCTAAAATGAGCATGTCGAGGCCTTTGAAAACTAGTATAAATAATCATGGTGAGAGTATACATCTCTAATGAAAACCTGACTCAACATTGAAGAAAGATATTTCTAGACCATTTATGAGAATAATGAAAGTCATACAAGTGATAAACTCATGACCCATCTCTTAAAATAAGAATAAAATCTAGGGAAGGTCACTACAAGGAAAATATATATCCAACTAATTTTGTCATATGCCTTGGAGATATCAATCTTAATGACAAACCATTTACGCTTCTTTGTCTTCAGGATATGGGGCTCTTCATGTGAAACTCCAATGGCCTCATCAACCTACCAAACTTCCAAAAAGGAAAATTGTTCCTTCGATATATTACTTGATAGGATTTTCTTCAAGTTGTTTGAAATGATTTTGTAAATAACCTTATATATTCAAATACAGAGAAAAATAGGCCAAAAATAATCAAAGGATATCAGGGAGTTAGACTTTAGGATGAATGCTATAAAAGTAGCATTAAAATATTCATGAATTTTTCCAATGATCCTGGATTATTCCAAAACTCTCAATAAGTCAGGTCCAAAAATATCGTACAACTAAATAAATTCTACCAAACATATATCAAGTCTTAGGTTTTTTCCCTCTGGGGGCTATGCAGGAATTTTTGTAATTATGGCTCTAAGACATGTTCCATTGGTCTTTCATTTTATTCATTCTCAACAAATCTAGGGAAAATTATAGCTACATATATGACCTCTACAATAGTCACTTCTGGTGGAGCCATATAGAAGTTGCTAAATTTATTTTGTCCCATACATTCTAGGTCATAAATAGATTAGGCTCAACCATGTTCAATTTTTCCAGGGCCTAGATGATTTTTGTACTCTCCATCCCTTTTCATACTACTGAAAATATTTGTATTTTCATTGCCACTCTTGAGCCAGATCCAAGAACTTTTCAAATGCCACATATCCTCATTTTCCTCCAAAATTTTCCTTTTATATGATTCAATATGGATAACCATATTCTTATATTCAACAAATAAATATCCCTTTCCTTCAAGTCCTTGAACAGTCTCTCCAATTCCTCCTCGATTTCCTTTAGTTCATCCTTCTCACTCTTATTTTTGGTAGTACCATGCAATCATTGTATGTTTCATCTTATTTAGGTTCTACAAAAATTTTACCATGGATGAATCTTCCCATTTTGGATTGAATGGAGTCTAATTTCTGGCTACCAGGTTATGCAAATAGGCATCGTTTTTCTAGGATCACCTAAATTTGGAAGAGCTTCATGGCTTGTTATAGTCCCCCTTCATCTCCAAATATATGGAGTGATGATTAGAGCTCCCTCCCATAACAATCCATTGGTAAAACAAAAGGGTATCAAACAATAGAGGTTCGACCATCAAACAATTATGAATCATTCTTGCAATCCTAGCCTCACCAGTCCTCTTATTTCTCAAGGTATGTTTTCTCCTTATTATATCAACATCACAAAGATGACGCTCCTCCAATTTATAAGAAAATTATTTATATAGGGAATTTGGATTGACTTGAGGTCCCTATATTTCCAAGGCCCTAAAATGAAAATTAAAATCCCCTCCCACCACAACGTTATTCTCATTCATGAAGGACCAATAAAAAAGAGCATCCTAGAAAATCATCCTATCCTTGTGGATAACATATAGGTTCATGACCTTGAGTTCCTTTCCCATATAGTATGAGAAATTTTATGAACCAAAAACTAGATTATAATTAAATTTTATTAGAATATTAGAATATCAATAAAGAAAAAAAAACATAGTAGAATATCAATAAAGAAAAAAAAAACATATTAGAATATCAATAAAGAAAATATATATATATATATATATATATATATATATATTTTCATGCTAAAGGTACTATTAATATAACAAATGAATGTGGCTAGTGATTGGTGTCCAATTTGACACATTTTCAACACTTTCCCATAACCCTTTTGATTCCATTGTTCCACTTCCCATTCTTTCCTTGTGAATTTTTGATCTATTATTTCCCTATTTCTAGTGTTGGTATAAATAATGTATTTCTCTCCACTTTTAAACGTATTCTTATGTATCACGTTGCGAAATTTTCTTCTTCCCTACTAACACTATAAACTAGAGCACAATTGAGTGGATGAAACACCTTGATGTTTCTACCAAACTATCTGCAATCCCACAGTAAGTGCTCCTAACTAACATAGAAGTGTTTCAATTCATAAATCAAAGACAAAAAATTTTTTTGGATCTTATCCATTCCATTGCTATAATTTCTTTATGCTGTTACAAATCTAGCATGGCCAATTGGAGGAGAGAATGACCAATTAAGTTGGTGCAACTCTTGAATTCCATGTTTCATATGGAATCCTTGGAATTTACATTGGTGTAACTCTTATTGTAAATTATATAGTTTTACAATCATGATTAATCTCTTACGATGGAAGAATAAATAGGTAAGTGGGTGAACAATTATGAAGGAAAACTAATTTTCCAATGATTCCTAACTAATCTAAGTAAGCTTTTGTTTAATTCATACCTATTTCTAAAAAAAATATTGTAACATGAAAAACCACCTGATTCTCTTAGGATGGCCATATTATATTTCACTTAGTTTCAATATATATCATATTGTATAAATATTTGGCTTCCTTCGAAGATCGAGGAAGAAAAAAAGGAATAATTTATCATTTAACTATCATGTAGTTTCTCTATTTTTTGTAATAGAAAATATCTTTTGCTCAAATCGCCCGATGCTAATTTCGTGATCATGTGATTAGATATTCCACAATACCTTGTCTTAGGAGGTAGGTTCATCTCCTTAACTTGGTACTACTAGGTAGAATTTGCAAGTAGTTAGTATTTATAATTCTGTTAATTTACAATTATTTCCTACTGTTGCAATTCCATTGATTTTTTTCTATTGCAAGTCTGTTAGTTTTATTTTTCTGCAGTTATGATATTTCATGTCTTGCATTCACATTAATTACTACTTTTTGTAAGTACAGGTTACATAATTCATGTATTAATTCAAGAGTAGATGGCTGACTAACTAATTTTGTATAGATTTTCGTGTTTCTAGAAATATTAGCTATTTTTGAAACTCACTTTTAGCTTTGTTTTACTTTTTCTTTCGTAGAATTTTATGATTCATTTTCTTGAATATGGAAAAATAGTTATTTCCATGCTAGCTCCCTCATATGTATTAAAAATGTGTGATTAGGATCGTCTCAATTTAACCACTTGTGAAGGGGTTTATGTGTCAAGTTTCATGTGTCTTTGATGATCAAATTATGAGTTAATTATATTTTAAATACTCATCAACAGAAAATTAAATGCATAAATATAACACACATCATACCGATAACACAATTGGTGATAATGGAGTTCACCCCTCCTGGGCTACATCTCCATGGACCTACCTCAACTAGTTATACCCTCTTGGGATTAAGATTAAAATTTATATTTACATACACATGTTGTGCTCCAATTAATTTTTAGCTTGTTCCATTGACTTCAGAACACCCAAAAATCCCAAAAACGACTATTCGATCTCTGAATTTGGTTTCCATATTATCTAGGCTTGACCTCCCATCTTTGTGGACATGAGTTTGCTTAATCTCCAAAGTGAAAAAATCACTTCCATAAGTGCTAAAATGCCTCTAAAAACTATAACACTGTGTTCAGAGCATATAATACATCTAAAAATAACTATTCATTCACTCCATTTTTCCTTCAACTGATCTACGCATGCCCTTCCTTTCCGATGGCCCTCGACTTCAAAATTATTCAAGTGACCAAAACCACCTATAGGTTTGATCCTCTTCCTCTAAAAGCTATTCCAATGGATTCATAGCATGCCAATCTACTAGGAATAACTATTCCTGAGCCAAAATTGGTGAAAAAATTCTCAAGATAGGCTTCGTTTAATTTTCCTCTAGATTCTGCCTCTAAATCTGGAGAAACTCCAGTTAGCTCTGACAATTCTGAAGATGGCGCTAGATTTGGAGGTGCTGCAGAAAATCCTTCTGAATTAACTAAATTTTAATTAGTGGATAAGTTGTGATTAATGCGCACTAAGTTCATTTAACTTCGGAATTTTTTCATGGTTATGTAGTGTGATCACGTGGGGGGAGGGTTGGCCCACGGGGCTAGCACCATATATTCACGTCATCAGACATCTCATAACCTTCAAATAAAAGTGGGCCGCAATGATTTTCAAGGAAAAAATCTTGGGCTTATTGTTAAGTCATTGTAATGGAGCAAGGGAGGTCATGTGGTCTAGCCCCGACCTCACCCCTCAATACACGTTTTTCACCATTTAATAACTGATCTCCAACCATAGTTATAAACCTTTGCAAACGAATTTGTATTGTATGAAGATATTTGGATTAAAAAATACACACGGACTTTGGCTATTTCTTGGACTATGGTTTAATCAATGTGCAAATATAATGCGCCCACCGTTAATCAAACCATATCTTTGGAATAATGAATATATGTGGAATTATAATGAAATAATTTTGGATTTAATATATATATATATATATATATATAGACACACACACACACACACATTAATTCCAACCTGAATAACTAAAAATAATTCCAGCACATAAAAATCATCATGAACCCAAATTCAACATTGGAGGACATTTGGAAAATTTCACCTTCATAAACAAAACTAGCGAATCAAATTGTGACACTTGTCATAGTCCCATTGGGAAAAAACTGAAGAAGATTCCTTGCATGCTGACTAGGATGCCAAGTCATCATCTCGTACATGTTTCATAATTTAAAAAAGAAATTGCATGTTTAAATGACAATCAGTAAACTATAAATTCTTCATATAAACTCGATTTTCAATGAAACGAGTTGCATTGGATTCTTGGAGATGGATCAGTCTCTGTCATTCTAGTTTGATGCAATTCTAAGCACTTTGAATTTTTTGAGCAATTTGTTTCCCCTGATCCAGATTTCAATCATTGAGAGTTGTATGATGCTTATATATTTTTTCTAGGTTATTTTATTTTCCCTCATTACATCATAGGCACATTCCACTTCATAATTTTTAAAACAAACCAAAAATACCATTCTACTTCAATAGGTCACTTTTGGTAGTTGGAATGTTTTCTTTTCTACAAGTGTCTTTAGTTCCATGAATTGTGATTTACTTTCCCTCGAATTTACTTTGATGCAAGAGTAATTTATTTCCTACAAATTTTGGTATTTTTAATTAGAAAAACAACATATGAAAGCATATTTATCTTGTATTTCAACAACCATCATATTACTATAACATTAGGACGCATAACAAATTACCCTAGCATATCTTGTGCATGGTGGTTCTGAAGTTCCAAATGAACCTCGAATTGAAAAATTTAAATTTATATTTAATCAATTGATTACTATGATAATTAGAAGTAATTGAAAGTCATATTATTTGTGGCTTCATTATTGTGGAAATATTGGTAGTAAATTTCATTTTGTGTCAATTTTTATGTGAATTTATTTGCTAATTTTAAAATTTTCAAAACTTCATTATTCTAACTTTTTTTGTTTTTATTTTTCAATATGACTATTTAGATTCCTAGGAGTAGATTAATTTAGTATGTTTGTTAATAAAACCCACCATAATAACATTGAAACAGACTCACAAGAGTGAAACGTACAAGGACAACCATACTAGTTGACGCCAAGAGAAAGCTATCTTTCCAAGAAAAGGATTGGATATTCTACTTACATTGTATAGTGAATTTCACAAAAAAATTGAGCTGAATAAATTGTTGGACATTCAGTTCATCATTCCCTGTGTGTTTCACATGGAATAACTACCTCTCATCGATGGTAAATATATCAATTGTAGAAAATACTAATATATGTGGGTTTTGGTGTAATAGAAATTATAATTCCAACAAGTGGTATCAGAGCTATATTAGCTTCAAAGGGATGCCTTTTCTACTGGGGGATTTTTCTTGGGCCTGTGGTTGACCCTGTTCAGTAGGATATCCACAGGATGAATTATTGCAGTGAAAGAAGATGGAAAATAGTGGAAAGATCGATATAGATAAATTTAATGGTTATATTTTTGAGTCGCGGAAGCTCAAGATGGAGGATCTATTGTTGGACCAACATAAGTGGAATTTTGTAGATCTAGGGACAACATTGAGATGAATTTCAATAGAATACAGTGTGAATTTTTATCAGAGAGAAAAAAGAAAAATATGAATGTGTCTCTCAAATTTGGTATTGTTGAATGTATCATGGGAAGCTACGACGAAGGATTTGTGGGAAAATTTAGGTACTTTGTACCAATCTAAGTCTCTTGTGATCAAAATGTTCCTATGGAAATATTTTTATAACCTGAGGATGAAGGATAGACACTCAGTGATAGAGCATTTGATCACCTTTAATATTGTGGCAAGCCAGTGGTTATCTGTTGATATGAATTTTAGACGAAGATAAATGCATCATGTTTTTGTGTTCTCTACCAGATTTACGGGATAGTATGGTTGTTTCAATAGGTAGAAATACAAATACCTTGAATTTTTATGAAATATTCTCATCCTTTTTGTTGGAGGATATGAGACAAAAAAATATGGAGAGCGATAATGGAGATGCCTTGTCTATAATAGGATGGTCTCATAAAAAAAAAAGAATAAATAAGTTCTAGAGCGGGAGATCTAAATCTAGAGGGATATCTAAATCTCGAGAAAAGCCTTTAAGTTTATGCCAAAAATGTGGAAAATAAGGGAGCTAGAAAAGTGATTGTAAATATTAAACTCCTTAGAAACGAAAGGGATATGATGATGCTCCTTCTACAGAGGAAAAAAACACTTCAGATGAAGTTGGGGATGTGTACTTGGCTTCTTCTTCTTCACGTAAACATGTACATTATGAGGCATGGTTGATTGACTCAGGTTCATCATTTCACTTCACTCACCATAGGGAGAGGTGCTATGATCACGAGAAATATGTTGTTGGTGATGTATTTTTAGGGGATTACAGGAATTCCATAATCATTGGACATGGAAAATTAAAGTTGAATTTTCAAAGTCGTAGGATTATAAAACTTCCTAGTGTTCTGCATATTCCTGCATTGGCCATAAATTTAATTTTATAAGCAAGATGGATGATGTAGGTGTAAAAATAGTGTTTAATAAATATATCTACAAGATGGCTCAAGGAGCACTGGTATTGATTCAGGGAGTTCATATTGGATATTTTTACAACCTTTCGGGTAGCATTGTCATTGTTGGGTGCAATAGTTATGTGCTTCCTAAAAGTGGAGCATAAAATCTAGTGGTTTGTGGAGAAAATACCATGTTATGGCATCAAAGGCTTGTACATATAAGAAAGAAGGCCCTTTGAATTGTTGGGCCTCGTAATTGTCACATTTTCATCATGTTTATCCTTGCCATTTCTCACATTCCTACACCTCATTTAACCATTCATCGTACCATTTCCATGGGTTCACCTCATTATTTTCCAATTTATTTATTTTTAATATTATTAGAGAATGTATGATTAATTATTGGAATGTTGACATATTTCAAATGTGGATGAGCTTTGTAAATGTGTAGGATTATTTGGAAGAATTATTCAAAATCCTCTTGAATATTTCCTCCACCATTTCAATAATTCAAAGGATAATTTCTCAAGATTATTCTAAGGAGAAGATCATGGATATTCCAAGGAAAATATTATGGATATTTCAAGTAGAATATCATGGAATATTCCAAGGAAAAGATCATGGATATTTTTTTAACATATCTTATCCAAGATTTGAGAGATATGAGTGAGGATTTAAAGGGATCATATTGTGTAATTATAGGGATATTGGTTGAGAGAAAAGTGGATTTGTAATTAATGAGTTTCTTATATTGTTTTCAAAGAACTCATGTATAAATAGGAGTTGTCTTTCTCGAAATGAGAATAATAAGATAGGGAGAAATAGGATATGAAATAGTATTTTATGAATTTAACGGAAGACATAATTTATAATTTTCTTTTGCATTGAATAAGTTCCAGTAGTTGAAATTACTCTCAGTGTAGGAGGTAAGGGTGGAGGGCGCCCCCACACTAAGCTAAATACACTTCTTAGTTTTCATAGTTGTAATTAGTTTGCTTATATTATATTCATTATTTCTTGCTTCCGTGTTTTCACAATAGCATTAAGGATAGAATGAAATCAGTAGTGAAGGACAACTAGGACCTATGAACATAGAGCCTCTTCATTATTATTTCATATATCTTAATCTATTGTTTAGAAGTTAGATTTATTTCCTGCTTTCATTTTTTCACGATAGTAAGGATAGAATGAAATTAGTAATGAAGGACAACCAGGACCTCTGAACGTAGAGCCTCTTGATTTTTATTTCATATATCTTAATCTATTGTTTAGATGTTAGATTTATCATTTCCTACTTTCATGTTTTCACAATAGTATTAAGGATATAATGAAATAAGTACTGAAGGACAACCAGGACCTCTGAACATAGAGCCTCTTGATTATTATTTCATATATCTTAATCTATTGTTTAGAAGTTAGATTTATCATTTTCTACTTTCATATTTTCACAATGGCATTGATGATAGAATGAAATCAGTAATAAAGGACAACCAGGACCTTTGAACATAGAGCCTCTTAATTATTATTTCATATATCTTGATCCATTGTTTAGAAATTAATTAAGTTAGTTTTATATTTGTAATATTAATTTCTTTAACCATCAATAATTCATCTTCTAAATTTGACAATGATTGAAACCCATATATTTAGGGATGCTTCTAAGTTAACCAACCCGGATTGATAGTTAAATGCTCATGTTAATTCATCCAATAAATTGACCCAACATGCATATTGCATGGTAATGTTAGGGTAGAAAGTATGTCTAAATTCTCTCTAGATTTTGATTTATGTGTACACTTTGTACATGGGAGGAAAAATTAGTTGAGTTTCCCATCTGGTGCTAAGAGGGGACAATGGATATTAGAGCTTTGTTGGAAATATGATGCAGAGTGTTGTCCTTGATGGCAACCCACTGAATGAAGATGAAGACATGTGACTGTTGACATGTGTTGTCCTTGATGGCAATCCACCTGATGAAGTTATGCTTGACTTGATGGACTTGGTAAATGATGTAAATCTAATGTGATATGTTGTTGAGTGTTGTCCTTGAAAGGCAACCCACTTGATGAGGATGATGAAAACTTACTTGATGAAGTTGTGCTTAAGAGAATGTGTTCCTGATGAAGAAAATATGATGTTTCTACAGTGTGTACAGAAGGCTATGAAGAAAGGATTTCAGAATGTACTCAAAGTATGATGAAAAAGAGTATGTCTCTTGGTATACGCGGATTGGCCTAGGGGAAGTCGCGTATGCACGCGGAAAGGAACGTGCCAAGTAGCGTATGGGCTAAAGCACTCAAAAAGTGCAAAACCAAGGGTAACCACCATGGTATTGACCCATTGTATTGGGTAATGATCCGCCTAATTGACCCCGTCCAGGTAGTTTTGGGCTCATAGTATTGTTTTGGCCCATGGTATTGAAAAAGGGGGCTTGTGGTATTGAAAAGGATAAACCTATATAAGGAGAAGAAATTCATTGTGCAAATTGTGAGTGTGGGTGCAAGATGTCTGAGCTTGAATGAATACTTCTCTCTGAAGTATATCTGAATGGAAAGGGTTACACTTGAATGATAAATCTGAATGTATGATGCACCAATGATGAAGAAGGAGATCTAGATCTGAATTGCTCTTGTATTTGCTAGATCTGATTATGGAAGGCTTAGATCTGTGATGAGGCGAGCATCTAGGCGAACATCTATCTGAAGCAAAAGGGTAGATCTGAACCGAATATCTGATCTGATGAAGTATGCTGCTCTGTAATGATTGATGATCTATACGCTACTTAGCCACGGAGGAAACGCGTATATACGCGGCTTCAGCGAAGAGAAAGCGCGTATGCGCAATAAAATATACACTGAGGTATACGCTGGTTTGTGTGGACGGAAGCGCGTATATACGCGACATCAGTGAAGTAAAAGCGCGTATGCAAACTAAGGTTTGCTGAAGCAAGGGGTATGAAATATCTGATCTGTTCTGCTGTGTTTCTGCTATCTGATCTGTGTTGATATGTATCTGTTGGTGATGTATGTTTGTGCTTAAAAGTATGGAAAGGGTCCAGTATGAAAATATGATGAAACGTGGCCTGCAAGTGTTGTTCTATTGAAGTTGTTGGATCCAGTGTGAAAATTGATGAAATGTGGTCCAAGGTGGTGCTGAGGGTTGTAGCCTTCAGTCAGGGGGTCGTAGCTCCCTTCCAGGTGAGGCTGGTAAACGAGATCGGGGGGTCGTAGCTCCCTTCCAGGTGAGGCTGGTAAACGAGTCAGGGGGTTGGAGCTCCCTTCCAGGAGAGGCTGGTAAACGAGCGCAGGTGGGTGCCTGCGTGCTGGTCAAGTCTGCGCCAGCACATATGTTGTAAGATGTTTTCTCTATAATAAAATATTGAAGGCTGAGCAACTGCAGCGGTGGTTTTCTCCCGATTTGGGTTTCCACCTAAAAATCTGGGTGTTCATGTGTGATGCTTTGTGTGATGTCTTATTCTGTTCTTACTGCATATGTTTACTGTTTATTAAACATCTGATGAATGAATGATGGAATAATAGGAGTGAAGATTTAATGACATATCTAGATCTCTGTGTATACGCTAGTTTCATAAAGGGGATCCGCGTATATACGCTAGTTTACTAAAGGAAAGTAGTGTATGGGTTTTAAGGAATGAAAAAGTAAAAATATTTGATTATGCAGTAAATACTGATTCACCCCCCCCCTCTCAGTATTTTTCCCAACAATTGGAATCAGAGCAGGTCCTTGTGCAGAAGCTTGATCGCTTAAAGGAGATCCGTCGCAATGGGAAGTCAAGAAGGAGTAATGTCTATAAAGCCACCTCTATTAAATGGAAGCAATCTGATATTCTGGAAGGTTCGTACAAAAGCATATCTGCAAAGTCTTGGTGCAGATGTATGGGCAATCGTGGAAGAAGGTTATCAATACCCGGCAAGTATTCCTACTGATGCAGCTGAAAGAAAGAAGTATGAAATCAATGCCAAAGCAGTGAATGTCTTATTGGGAAGCATGTATGAATCAGAATTTGCTAAAGTGATGCAACTACATTCGGCAAAAGACATATGGGACAAAATCATTCTAAGCTATGAAGGAGACACAAAGGTAAAAAGTGCAAAACTCCAAACTCTTAGAATTGAATATGAAAATTTGAAGATGCATAGTGATGAGAGTGTTTCCAGTTTCTTTCTTCGTCTGGATGATATTGTAAATAGAATGAGAAATTTGGGTGAAACCATAACTGATACTACTCTGGTGGAAAAGGTCTTAAGATCATTGACTTCAAAATTTGACTCTAAAGTTTCGGCTATTGAAGAAAGGCAAGATTTGCAAACTCTTACTATTGTTCAATTACATGGTACTCTGACTGCTTTTGAAATGAGACAAGGAGGCCCTTCTCAAGTAAGAGAAGATGCTTTTAAGGCATCTACAAAAGGAAAGGAAAAGGAAGTTGTCAAAGAATCCAGCTATATATCCGATGAAGAAGAAGCGAATTTCGTGAGAAAGCTCCAACTAGGCACTAGAAGATTCAAAGGTAAGCTTCCCTTCAAATGTTTTGAGTGTGGAAAAGTTGGTCATTATGCTGCTAAATGTCCTTATAGAGAAAAGCATGGTAAAGGGAAACAATTTGAGAATAGAAAGAGTTATTATGCAAAAGAAGATGATGATGAAGTGTCCGGTGAAGATGAAGAAGATTCTGACCAAGATCTGAAAGTGCTCATGGCTAAGAAGCAAAAGAAGAAGGTTACTTGAGGAAAGGAGATACCTCAGAAATCATGTATAGCAAAAATTGAAGAAGATGAAACAGATTCTGACGAAGATCTACAAGCACTCATGGCAAAGAAGAAAAAGGAGAAGGCCACGTGTAATACTCTTCTTTGTGCAAACAATAGTAAAGATAGTGAAAGTAAAGTTGTGGATCTAGAAGAAGATCTCAAGATTAAAGTTGAAGAACTGCAAAGTTCATATAATAATCAAGAAACTATCTACAAAGAGATGATCTCACAAATGAAAGATCAAATAGAAATGCTGAATGGACAGGTGGACAAGTATCAAAGGTTTCATACTTATGCATCCAATCGAATTAAAGATCTAGAAGCAGACCTTGAAAAATCAAGCAAGAAGAATGAAGGACTTGAAGCTGCAATCATTTGTCTTCAGGAAGATTTAGAAGCATCAAGTAAGAAAAATAAGGAACCTCTACAATCATTTGAAAAGGAAGGCCTTGAAGCAGAAATCATCTCTCTCAAAGAAGATCTGGAAAAATCAAATAAGAAGAATGAAGAGCTGTAACAAACATGTGAAGAAAACGAAAATTGGCTGAAAGAAGAGATTCTAAATCTGAAGGATCAAGTAGAAGATGGAAGAAGGAAAGAAGAAAGCATGACAAAGCAATGTCAAGCCTTGGAGGTTGAGGTAAACATTCTCAAAAGTAAATTAGAAGAAAAGATTAAACTTTTGAGGTTTCATGATACTACTAATATCTTGGACAATATTCTGAGTAATCAAAGGTCTCCTGCTATCAAACATGGCCTTGGTTTCCATGAAACTATTAAAGGTGAATCTAGCTCACAAGGAAGTGCTAAAAATTCAGAGGTAGTCAATGCAAAACCTGAAGTGTTGAAAGAGACAAAAGCTCAACCAACAATCATGAATTCTCAAAGGAATTCATTCAAGAATGTTGAATGTTTTAAATGTCATAATTATGGACATGTTGCAGCAAATTGCAGGAGCAGATCATTTCAGCCTCAAACAAACAATTCCTACATAGAAAGGTACTCTGGTTTCTTCAAGGGATATTGTTTTTCATGTAACAAGTATGGACACAAAGCAGCTGATTGTAAAAGGAGGAAGAATAGAAATACTCATTATGATTCTTATGCTTATTTTTCTGGACACATGAGATGTTATTCTTGTAACAAGTATGGACATATAAGAAAGGAATGCAGGTCGAACAAATATGAGAAATTTTAGCACACAAATAGAAAACAAATCTGGAAGAAGATGGAGAGATGGAATAAGAAACAATCTAGAGAAGAAAAGGATGTTTTTGTGGATGCTCTAGAAGACAATTATTTTCTTGAAGAAAACACTCAATTCAAGATGAAGGACCGATCAGAAACGTAGGGAATTATGATCCTACTGCAGTCATCCGCTTCTGAAGCTGACTTTTCTTATTGATTGCATGAATTATGTGGGATACATTATGAGATTTAGTAATGTATCGTCACAGGAGGAGCAATGCATGATGACTCTCATGGTTGATTTGATTATACTGGTTATGTTTACTTCTGACAGCGCATCTGATGTGGAAAGGACAGGTACAGGAGGTACAAGCTCAGGAGGAAATGAAGGAAGATGGAAATTTTCTATGCTTCACTTCCCATACGCAGGTTCCATTAACTAAAGTCGCGTATACACGCGAGTTCCAGAAGACGCAGTCGCGTATGCATTGATGAAAAGAAAATTTATCTGATAGCTGAAGATCTGAAGCAGAAGTCCAGGGGGAGCATCAGTCTGACTGTTAATAACTGTGTTATTGACTCAGAAACAGCTTAATTTCTCAGTTCTAAATGATGATATGATGCTTAATGTCTTACGTTGAAGATTATGGATGTGTCTTGTTTGCTTGTTGAATGAAGAGTATTTGTTGCTGAAGTGAAAGACTTATAACTCAGAGATAAGGACAGTTCATGCAGAGATTGTTGCTGATGATTTGCTGTTGAAGATGTTTCAGATTACACAAGTTAAAAGAAGAGCAATTGTTTAAGGGGAGTAGCAGGTTGAATACTAATGATTGCATTGTTGGCAATATGATTGATTATTCTTTGGTCTTGGTGATACTCATAATCAAATGATGATGATTTGGTACATGGATTATTATGATGAGAATTTGAGCCCTGGTTGCTGATAAGTATCTTTGTGTGCATGAGTTGGATATCGTTTGTTTCAGATCATGTAGAGTTTGGTTGCTATGGTTGAAATCTTATGCCTACATATGTTACTTCATGTCACATCTTGAAGATCATGGTGATTTTGGACCACATGGATGATTGCTTGACACATATCTGAAGATGCTGTTCTGGTGTGATAATTTCTTTTGGAAAGAATGTATTGATGCTGCAAAGGATCTGAAGGCTTGGTTACTAATGGGCTTATGCTACAACCATTGGATGACGCTTGAAGACACAACTACACTATTCTGTTATATCTGTAGTCCAGGGAAGCAGTCAAATATCTCAAAAAAAAAAAAGGTTGAACATTGTCTTTTCCTCATAGAGAATCAGATCTGCATAAATTTTAGAAGATGGCTTGGGATACGCGGGTTTCCTGAAACACAGTCGCGTATATACGCGAGTTCCTGCACATAAAACCGCGTATGTTTGGTTGCTGACAATTTTTGCTTGGAATCAGCTCACTTCAGCACAGCTGCAGTGCTGTTTGGTATCTCTGATACTGTTTGGTATCTCTGGTGGTATTCCAGTTCTCATAATTCTGTTTCTAATGTTTTGATGAAGATGCATTGATGATTTGTTGGTGGAAGTTTTCAGGATGCACAAACTAAGGGGGAGCCTTAGTCTTTTGGAAAGATTGCTTGGTTGCACAGATTCAGGGGGAGCATTAGCGTTGCTGAGTATAATGCATTGTTGGCATTATGATGGTTCTGTTATATGATCTCTCTTGAGGTCTTCTTGGTATTGGTCATGAAAAGTCATATTTGTATTTTTGATGAAAAGGTCATGTTGAGACCCATGATGTAAATTCTGTAAAATTCAGTCATGTATGAACTTGTCAAATTTGTAAACCCACTTGGTTGGGTAGCTGAGTTGAAATGTGTAAACCCACTTGGTTGGGTACTTGAGTCTCATATGTAAATCCACTTGGTTGGATGTTTGATGTAAGTATGAGTCATTGGTGATAGGAACTTCATAGAGTCATGTAATCCTTTGGAAAGTATGTTTGAAGATTCAGCATGAACTCAGGGGGAGCTTGGCCACTTCAGCACATATCAGATTTGCAGAATGTTTCTTCCACATGAGGAGGAGAGTGTTGGTTTTTGATCCGCCCTTTGCCCTTGATGTCAAAGGGGGAGAGTGACATGGTGTTTGAATGAAGAAAAGATAATGATGTCAAATATTTGGGAGAGTGACATTGTGGGAGAGTGACATGGTATCTATCTGCTATGGTAACCAAACACCATCGTGGTTGCCATCAAGTCCAAAGGGGGAGATTGTTGGAAATATGATGTAGAGTGTTGTCCTTGATGGCAACCCACTGAATGAAGATGAAGAAATGTGACTGATGACATGTTTTGTCCTTGATGGCAATCCACCTGATGAAGTTATGCTTGACTTGATGGACTTGGTAAATGATGTAAATCTGATGTGATATGTTGTTGAGTGTTGTCCTTGAAAGGCAACCCACTTGATGAAGATGATGAAAACTTACTTGATGAAGTTGTGCTTAAAAGAATGTGTTCCTGATGAAGAAAATATGATGTTTCTACAGTGTGTACAGAAGGCTATGAAGAAAGGATTTCAGAATGTACTCAAAGTATGATGAAAAAGAGTATGTATCTTGGTATACGCGGATTGGCCTAGGGGAAGTCGCGTATGCACGCGGAAAAGAACGTGCCAAGTCGCGTATGGGCTAAAGCGCTCAAAAAGTGCAAAACTAAGGGTAACCACCATGGTATTGACCCATTGTATTGGGTAATGATCCGCCTAAATGACCCTGTCCAGGTAGTTTTGGGCTCGTGGTATTGGTTTGGCTCGTGGTATTGAAAAAGGGGCCCGTGGTATTGAAAAAGGATAAACCTATATAAGGAGAAGAAATTCATTATGCAAATCAGATATGTGGGTGCAAGATGTCTGAGCTTGAATGAATACTTCTCTCTGAAGTATATCTGAATGGAAAGGGTTACACTTGAATGATAAATCTGAATGTATGATGCACCAATGATGAAGAAGGGGATCTAGATCTGAATTGCTCTTGTATTTGCTAGATATGATTATGGAAGGCTTAGATCTGTGATGAGGCGAGCATCTAGGCAAACATCTGTCTGAAGCAAAAGGGTAGATCTGAACTGAATATCTGATCTGATGAAGTATGCTGCTCTGTTATGATTGAAGATCTATACGCTACTTCGCCGCGGAGGAAGCGCGTATATACGCAGCTTCAGCGAAGAGAAAGCGCGTATGCGCGATAAAGTATACACTGAGGTATACGCTGGTTTGTGTGGACGGAAGCGCGTATATACGCGACATCAGTAAAGTAAAAGCGCGTATGCAAACGAGGGTTTGCTGAAGCAAGGGGTATGAAATATCTGATCTGTTCTGCTGTGTTTCTGCTATCTGATCTGTGTTGATATGTATCTGTTGGTGATGTATGTTTGTGCTTAAAAGTATGGAAAGAGTCCAGTATGAAAATATGATGAAATGTGGCCTGCAAGTGGTGTTCTATTGAAGTTGTTGGATCCAGTGTGAAAATTGATGAAACGTGGTCCAAGGTGGTGCTGAGGGTTGTAGCCTTCAGTCAGGGGGTTGTAGCTCCCTTCCGGGAGAGGCTGGTAAACGAGATCAGGGGGTCGTAGCTCCCTTCCAGGAGAGGCTGGTAAACGAGTCAGGGGGTTGGAGCTCCCTTCCAGGAGAGGCTGGTAAACGAGCGCGGGTGGGTGCCTGCGTGCTGGTAGGAGTCTGCACCAGCACATATGTTGTAAGATGTTTTCTCTATAATAAAATATTGAAGGCTGAGCAACGGCAGCGGTGGTTTTCTCCCGACTTGGGTTTCCACCTAAAAATCCTGGTGTTCATGTGTGATGCTTTGTGTGATGGATTATTCTGTTCTTACTGCACATGTTTACTGTTTATTAAACATCTGATGAATGAATGATGGAATAATAGGAGTGAAGATTTAATGACATATCTAGATCTCTGTGTATACGCTAGTTTCATAAAGGGGATCCGCGTATATACGCTAGTTTACTAAAGGAAATTAGCGTATGGGTTTTAAGGAATGAAAAAGTAAAAAGATTTGATTATGCAGTAAATACTGATTCACCCCCCCCTCTCAGTATTTTTCCCAACAAGCTTGTGCACAATGATGTGTTTGGACGTGTGTCATTTTAATCACTGGGTAAGCTTATGTATGATGTTTCATTTAGAGATGACTTCTCGAGGAATACATTGATATATTTCCTCAGGAAGAGATATGAATTCTTGACAATTTTAAACAATTGAAGAACTTGGTGGAAAATCAGACGGAGAAGAAGGTTATGTTGTTGAGGACAAATAATAGTAGAGACTTTTTTAATAGGAATTTTTATATTTCTGTAAGAACTGTGGTATAGCACGGAAAAATACTACTCCATAAACACCTTAAAAAAATGGATTTGTACACATAATGAATAGGATGTTGATGGAAATGGAAAGAAACATGCTCAGTGGCACTAAATTAGGGTATGAATTTTGATAGAGGCAGTGGATATTGCATGTTACGTAGTTAATTGATCACCTTCATCAGCGTTGGAGGGTAAGAATCCACGTGAGGTATGGATTGGTAAGAAACCCTCTCTTTCACATTTGAGGGTCTTTGGCTATGATGCATATTTACACGTTCCAAAGGATAAAATAACCGAGTTGGATAGTAAATGTCAAAGCTGTATTTTTATTAGAGATAAGGGTGGTTTAAAAGGCTATAAACTTTGGAATCCAGAAACAAGGAAGTTTGTGTACAACTAAGATGTATTTTTTAGAGAGGTGAAGGATGTTATTTAATAATAATTCCTATCAAACGAGCCTGAAAAGATAGATTTTGAACTAAGGAGGAAGAATTAGACTCTATAGCATAACGATAATCATAAGAATAAGAGCCACAAACTCTAATTTTCAGAAGATTAGTTCGAGAGAAAAAGCATCTAGAAAGATATAATCCATCTCCTTTCTATTCAAATTTTTCTTTATCTATTATTTATGATGATCCCAAAACTGTTAGGGAGGTAGTGGATTCATAAGATAAAAAACTATGGAAAGAGGAGATGGTTGATGAAATGGAATATTTGGACAAAATTGAGGCTTGGGATCTAGTGGAGTTGACATCTGGAAGAAACCCATTGCCATAAAATGGGTGTCTAAGAAGAATATGAACACAAAAGATAGGGTGGAGAAATACAAAGCTCGGCTGGTAGAAAAGGGTTATTCCTAGGTTTCAAGAATTGATTTCCATGATATTTTTTCTCTTGTTTCCAAGTTATCTTCAATTATATTAATTTTATCTATTCTTGTTTCTTTTTATTTTGAGGTAGAATATATGGATGTGAATACAACATTTCTTCATGGGGATTTGGAAGAAGATATATACATGAAGAAACCAAAAGGCTTTGTGATGAAGGGTAAGAAAGAACTCATATGCATGTTAAAAAATTCTTTGTATGGGTTAAAATAGTTACCGATGATGTGGCACCAAAAATTCGATACACATATATGGCGACTTGGTTTCACAAGAAGCAAAGAAGATCATTGTGTGTACTTTAAACTAATTAGTGATTGTGCCATTTATTTGGTCTTGTATGTGGATGATATTTTGTTGATTTGAAATGATGAAGAAATTATCCAGGATTTGAAGAGCCCATTGTCCTCCAAATTTGACATGAAGGATCTTGGTGCTACAAACTATATTTTGGGCATGTAAATTAAACAAGATCAGGAAAAGAGGAACCTCTAGTTAAACCAAAGGATGTATGTCAAGACAATATTGTAGAGGATTAATATGTAGGATAGTAAACCAGTGAAGTTTTCTATTCCTATAAGTGTAGAGTTATTTGTTGAATAGTGTCCCAAGACACAAGAAGAGGAAGATGACATGTCATGTGTTCCATATGAGAGTGCAGTTGGTAACCTGATGTATGAAGTGGTCTATGCTAAACTAGACATTGCACACGTAGTGGAAATATTGAGAAATTTTATGTCAAAACCAAAGAAGGAGCATTGGACAACAGTGAAGCAAGTTTTTAGGTTTTTGTATTACACTAACGATTATGGTCAGTGCTACTAATCAAAACTAGAATTGGACAGATTTTTGGACATCCATGAATTTATTAATGTAGGTTGGGTTGGAGATCTAGATCAGAGAAGATATACAAGTGGGTATGTCCTTAACCTATTTGGAGGAGCAGTCAGTTGGATCAGCAAGAGATATTCTGTAGTGGATCTTTCAACTACACAGGTTGAATGCATGGCAATCATGCAATCAAGGAAGTAGTTTGGTTGCAGAGATTTTGTTCAAGTATGGGGTTATTACTATTATTGTCTCGTGATTTAGCAGATTGGTAGACCAAATGCATAGGGTAACATTAGACCAATCTTTGGAGTCCTAGGATCTAGCCTTCCTGCACTCAGAGAGGGCTCTCTCTATTGTTTTCTAAGGATGTAAAATTATTTTCCTTAGATGGTTGATTTTAGGCTAGTTGTTAAGTATAGGGTTTGTTTTTTGTTTTGGTTGGGTAAGATGATCAAGTAGGATAGGTGGAGTGAGAGGTCATCAAATAATTGGGCTATGGAGTCTATGAAAGGCATGGATATCTCAACAATGAGTCAGAGTGCCTTACATGGAAAATCTATTGTGGTCAATGGATCTTTAAGGTTATGCGTGAAGTGAATTGGACATTAAGTTGGTGAACTCGGTAGGGAAAAGGGTAGTGAAGAATCCTTTGTCAAATACCCATAAACAAGAAGGCCTCAAATACTGATAAGAAAAATATACTAATCATGAGATAGGGCAAACCATTAACTCAATGACAACACTTAAACAAATAAACATTCAAGACAAACATTCCAATGAAATATATAAGGTGAGAAACTCATTTAACTTCTAGTGATTTCACCTTCAATCTTTAGAAAACATTTAAGATAAGAAAATAGCTTTAATCAACAAAGAAGGAAATCCTAAACATTATTGATCAAGATACAAAGAACTTTGAGGAAAACTGATAGGCATGGAAAAAGGGCAAGATCAGAACAAGACCTGCTTGGCTTAACCTAACAAGTAATACTTCAAAGAGAGATTTCAAGATAGAGTTTAGACAATATCAAATAAGTAGGGGTTTTCCATAAAGAATATTTTAAAACTAGAATATTAATCCATTAATGAAATAAACAGTCTTAGGTGGGTATAAGGAGCATCTAATAATTCCTTAAACTAACCCAGCAGAGTAAAACATAAAGACAATAGAAAGAAGGAGGACTAACGTGCTTTAAAGAACAATTCTTAAGCTATACTTTTATTTTATACTGCAAAATAGAAGGATGGAAACAATGATAAATAAGAAAACATGAACAAATTAGAGACACTTCACCATTAACCAAGCTGAGGGATCCTGTAGGCAAGCCTTCATCATCATCGATTAAAGCAAATCATTCACAAGCTCCACAACACCAAATTTCTCTTCAACCTCAAAGAACCATGTATTGCTCTCAAAACTCATCAAATGCCAAAATTTACAATGAAGCCCTCATTCTCTATTTAACTCAGAAAAGGAGGGAAAAAACCCTAGATAGGGTTTGAAAAAGTCAAAATCACCCATAAATGTCATTTATGCCAAAGAGACCATGCAAGGCCTAAGGCACAAAATATCTCGTGAAATAAATGCCAAAATAACTTCTTGCACCTAATTTCAGAGTGATTTTCCTCAAAAAACACTAAAATATGAATTTGCAATAAATGAGTGTGTTTTGTTGAATTTTATCCAAAACACATTACATAGTCCATTTGCATAACACCACCTCAAGCAGAATATAAGTACTTTTGAAACCATGTTTTGGACCCCTTCCCGATGTCGGATTTTGCTCCGTGATGGCTTGTTCGAAATCGTGATGAGTATAATTTCCATATCTACCCTTGGTTTCCTCATCCATCTCCTATAACCTGTTCAACATGTCAAAATACCAACACTTCTCTGAGCACAGTGCCAAGCCTGAAATAGAGGCAGAATGGTGAAAATTTAGGTGTTTTTGACCTTATGAGGGGTCAAAACTACTCCAATTTCTCTGAAAGTTTGTGAGCATAGTGTTATAGACATGAGAAGTCCAAAAATGTCAATTTTCCCCTCTAAATATGCTCCAGGGAAAAGCGTAGTGCTAGTGGCACTACGCTAATAGGCCTCCAAAATCACAAAAAACAAAAAGTTATGCAAATTCCCTCAAAATTTGTGGAGGTCTTCTTCAAGCGGTTTGGGAGACCTGTTTAGAAGATGATGCCAAAAACCCAAGTTTTTCATGACCTTTTTACTCCTTTAGGGTTTGGATTTCAATGAGGGCTTTCTTCAGTTTGGCACAAGCAAGTTTTTTTTTCATTGCATAATGCTTGGTCATCTTTTTCTAGAGAGCAAGGCCCATTTTTATCTTCTTGAAGTACTTTTTTTCATTATTTTAATACTGAATGATATGTTTTTCCATTTCAAAATATCTCTCACACTCCCTAATTTGTGCATCTTTACTTTCGAGCAGTAACCTAGTGGCCATATCCTCATCTTCATTATCACTGTCTAGCTCAATGAATTGGGGCTTTTGTGTAGTTTGCTTGCCTCCCTTACTTTTCTTACCCTTTTCCATATTTTATTTTCCCTTGTCAAGCCTTTGAGCTAATTTAGGTGGCAAGTTCCATTGCCTTTTGTAGGTTGCAAACACTTTCCTTGGCCCTCTTTGGTATGTTCATGCAATAGGTGTGATTGTGATTTTTTTGGTCTCTTTGCCATGGTTGTGATCATTATTTAGACTATGGGCCTCTTCCGCTTTTCTACTGTCATCATGACTAGGGTTATGTTCATCCTCATCTTCTGCATTGTCATCATTTTCATAATCACTGAAGGTCTAATTGTTGTCATGGCTGTTATGACTATCATGACTATTCTCTTTCTTGTTGTCCTTCTCATCACTGAGGCAGGCTTCATTTTTGTCACTGCTGCCTTCAATTTCTCCATATTTTTCATTGCTTTTTGTCTCATGGGTATCAGGGCTACCTTTAATTTTTGCACTGTCCAGCTCTTCATATTCCTCATTATCCTCTTCCTGATTCTCTGTTTCTCCCTTTCCATTTTTTTTTTCTACCCCTTCTTCATCTTCTTCATTTCTGTCGTCCTCAATGTTAATGTCTCTTTGACTGTCAACCTCCTCATCTTTATCAACATCTTCCTTGTCAGCACTTTGTTCATCATCATCGCTCTTTTGCTCACTTTGGGCTAACTCACTTGCACCATTACCCTCACTGTCATTACTTTGTTCATCATTGCCACTATCATCCTCTTCATTTGATGCATCAAGAGAAGGGGAAGAAAGGAGGTTTTCTTGAGGTGAGGGCACTCGTGTAGATGAGGAGGGAAAGTTTGATTGATGAGGGGGTTGTGGTATTGTGAAGACTTCAAGGGCTATGAACAAATCCCATGGTATGCCCTTCTGTTCCAACTGATGTACACCATCTTGATCAAGGAATGGTGGAATAAAATTTTCATTTGTTGGGAGTGATTCCTCCTTTGGACAATAGAAGACATCATCTCAGTGCTCCTATAGGGATAGTAGGGCAAGTTGAACATTCTAACCCTTGTGAAATGCATGAGGAGTCTAACATAGTAGGAGTAGAGCCTGGAGTATCTCCCCTCACAGGTGAAGTACTTCATGATAACGATCATCAAGGGTGAAAATCTCTATTTGATGTGTGAGAAAGGGAAAACTCTCTTGTAGCCTCCTCTATACCTAGTTTTGACAAATTGTTCAAAAGAGTCCTTGTCCAATTTGGCTTTCTTAAACAACTTTTCTCCAACAGCAGGGATACCTGTCGCATCATATATGGTATTTGTTGAGATCTCAAAATCTACCCCCACAAGGCTCGAGTGTTTTTTGTGGAAGTTGAGAATGAGAAGCCTTGTAAGTTCTGGGTGGCTTTTCACTTGTTTGACCGTCTCACAAAATTGGAAGCACCTTGCATTCTGGAAACATGAGAGGATCCTGGGAGAGGGGTTCAACACTGTTCACTCTCCCTCCCTTATGATTTGGTCTCAAAGACCTTTGGCCTCTTTCACTGCTACTGTTGTTTTCTGCTCCTGACATGGTGATAGGAGGTGCCTGTTGACCAACTAGGGTTTGGAGGAGCAAGATGAAGATGGTGGTGAAGTCAACTTCTTGTGAATGAGTGATGCGAAGGCTAGTTTTTAGGACTTCTTTCTTTGGAGTTTAATAGGGTTCACCTTGAATCATGCAATGTTACCAAACTAATTTACCCTCCCTCAAATGATATTGAACTTGTTCAAGGAGGTTAAAAACAAAGGGTTAAAATGCATTTGAGACCTAGGGTTTGCACACCTAGGGCTTAATTACTTTTTAAGCCACAAAATTATGAAAATTTCTTGTAGGTCAAGGAAGAGAGGCCACCTACCAACTTTTAGCTCCTCTGCAGACCTTGGAGGCAATCTTGATGATGAGTTTGAGATTTAGGGAAAAATGTTTGCTTGTTGGAGGCCCTCTGCATTAGTGCAACGGCTTGACTAAGCAGTTGGGTCGGCCTGTTAGTGCAGTGCTAGAAGTTGTTCCCGTGGGTTAGCGCAGTGCCAGGCGTTCAACAAGGTTGTCGAGTCCCTGGGTGTGTCGGGCATGTATTCGCGTAGCGCCCTGTATTTGTGCAATGCCACCCCAGATTAGTGCAGCATCATGTTAAACTAAATGGGGAAAATTTTGATTAGTGCAGCGCCATCCCAGATTGGTGTAGTGCCACAAATTTTCACAACACCAGTAGCCCTTGCCTGAAAATCGACCAGAAAACTCTGTTTTTCTTCTGCAAGCCTTCTCTTATTTTTGAAATGGAAAAATAAGATGGGAAAATAAGAGTGCCTTTTATACCCCTTGAGAAATAAATCAAACTTATAAAACCCACTCTTTTTGTGTTTTCCCTTTGTCACTTTATAATTTTCACTCATATCCCTTTAGCCTTTTTTGCAAGTGATTTTAAACTTTGTCAAAGTGATTTTTTCTCCTTTGGTGAAAGCATGCTGAAGAGATGAAAATGTCCTTTTTTATCTTTGAAGGTCTGGGCATTATCCAAACTGTCTCTTCTTGCACTGATAAAATGAAACCATTGTTCTTACCCTTTTTGTCATTCCTGAGTGTAAGTGACCAAAAACATGTTTTTCCTACCTTTTACTGGAATTTGATAGTGATGTGCCTATTTTGACAGAGACTACAAATTAGGCTTGTTATGTCTCTTCTTGGCCACTTCTAATTTTATGCAGGTGCCATGACATAGTTTTTTGGTCTCCTTTGTCATCTTTGGATTTTGAAAATCTCATCACTCAACAACAAGCTCATGCTTAGCTTTATTTTCCCTTTTGACGCTGAACCTGATGATTTCCTTATTTTGAAAATTTTGAGGGCAAGTGATAGTAACTGAAGGTTTGATTTCTCCCATACTAATACCCTTTGTATTCTTTCTCCCTTTGGTGGAGTGAAGCACTTTTTCCTTGAAAAACTCTAAAAGCCACCTTGAATAGATTTTTAAGGCTTTCTACTATCATGATAAAGATCTATCATATATATTTTGCTTGCTTTTCCTATCTTTCCAAACTCCAAGTTTTAGGGTTGTTAGAGACAAATAATTAGTGTTGTCTTCTATGTTCTCTATAGCCCTTTCAAGTTCATTCATTTATGTTCATTTCACCTCACCTTTTTCCCTTTTCCATTTATAATTTCTGAAAATTTCAATGTGTGCTTGGTTGTGTTGTTTTGTCTTTTTCGTTGTCGTCTTTGCACTGGTTTCTTGCTTGGCAACACTATTTTTCCAATCAGTCCCAAAACCCTGATTCTCATTGTACATAGGTCTGATGCCTCTCCTTTGTTGTGGTTGTCCTTAGGGATGATTTAGCCTCTTACCTTACCTCTTTTTCTGTTGATGGCCATCTCAATCATTCCTACAGAAATGTCTAAGATGGGCAGTTGTCTTTTGTAGAAGTTGTTCCTTGACCAAGGAGACCTTTCCTGAAAGATTTTCTGATCTATAATGGAAAATCATGTGTTTTCCTTCTTATTCTTTTATTGCAGCCTCTTCGCATGGGAAAAACAAATATTTAGAATACCAAAACAATCCTATCACATATGAAACCCTAGATGACCTAGTGGGAGGCTCTTTGGACTTGGCCTTTGACTGAAAACTTGGCTTTGGGTCCTCAAGTAAAAAAAAAAGAGTTTTTGATGTTTTGATGTATTGAAGATGCAAAATCCAATGTACTTGATTTATCAAATGAGCCTATAGAGACATTTTTGAGATCATCAATGCTTGATGCACTTGGTGAATAGGGGAAAAGGTTATGCTGCATGGAAATCCAAGGTGGAAGTAGAGGGGTAAGACAAGTCAAAACAGAGTGGTAAGGTCAAAGGTGGAAAAACATAGTTAAATTTGGTGGCATGAGCCCATGATGGGTCTTCTGGGGGTGGTTAGCTAAGCATGACATCATGGGATAATGAAATAGTGAAAAATTTATCCTAAGGATGATGAAGGCAGTGAGATTTCTAGAACTCACAATATTCATCAATTTTGTTTTGAGAAATATAGGATAAGAATTTAGTCATATACAAAGGCAAAAATTACTGATGACTAATAGGTACAACGAGCTATAAGGATAGAGTGTGATAACCAAAGTGAATTTTTTTTGGAGAATAACATGATTATCATTAAAAGACAAAGCACATTGATGTTTTGTATCACTTTGTGAGGTATATGGTTAAGGAAAAAAATGTGTTGTTGCTAAAGCTGGACACTTTGAATAATGTTGCATATGCATTAACAAATTCTATCAGAACTGAGAATTTTTCTTGGCATTGAGAAACAATGGGAGTTTCAGGGTTGGACTAATGAATAAACCCTCCTATGACCCCCTGTGCGGAAAGAAAACAACAAGTGGTATCAGAGCTATAGGTCTTGAGTTCAAACGTTATCCATTTGTCTCTGAGGAGATATTTTTGAATATGTGTAATATTATTTACACGACTAAGCCCATGCTTTGTACATTGTGTTTGGCGTAGCAGGGGGTGGAATTCACCCATGTGCGGGGGTTTGTAGGGGTAGGTATCCCCTATGCACAGGGTTCATGGCAGCGCCCCGAGAAATTTTTTTTAATGAAGACCTAATAATATTCTGGTAGACCCAAGGATGTGAGGCAAACACACAGATGAAGGGTAGAACTACCCATCAGTTTTTCCATGGGTTTTTCACATCATTTTTGGCATGATGGTTTTCTTCCCATGCTATTTAATAGATCTGGTGAAGGGAACTATGATTATGTTCTAATCTACATTATAGGATTGTGGTTTATGAATGATTGAACATGTATATATATGTATTTAAACATTGAAAGGAATATAATGAAAAATCAATACAATAGTCTCAGTTTCGGGATCTAGGGGAAATTTTTTGGATCTAGCTATCTCTAGGGAACATATTTGAAAACTTGAAAACCATCCTACTTACTTCCTTGGTTTATCAATTTTATTTATTGAAGGCATGTCCAAAAATGAAGATAAATATATCGCCTGAAGGAATTCCAGGAAAATGAACATAATATTTGTGCCATATGTTGGAGGATGATAACACCAGTAGCTACCCATATACACATTGTATTAAGGTTTATATGAAAATAAAAGGAACAAGAGAAGTTGTACATCATTTCTCTAAAGAAAAATTGTATTCTAAGCCTCAAGGTATGGTCCAAGATAAATCTCATATTTAATCATAATTATTATTGAAATAACCATGTTATGCAAAAGACTTCGAAACAATGGAGTCTTCTAAGACAATCACAGTGTACTCCTCCCCCAAAACAACATTAGAAATAGAGGTGGAGGAATCCCACCTATGGAGCACCCAAAAAAAAATTTATATGACCTCCCATAGAACTCCTTCCTACTCTACAATTGCAACTACCCACACCTAACCCTACTAGACCTCAATTCCCTACACAAATGATTCCTAACCCAAATAATGTGAAGTAAGCTCAAGTTGGGTAAGCTACGACCTCTTTTCCTACCTACTCTATCTAATTCATATTTGCAATGATATTCATATGCGATAAGGGAGGACCCTAATAAAAAACCAACATTAGGTCTTTGTTGGTGTGTTTGGTGCACGAATGTACCATATCACACTTTCTTAAGATGGGTTGTTTCTCCATTTTAAGTTATTGGTCAGAGGAAGAAAATAGATGGAGTCAAGCAAGCTAGTGGAACATTCTCAAACCTAACATACTATATAGAGAAATAGAATGCATATTCAAACATAAAAAGTAAACTAAAACTAAAACAAGTAACACACAAGCTCTAAATAGATTCAAACAACTTCATTAATCCAAATGGTGGCACTTACGTCCCCTCTTATTGAGTGCCCGTAGGAAATGATGATGAAACTTTAACCCACTTTCCAAGGGGCCCTTGGAACCATGGAGCTCCAAGTCCCGATGCAAGGATTTCTTTACTTCTGAGCTAGCTTGGCGCAAAGTCTCCCTCTCTCTACTATGGCAGACTGGATTTTTTGGATGGCCAACAACTGAGTCCCCTCTATCTCTGCTTGGGATCACACAATCCTAGTATTTCTTGGGGAAATTTTGGCCAACATAAAAATGTGCTCTCCTATTGTTCATCTCTTGGTGGCCTCTTATAGGAGAATTCAAATCCTCCTTCCCTCTCTTGGTACATTGTGTATGGTGACCCAAGAGAGGAGGGTGATTCCATTATGTGCCACATTTATTCCATTATGTGATCCTTTGAGGTCCTAAGGAGGCTTGGGAGGATATCATTATGTGGCCTCAAGTGTGGGATCAATGTCTTGGAGTGTTCCTTTTAGTCTCGGAAAGTGACTTTGGCCACTCTCACTTTTTGAGGAAAAGCTTCGCAAAGGTGCGCTTACCGAATAATTCTGCGTGCAAAGGTGCATTTGACTGGTACTTTATGTGCACACTTTGGTTTTTCCTTTTAGACCTTAGATATTTTTAAATACTATAGATTCTCTAATGTCTCTCAGCCCTGTAAATCCTTCTGCCTGATACTAAATAATTTCATCATTTATTGTCCAGTTTTTGAGTGATAAGAGTTGCCCCCTGATGTGTGAGGTCTAGGAAGAACTGTATAGCCGAAATACATTACAATTTCTTTTTTGTGTACTGTATGTAGAGAGAGAGAGACCCACGTGTAGCTCAGAGTTGGAGACACCCTGCACCAATTCGAAGAGTGACCATGTCTTGTGGGATCCCTACAAGCAATTTGATAATACAATATATACAAAATTTCTATGAGGCGATCATGTCCCATGCTCATGATGCTTTGGCTAGTTAAACAAATCTACTTAACAGATACAAATTCTGTCTGTGTCACTAGTATGTTAGTGACCTTTTCGTTGAGGATGATGACATTTGACGCCCTCAGGGGCATTTTTTCTTTGACAATAGGTGGAATGTGGTACCCCTATGTGTAAACTTGGTATGGCATATAAATGTGCATGGTACACATAGGCACTGGTTAGGACCATCTGGTGTAAGAATTAATGAAAGAGATGCTTATAGAGGCACAGGTCCTCGATAATTTTGATGAAATTGCAATGGTAGTAAGGTACAATACCATATTGACATGAAATCTTGTGTTGTAGTCAAATTTCAAGAGAATCAATGGCATCTATGGGCAATAATGTCTCCCTCAGTGCCACCCATGGATTCTATAATTGTGGAGGGGGGTTATCCAAGGTAACGTTTCCTTTTTGGAAAAGGGTTGTTGATGTCGACAAAGAGGAAGTCTCAACTAAACGAGAGAGTCACTAATACAGAGGATCATGATCCTTGAAGTGATGGGTTTAATATAGGCATGATGGTGAGGGGTGACTGAAAATTGATGATGGGGATTTAGTGGCTCAAGGTCAGAGTATAAAAAGTAGCTTGGTGGAAGTCATAACTATTTCTGATGAGGAAATCCCTAGAGTTGGTAGAACTTCTAGGGTGGGTATAAACCGGTTATGAAAGTCATGGTGGCTTTTTTGTGAGGGTGTGATACTCCAACCAAGGGTGACGAGGGATTGTTTCCATGGGAGAAAAAATGGGTGGTTGGGGGATGTAGTGCATTGTTTGTAGTCTTTGTACACTTACCAAAAGAATAAAATAATGGGGTCTGTTTTATACAAAACACAGAGACGGGTGACCCAAAACATGAAAGTGTTTTCTTACTAATGATGTGAGGAAGGTGCTTTGATGAGGGTGGGGGCCCTATTGGTTGGTCTCATGTGTGAGGTTGATGAAGTGGATGAAAAAGTGTCGCAGATGGGTTGTGTTGATGGAGGTACTATAGGCCAAACGCTAGACCTAGTAGTGGGCTTTTAATCTGCTTGCAAAACTTGGTCATTCAGGAAAGGGATTTTATTTTGATATGGTAAAACTTGACCTGATGCATGGTGAGTGAATGCGCATGTGGTGCTTCCTGGACTATAGTGGTATGGCCATGGTGTCACTTTTTTTGTGATATATGGTCTACTTTGGCTGACAAGCACCATGGAGGGGAGGCTCTACCGAACAACGAGGATGCTTATGATATGCATGGTGGGGAGATGATAAACATGGTCAGATTTTTGGAACCTATGGTTAATTTTTTATGGAAAAATGATGTCAGGATATGTAAATTCTTTCTGGGACTCTATCATGATAGGGGTTGAATGATACCTGCTCTAGAACTTTCAAGGGATGGAGCTGTGGATGGTTTTCTCACTACCTACACAAACAAATACCCCAATTTAAACCATTTTATTAATTCAAATATTTATTTGAAAGACATATGCTTAAAAAATTAAGATGGGAGAGGGCATAGCCATTGGCGCTGAAAAATTTAATTTTTTGGGCGTGTCAATGTGTGGCACTGCCCTTGGGAGTTATGGAGAATTGATCACAATGCTACTTTTGGTCCACTGATTGGGCCTTCTGAGCTCTCATTATGGTCCTCCAAACTTTCTGAAAAGTGTGACATATAGGCGAACATGGATCAATTCAGTTCTTTTGTGTCTGTTGAGTATTGAGAGGTCAAAGGCTTTTTCGGAGAAGCTCTTGCCATTGCGGTCATCCTGAGTACCCGGGATAAGCAATTTTTTGGCTAGGTAAACTTCATGAAATCCTGAATTTTACTTTTTTCATTCTGTAAGTGCTAGGGTCTGTACAATACTACTTTGTACATACCTTTAGCCAGTTTTTCCCTTCACTGCGCAGGCAATCAAGGTTATAGTGTCCCTTTTGCATGCAAAAAGGATTTTTGTGCACCTTTTACGAGTTTTTATAAGCTTTAGGTGCACCTTTTGCACGCCTATGAGAAAAACATCACGCCTTCCTTATGTGTGTCTAAGGAATGGGCACGTGGAAAGTCGAGGAAATTTTTACCAATTATTTTGGGAAATTTTGTCTATGTTTCGGTGTTTTCCATGTTGTTGATGTCATCCCATCTTGATAACAGAATGTTATGGAGGGAGAGGGATTGGCCCAAGATTAGTACTGTATCGGCTGCTGATGGTCAGGCGCGCCAACCATTGGCACGATGGGGTCTCCTAAAATTTCTGAAAAATGACCTTCTTTGATCACAAGATCGACTTTTGTGCTACCTGATCCAATGTTGGAACAAACAGCGCAAGGTGATGGTTCTATCTCAGTGTGACCTCACTATCCTTCCTAAGATGGATATCTAATTTGTGGATGGGTGCTTCGGTATCCACTTCCCTCTAGGAGGGTGGATCTTGATCGGTTTCAGGCACGTCATTGTGGCAGGGCACCCCTTATGGATGGGTGCATAGTGATTGCTACAGTGATAGATTTGGCCGAGCGGTGTGCTTTAGCAGCCATTGTGAGACTGGCAAGGTCAAATGCTGCTCATCGACCATCGAATCCACAGATCGGTGTCTTGCGTCGGCTGAGAGCCCGACACTTTTTTTACTTTTCCCATTTCTACTATGACAGGATGTTGGCACAACTTTCCAAGGTTCAGGATGGATCTAAGTTGTTTACTTATGCCAGCATCTTATGTAGCATTATGTATGAGTGGGTGGTGCTATTGAGACCTGTGGTGGTTGTGCCTATTGGGGGCCACAGGAGCCTCGCATGAGGAGGTGGGTTCTCGTGATGCCTCAAGGAGGTGGTGGTAGGGTGGGGCATTATAGGAACGCCACCACTGAGGCTCGGTTTGAGGCCAACCCTCAAATGTTCATACCATTACCTTATGGAGGGATGGACTTCCAGGGAGATCCAAAGATGGGTCTTCATGTTGCATATGCTTGGGAGCTAGCAGGTATGTCTTTGTGTTTTCTGTGTTCATTTGAGTATTTATGTTTATACGTGTATTATGATCACACTGACATATTTTTGGTTACTCTTGCAGATGTTGGCAAGGTTGGTCGTTCTATGACTCAGTTGATTGGACACAGGGAGGAGCCCCTACCTAGCCACTAGGTGGAGCACCAGGTGTTGAGGGTGGCCTTTCGGGGGAGGGTAGCAGCTCAGCTCTCGCCGAGACTGCTACTGAGCGAGCTCGTGCTGATGTGGTAGAGGCTAATGTTGTTGAGCTAACTAAATGGGAGGAAGCTTTAGAGGATGTTTGGGATCGAGTGGACCGATTGACCCAACGGATGCCTACTCGAGGATTTTTGGATGACCTTGAGGATGTATGGTTGGAGACCTTGACAACCCAAGAGAGGGGCTATCAGCCATTTTTCTGTTGGGAGGCAGTCTCGCTATTGACGACAACGCCAGTAGTGGTACCAGGAGTGGCAGTGGGTCTAGGTACCCCACCTAGGGGAGAACCACCCTAGATTATTTTTGTACACGAGGAAAGCACCCATTACGAGGATGCTTCCCCTATTTTTTTCGACTTGTATATTTGTATATTTTGGGCTGACCGGTGGGTCAGAAATAATATTTTTTTGTACTCAGACACATAAATTTTGATATATATAGGTGTGATATATATTTTTTTTGGCTCTACATGGCATTCTCCTTGTCTCTACTTATGTATTATGTTATGCTGATGCATATCTATGTTTTCTGTGTTTTTATTTTTTTATGTATGATGGTTTATCTGAGATGCATTCCAGTTTAGAATATTGTTAGCTATGCGATCAACTGTTTGGTTTTGAATCCTTGGTACATGTGTGAATGTAATGTAGTCAAATTTTCTGCTTAATATTTTTTCACACAAGTATTTTCTAAATAGATGTGGGTCTCTTCTCTCAAATGTTTGGTTTAACTGCGACACTACAAACTGGGAATCAAGGTAGATATACATATGGTGTATGCCCTAATGGAGGGCATCATACATAAGTCTGATAACAACATCATATTTTTCCTGATTGTTTGTTGCTCAACTGATGCACACACCATTGGTGCAGAGTGGTGATCAGTTAGGGTAATAGATGACCCAGGTAGCTCCTGATAAAATTTGAGACCATCTTGATGCTCCATCAACAAATCCGAAGTAAGATTTTGGTTTTTTAAGGTCCCGTGATTTGGAAGATTTTCTAACTGAATGACAGGGTAACATCAGACCATACTTTGGATTCCTAGGACCTATCCTTCCTGGACTCAGAGAGGTCTCTCTTTATTGTGCGAAGGATGTGAACTTGTTCGCTTCGTATGATTTATTTTAGGCTAGTTGTTCAGTGTAATTTGTTTGTTTGTTTTGGGTTGGGGTAAGATGACTAAGTAGGATAGGAGCAAATGAGAGGTTGTCAAATCAATAGGGCTATGGGGTCAAATGAAGTCTAGGGTGTCTAAATGATGAATCAGAGTGTATTGCAGGGCCAATTTAGCAAGGTTAATGGATCCTTTAGGTGATGTATGAGGTGAACATTAAGTTTGGGAAAAACTAAGATGTCTTAAACATATATTGTCTGAAAGTAATAACTTGTGAGGTAGGGAAAACCATTAATCTCTATGAATAATACTCAAATTGATAAACATGTAAGATGAACATTCTGGTGATACATAGAAGCATTAGAACTCCTAACTTTTGAAATTCACCTTCAGCTTTTTGAGAAGACACATAAGATAAACAAAAAACTCAATATATGGAGAGGGAACTCCTAAACAAGATATATCAAACTATCGTGAACTCTGAAACAAGTTGGTGAGCATGGGAAAAGGGCAAGATCGAAACAAGACCTCTTTGTCTTAACCTAATCAATCAGTATTCCATAGAAAAGCTTCACAATAAGGTTTTGAAAACTTTAAATAAGCAAGGCATACCATGAATAATATTTATAAGCTAACATACTAATCATTCATGAAACAAAGAAAAAAATTTATTGGGCCTAAGAAGCAATCAAGAATTGCTCAAGATGAACTAAAAGAAGAAAACATCAAAAGTATAGCAAACATGAGGTTTGAGGTGCTTCCATGAGCATATCTCAACCCATAATTTTCTAATCTATAGCAAACAAGCAGACTGAAACAAAATGAGGACAATAAAACATTAACAAGTTATAAAAACATTGCCATTCACCAAGCTATGGAATCTACAAGTAAGCTTATCCAACATCAAGCCACACAAGCCATTTATTCACTTCATAAAACCATGTATTTGTCTTAAAAACATCAATTCCCAACTATTTAAAATGAATCCTAATGGATTATACAACAATCAAAGAGGAGGAGAGCTCACTAGAGCATCTAGAAGCCTATTGGCCAAAAACAAATATCCTAACTTGTCCTTGAGGCCCTACAAGGTCCAAGGCACAAAATATCTTCCAAAATATATTCTCCGGACTAAAATAGAAAAAATATTGACTTTTAGGCTCTGAAAGACATGATGAAACTTTCCTAACACACATTTTCTCAATTACACACAGGAACGCAACATACTGTCTCAAAAACTTGAAAATTTTCCACGAGCGCAGCACTAAAAAAGGTCTTATTGCAACAAATTTTTGGAGGCCTTCCCGATGTAGTAAAAGGCTCCGTGATGGCCTGCTGGAAAGCTGTGGATGTATACTTTCTAAATATACCTTCCTTTCCTAAATCTGACCTCTACAAGTTTCCCAAAAAGTGGAAAATTTGAAGGCTTCCAGGAGCGCAACACCTGTTCAGAAAAGAGGGCAGAAAGATGAAAAAATGAGTGTTTTTTACCCTTTTTGGGGACCAAAACAACTCCCATTGTGCTTAAATTTGGTGAGTGTACTCCTCTCATGATGGGGAATCCAAAAATTTAAGTTTCTCCCTTTGAAAATTCCCTAGGAAAAAACGCAACACATGGGGTACTGCTTTCTTAGGCTTGAAATTTTGTAAAAAAAAAAAACTTGTTCAATTTTCCTCAAATTTGGTATGTAGGTGCCTCAAGGGTCCTTGTAGACTGATAGTGAAGTTTGAGCCAAAATACCAACCCTAGATTGGTATTTCTCATCATTTGGTGCCAGACCCTCATTTTCAGCAGTTTTGAACTTTTGCCTTGCAAAGTGATTTCTCCGTTTGTAGTTCTCAGTCATCCTCCTTTGTAAGCTCAAGTCTTTGTTGGCCTTCTCTAGTTTGGCCTCTAAATGTATATTGGCCCTTTCAAGCCATGATTATTTGTTATGTTCAATTTCCATGGCAAGGATTTTGGTGAGGGGAAATTGTTTTTCCTGGGCTGATTCTTCCTCTCTTTATTTTTCCAATGCTTTCCTAAGACCCATAGTCTTAGGTCTCTTTCTTGCTTGCCCCTCTTCATCAAAAATTTCATCATAATAGCCCATGTATTCCTTTAGTTGCACTTCTGACCTTTGAGCTTATTTCCTATATTTCAGTGCCCTTTCTTCATAGATGGCAAGTTGGCCACTCATTTGTTTTTTCTACATTTGTAGGAAGTGAATGAGATCTTGTGATCTCTCTAGCTCAGCCTCCAAGTCCTTAATTAGTGTAGTCCGGTGTTGTAGAAGGTAATTCACTATCCTTGTTAAATTTTCCTCATCACATTCTATGTGAATGAGTTCAAATTCTCTTTCTTCCTCATGATTGTGTTCTTCCTTCTTCAGTGGTTGTTTACCTTTGCCCTTAAATGGTTTTTTGACTTTTCCCTTCAATGGTTGTTTACCTTTGTCCTTCACTGGTTTTGAGGAGGAGTGCATGGCCCCTTGCCTTTTGGAGGTAGAAAACACATGCCTCCTTCCCTTTTGACAAGTTATGGTGAAAGGTGCCATAAGTTTCACTTGCAAAGTTTGGTCACTAATGACCTTGAGACTGTTTTCTTCTTCACGGATGATTTCTGTGCGAGTGTTCTTGCCTTGCTCTTGGCTGTCTTTTTGATACGCATCCTCAGCCTCTTTCAAGATTTCCTTGCTGCCAAGAACTTCAAGACTACCATGCTCTATTTTTTCACTGTTAGAGGCACCTATGTCGGTCATTTATTTAATTTCATGATTTTCATCCTTTTGATCTTTTGGTCCACTGTCTTCACTGTTATTATCATTCTTTATATCACTGCTAGCATTGTTTGTAGGGCCACTGCTTTGGGCACCTTCATTGGTCTTCTCATCACTGTGAGAATCATTCCCTTATTTATTAGATGAGTCCCTTTGACTGATATTTTCTTCACTTCCCTATTTATTGTCTTCATTACTTGGTCCTTTGTCATTATTTCCTTGCCTATTGTAAAAAACTTTAAACCCTGTCTCTTGGCTGCCTATGCCATTCTTGTCACTGTCATTCTTTCTTTTTCCATTGATTTCATATGTATCCTCTCCACTATCTGAATTTTTACCCTTAATGTCATTTTCTTCATTATCAGCCCTGTTGTTTTGACTTTTTAGCTCATCATGGCACTCAATGGTTTGAACTCTGTTTTCTTGCTCATTGTCTTCTTCTTGAAAATTTGCCTTTGATTGTGTGTCTTTACAGTCATCATTTTCACCATGGTACCCACTATATTAACTTCTTTTCTCATCACTTGCATCACTGTTTTTACCTCTATTTTCTACTTCATCCACATACTCATCCTTGTTAATGCCTTCAATATTCTCTTCCTAGCCATCTCCCTCTTTGCCATCTTCTTCTTCTTCACTTCTTTCTTCATCTTCATCATTATTTCCATAGTTTTGTTTCTTCATGATCATCACTCTCTCCCTTATTTTTTTCTTCTTGATTATTACTCTCTCCCTCACTGTTTTCTTCCTCGCTATTTTCCTCATGATCACCACTACCTTCTTGATAATCAGATTTCTTAGGGGAAAGCAAATGAGGAGGGTCTGTTTGAGGGAATGATTCATGTGAAGAATATGAGCCAAGGTCAATGGAGGGTGATGGAGCTGAGTGAGGATTATTTTGGGATGATGATGGCATAATTTGTAGAGGGATGGGCTGTGGAGTTGTGAAATCGTCATGGGAGATAAAAACCTCCCAGAGAATTCCTTGTTGTTCTAGTTGGTATGAGACAATTACTTTGATGAGGGAATGGTAAAAGAGGCTTGACATTTGTTGGGATGGAGGCCTTTTTTGCATGATGGAGGACATTTTATCAATGCTTTTGCAAAGGTAGTATGGCATGTGCAGTATCTTGGTTTTGGTGAAATGAATGAGGAGTCTAATATGATAGGAATAGACTCTGGAGAACCTACCCTCACAGGTGAAGTACTTCATGATAATATTCATGAGGAGGGCATATCTGTCCAATAGATGAGAAAAAGGGAAAATGGTTTTACAGTCAGCTTGACAACTAGGTTTTAAGAATGGATGATAATGGATTAAATCAATATTCTTCTGTTTAAACCACCTCTCTCCTATGCCAGGTATTCCAATGGCCTTAGAGATGGAACTAGTGGTAAACTCAAATCTTACCCCTACTAGATGTACTTTATGCCTGTGAAGTCTTAAGGCAAATAACTTGGTCAAATGAGGGTGACTTTTGATCTTTTGCACTTTGTTACAGAACTCATAGAACTCTAACTCTTGGAAACAGGAAAAAATAGAAGGGGAGGCTATCATTTCTTGAGTTCTTATAGGTTCAAACCTATTTGGCATCCCTCCCTTATTTTGCCTTTTTCTTGGTCTTGTCTCTTCATTTAAGTCAAAACTCTCTTCTTCAGAGATGGTGTTTTTCTCTACCTTGCCTAAAAATATTTAAATAGAAGTGATTCTCGCTTATGAAATAATATGTAAAGAGGTTAAAGAGGTGTCGAGATTATAAACAAGGTTAGGAGACTAGCAGAGAGTAGGTTAGTTTTTATTTTCAAGTTTTCTCATGCTTTCTTTGACACAAATTTGGAATTTACTTGGCATCTTTATCCTTCATAAAATCATGAAGAGGTGATAATACTGAAAATACCTCTTTAAAATTTTCTTCACAACAAGAAAAAGGCTTCACCGAGCTCTCTGGGAAATTTGGGCGCCTCTGAGCACCTTTTTGGGCAATGCTACGTTTTTGTGGTAGGAGTGCAGCATCCCAGGTAGGCCTGAACGTAAAATCGAATGGAGGTGTGGAGGCAGTGGCAGGAGCGCAACACCCGGCAGCTCTAAATGTTGCGTCGGACGGAGGTGTGGAGGCAGTGGCAGGAGCACAGCACTTGGGCACCCGGGCAGCTCGGGTCACTGAATGCAGAGTTGTGAAGTGTTTGGACAGTGGCTGGAGTGTAGCACTGTGGGTATCTTTGCATGCGATGTCGGGTGGAAAAACATATGGCAGGAATGTAGCGCCCATGGGAAAAGCTGCACACATCTCGGGGCGTCACTCTACACACTAAGCAAGCCTGAAAAAGCGCAGCGGCCACCTACAGGTACATAGCACTCAGAAAAAAAATTACACTAGAAGCCGCTACAGGAGCGCAACACCCTTTTATAGGAGCGTAACACCCTGAATTTTTTGCCCGAGGACTCCCACAGAAAACTGGATACCTCACTGCATCTTTCAAATGAGAAAATGAGTAGGGAGTTGTTGTGTTGTAGTGTTTTATGCCCTCTTTTGAAAGAATTAAACTTTAAAAAACCCACTTTTCTAAGGTTTATTTTGAACCTTCTTCCTTTTGACAATGCTTTTTGGATCTGTCTTTAAAAGTATTTTAAAACCCCTTTTGACCACTATCTCTTTTGAATTTAGACAATTGGTTAGATCCATGATGATCCTTTGCTAGTTAGAATCATTTATTAGGGCAATTTATAAATCACGTTTTTCTCCTTTATATATTTTGAATATTCCCTTGACTATTTTTTTGTGATAAAATAGATTTTTGAGGTGATGTTCTATCTCCTTCAGTGAAGTGGGATATAATGCCCATAATCTGTCTCCATAGATCGTTTTTAGAATACTGATCTTACCCTTGATGTAGTGGAGTTGATGCTTGTTTACCAAAATTATAAAATAGTTGGAAAACTATTAAAACCATTTGTTGTTGATGAAGGAGGTTTCTTTGTCATTGTCTATGACCAGCCTCTCCAGTTTCCCAACTTCTGAACCTTTTAGGGATGTTCAGAAAAACAAATAATTTTTCCTTCGAAGCTCTGAAAGAGACACTTATTTAAACTCATCGCTCATGCCTGAAATCCTTCAATGATAATTTGGAGGGTTTGAGGAGTTCTTTAGCCTTTGTAACCCAATTTTTTCTCCATTTCTTGGTCAAATCAGTCATACATTTTTAATTCCCAATAAACACACACCTACTGCTTTCTTCTAGGTTGTAAGTGTTTTGTTGTGTTGGTCCTTATTTCCTATCTTACCTCCTGTTCTTCTCTAATATATTTTTGGTCCTCTTTACAGGGATGTAGGAAAAGGGTAGTTGTCCCTATACCAGCTTCATGCTTGAGGCCAAAAATCCTTTCAATTATCTCTTTGATTGTTTGAGCAATGTTGCTTATGTGCCACTAACTTTTTGATATTTGCACAAAACATTTGATGGACAGTACTTTACTATACTGATCATGAGATCATGATATTTCCTGTAGATTTCAACTTTTTGTACCTTTTTATCAACTGTAAATGCCTTTATGAACTCCTTTAGGTGTCCTTCCTTGCCCTTTTTCTGTTGTAGACCAAATTACAAGGCATTCCTACAGAAATGCTTGGATATGATAGCTTATTCTTTTGTAGACCTAGTGTTGGATCAGGAGGATATATTTAGAGTTTCTTTGGTTCTCTTTATAAAATGATAAACCTTAACTTTGTGCTCTCTTGAATTCACCTTTCAATTCCTGTGGATATAATGGAATGAGAATCATGATAGTTCATGACCTAGTGAAAACCTAATTTTCTCATTTGTAAGGTTTTAGAATAGGCTTTTGACTAAAATCTTGAATCATGGTTTGGATGAGGAGATAGGATTTTTGACACTCTATTATGCACTACCATCCTAGACCACTAGAAAACCTTGTTTCTATTTCAAAGAGATTTTAGACAGGGAGTTTTGACAACACCATCGCTTGACACACTTGGTGAGAAAGGAGAAAAGTTTAGTTTACTTGGTGAAACAAGGTGTGAAAGTAGAGAGCTTAGGTAGACAGAGACAGAATGTTATAGGCAAGGATGGAAAACATAGTGAGAGTGAGGGAAAATTGGTCTTTTCTGGGTGATATATTAGCCATGCTTTGACAAGGAGGTCAGATAATGAAAAAATTTCTCTTTGAGGGGATTTCTAGAACTCACAAGATTCTTGAATTTTGTTTCTAGAAACCTTGGAAAAAGCATTTAGTAATCTAAAACAGGTGGAAATTACTGATGAATAATAGGTTTGGCAATCCATAGTGACACTCAAGTGCATTTTGTAACAAGGCTTTTGGTCAAAAATTTATAGTGGTTGGGTTTTTGTAAATTGACTCTAGGGTAGGGCCTTCTTGGCCCTTATGGGTATAATTTATTGAGGTAAAGGCTGTTGAAACGGTTTCTGAGGCATGTTCCATCCGGCTCAGTCAAGATGTTTGCCCCCTTGAGGAGGAAATTATTTATGATTTAGGGTCATTTCCACAAGGTTTCAAAATTTGTTGGCCCTAGTGCTTCTTTCGTGACATCGTAGCGAAGGACTAGTTCTCCCTTAGTGAATGAGCGAGGGTTGATGTGGCAGTCGAACGTTGCTTTTACATGTTTCTTGTGGACCTCGTTGTGTTGGAGAAATTGGAAAAATTATCGTTGACTTTCGTCGACGAGCTCTAGTTGTACTAGACGTTGTTCTAGAGGTTGGGTATCAACAAGGAGTTCGATGGCAGCATGTAAATTTGGGATCTAGTGTTCTATGGTAATCATGACTTCGACCCCTTATACCAAGTGGAAAGGAGTGAAACCAGTGGATGTTTCTACGACCATGCGGTATGCCCACAAGGAAGAGAAAAGCATATGGTTCTAGTTGGTTTTATGGTTATTCACCGCGCATTGACAATAGTTTTGAGGACTTTGTCAACAACTTCTACTTGTCCGTTGGATTGGGGGTAGTATTGTGACGTGAATTCATGGGTGAATCCGAGGTGGTGAGCTAGCTCCTGGAAAAATTCATTCTCAAATTTTTTCCCATGGTCGGAGACTAACTCCTTGGAAACACTGAAAGGGGCAATCACGTGGTTAAATAGAAATTGAGCGACAGTTTTTGTGGTGTTGTCATATGTGGGCATGGCTTCCTGCCCACTTGGTGAAAGAATCGACAGCTGCTATGATGTATTTATGATTACTGGATGATGCAGGGTTTCAATTCATGAAGTTGATTCCCCATTTACAAAAGGGATGATGATTATAGGGTGTAGAGGAGCGGGAGGGGATCTCTATTTATGAATGAAGTGTTGGCCTCGCTCGCATCTCTTGACTACTGAAATGCAATTGTAAAATATGGAGGGCCAAAAATATCCTTCCCATAGGACATTTTGGGTGGTGTCCATCCCAGGGAGGTGGATGCCACAAACTCCTCCATGGCAATCATTAAGGGCTTTTTCAGCTTAGTCCTGAATGAGGCATCGATGTAAAATGGTGTTGATGTCGCGTCGGTACAAAACATATGCCATGAGGAGATATCAGGGGGCTTGATGGAGAATGCATCAATAGTTGTCTCGAGTGAGATGAGGTCTGAACTTTTTTATTTGTAATAAGAGGATAATATCTATATACCAAGGGTCATCAGTTTCTACGAAGAAGAGATGTTCATCTGGTAGCGAATCATTTACTAGTGATCCCTTGGTATTTCTTGGGAGGTTCGTAATGAACTCTGTTAAGATAACCACCTTTTTTATTTTAAGGGAGAAAAACTGTAAGTTTTATTATGGGAGAATGACTATCTAGTGGGTGTACTTGTGGTTCATTAGGTGATGCATGAGAATTTATTTGATGGGGTTAATTTCCATGATGGCCATAGTGGTCTTTAAGATAATGTACTGGCGAAGGTTTTGGACTACATCTATTAGTGCTAAGGAAGTATTTTCTTCGGGTTCATATCTTAATGTTGGGCCTACTAAGGTTTCACTAACGTAATAGATTATGTGATCCTTCCCATATAGACCTTCTTGATTCAATACTCCAGCCAAGGTGATCTCAGAAGTTGATAGATATAGGACATAATCTCTGTCTTAGTCTGGGGAACTGACACTGACGAGTGGTGCTGAAGAAAATTTTTCTTTCAGTGCATCAAATGCTTCTTGGGCATGATCATCCCATTTGAATGGGATTTCCTGGTGAAGGAGGCCCAGGAACCCTTGTGCATAAGTGGAATAATCTGGGACGAAGCGTCTTAGAAAATTGGCCTTCCCCTGCAGGCTTTGTAGTTGGTTGAGGGTTCGAGGTGGAGGTACCTCTTTGATGGCTTGGACCTTGAGGGGGTCCACGTGAATCCCTTGCTGGGACATGATAAAACCTAAGAGTCTTCTAGCTATTATGTAGAAGACACAGTTGAGGGGGTTCATGCTTAGGTTTTATTGTCGGCTTTGTTGGAATACCAGTCGCAGATCCTCAAGATGGTCTGAGTGCTTCTTGGAGTGAACGGTCAGGTCTTCCAATCAGGTGAGGATAAGGTGTGCCAAGTCATGAACTATATAGTTCATGGCCCTCTAGAAGGTTTCTCTAGCATTTTTTAGGCCAAACGACATTACCTTGTATGTGAATGTGCCCTAGGGGGTGGTGAACCCAGTTTTGTACCGGTCTGTATGGTAGATTTAAATTTGGTTGTACCCATAGAATCCGTCCATAAAGGAGAGAGCGTCATGACCTACAAAAGCATCGATGACCTGGTCAATGAATGGGATGGGATAATTTTCCCTAGGACATTCTTTGTTCAAATCCCGAAAATCGGTGCAAACACATATTGTGCCCTATTTTTTCATGACGGGAATAGAGTTGGAAACCCAAGATGTTTAAGCAATGGGGTTGAAAAACCTAGCTTTGTGAAGCTTATCAATTTCTCATTTTATTGCTTCTGGCTTTGATGGGTGTAGTTGACGGTATTTCTGGCATACTGGAGGTACGTTAGGCCAAGTGTCAATATGGTGCTCTACGATAGTGGGACTAAGCCCAAGCATTTTTTAGCTGTCCCACGTGAAGATATCTCTATACTCTTGTAAAAATTGGGTATACAAGTTTATTTCCTCTTGAGAGAAATTTGCCCGCAGTGAGATTTATTTGACCTTTCTAGGATTTTGGGGTATGTTTACCTTGATAGTAGGTGAGATATTTGACATATTTCCTTCCTCGAATGCATCGGGCGCTTGGATAGGATTCTTGAACCAGTCGATTTTCCCTGACGGGAGGAAATATTTTGATTTAATCACATAGATCTCTTGCTCTTTTGTCTTGTCAGGACTAAACATTTTCTTGGGGAGAAAAAGAGAATGGTGATGCATGGCATCCCATGGATAATCCGACTCCGTCATGGCTTCTAGGATGTCCTCATCTGAATGAAATAGGGACCCTAACGGGGATTGATCCTGTACAAGGCTATGCTAAATAGGTTTAATCCGCATAAAGCTAATTGATAGACATGAGAAGGATTCCATCATTGACGTGGTGGAACCAAACACAATTGATAGACTGTAGATACATTGGGTTTTCACTGTCATAGGTACAAATACTCTTGTAGTTGCAGTTGAATAGACACGTATGACAGATGAGCAAACAAATCAAGTCATAGTTTCGATATATGATGATATTAATCATATATGTTTTATCATGGTGTCAGCGTTTGATGGGGGAAGAATCTCCGTGATGGGATTTTGAATAAGCGCAAATTTGGGTCCCCTGTTAGGATGGTCAATTTCTTGTTGGTGAGAATTGTGCCTAGTGAAGAGGTGCCTGAATGTTTCCACTAGTGGGGATGCCTCTAGTTCTTGGTTATGGCCAGTGCAGATGGTGCATGGTACTGATGTGCCAACTGAGTACATTGTGTGGGAACCAACACTACTCTTCGTCCGAGACATGGATGCTTGGAAAGGATCTATTGCAGAAGATGAGGTCCTATGCTTCCTTTTTCATTTTTTGGCTTCAGTGTGTCTAGTTATTTTCGGGAGTGTAGACTTAACGCTGCTCTTGCTGCTCTTATTTTGGGGAGATGCTCACATTTAATTGTATGATGAAAGTGTGAACAAATTCGGCAATAATTACGCGTGATTCTATCTTGGTTAGAGAGAAGTCTCCGTGGGAGAGAAGGTATTGTGCGAAAAAAATTTGCGAGGTGCTTTAGTTCTTTGCATTGATTGACCCAGTGGCCAATCAGGTCGCATAGTCTGCATGTTATCCTAGGTTGTACTTGGGTCATGCTTGGTTGGTGCATCGTCCCAATTTTCCCATCATGCTGATGTGGGCATAGGGTTGCTGGTATGGGGGTGCTATAATCTCTATATCATTTGAGGAGATCATCTTGTTTCTTCTCTAAGGTATGTGTCATATCAATCATAGGACGAACTATTGGGATATAGGTACAATGTTGTTCATGGCGATTACCCTGACATAGTAGGAAAAATAGGCAGATATGGGGTGCTCATCATGCTCATTTGGTGGCGTCACTAGGTACCAACAATGTAGTGCTTCTAAGTGAGGGTAGGTGGTGACCACATGATTGGGAGTTTTATGTAACACACATGTTGGTATTCTCGAAAGAAAGTAGTTTGGGGTGACCAAAGGTTCCCTGATTGGTCGCTTTTTAGCTGAGAGAAGGAGGTTGTTTCTACTCGTCACATCTTCTTCATTTGTGGAGCTGTTCATATATTCTGAGTCTGATCCATCTTCTTGGGAGAGGCAGACTATGGCTAAGCACAAAATAGCTAGTGCTAATAGGAATCGAGAGATATGGTGGAAATTTTATAAAATTTGGTTGTCAGCACATAAAGGACATGTGAATTGCACTTCCTACAAACCAAAATAATAAATGGGCTCTATAGGATACCATATGTGGATGAGCTCTAGGGCTGCACATTATTTGATGATGTGACCACGTTCATCGAACAACATGCAACGTATGGTAGGAGGGGGAAATATAAATGAGAGTCTTTCAGGTGACTATCGTTCCTCCTGCAAGTAAAGGATGGTACGAGGTTCATCTCTAGATGACTTTATGGAGGGATCCTCTTGGTAGGATCGCTTGATGGCATGTAAGGCATCCCTATATCATCGAATATCTAGTAAATGATGGGTATAGTGCCCATAATTGTTGCAGATAGCACATGCGTGATTGGTACCCAATGGTTTGCCTTGAATTTTTGTGGTAGGTTCCTTTTTACGGGAACGTGGTGTCACGATATGTGCCTCAGAAATAAGGAGCGGCTTTAATGCATCCAAATTTGGGTAGATGTGGGTAGACTATCCTACTATGTCACATATGGCGTAGCCTGGTGATTCCCATTGCGTAGTGGGAGTCTCCACCTTCTTTCCTCTTCTATCGATTTTCTTAGTCGTAATCATTGGTTTTTCAATGGGAATTTCCTTTGCAAGGGTGTTTTCAACAGTCTCTTGAACAGTTGGGGAAATTTCAGGATTGATGGGGATTAACCCTGTAGATGTGATGTGCATGACTCCCATTGGAGAGGGTGGGGCTAGGTGCCAAACTGGTATTTCAAATGATAAGTTCGGTAGCGCCACTGTGGTCATGACCTGTTATGACACAAAAAAATTTAGGGGGGAGATGAAAGGAGTTTGGGAGGAAGCGTAGGCTAGAGAGGATGCCATGGCTGAGGACTCAATGTCATTACTGCTCATCTTCATCTCCTGACTGGTATCAGTGCTTGATGTGCACATCATGCAAACCGTGGCCTCTGTGATGCCAAATGATGGATCTAGGATAATAGGGGAATCACATAGGAACTATCCTAGAATGGATGATGGTTTGAACTGGTTGGGGCCATATTCCTACTACCATGTAAGCACATCCACAGACTTGTTTACGTCGGGTAGAATTACATCGCTATTTGTTAGGGGCCGCTTTTCCCTATGCAGCAATTGGTCGATAGTAATGATGTGGTCCTCATGGGGGGAAATTACACCTAGGAGGACATGTTATCACAAAATTAGACCTGATAGGCTACTAATAAAATCAATCTCATGTAACTGCTTCAAACCAATATTTTGGTTGATGGTTTTGATAGAAATATAGATGGCTAACTCTATGTGGGGTAATAATAAGATAGATGATAAATTTGGTTGAAAATCACATCACCAAGTACACATTGTGCTTATGGAGTCAAAATAGCTTTAGTAAAACTAATCAATCTACTTATCATGAAAGTTAAGGCATATCAAAGTTTTAGTCAAGAGATATACATGTGAAACTGTAAAAAAAAAACACAGTCAGTTTATCTATATAGGAAGTTAGAGCATAAAAGATGAATTTTGAGTAACATAAACAAACACCACTGCAATAGGATGGTAAAAATATGAAATTAGAACAATAACACACTAGAACTTTTTATGAATCTCAAGTTGGCTAAGTAGAAATCTCTGTATTTAGCTGAAAACCAGTCACTTACAATAAACACAATCTTTTGCTAAAAATGTCCAGCCCTTTGCACATTTGACTTATTGATCCTCAATAGACCATTTACAACATGAGATAATATTATCTTGTGCTAGATACATCGAATTCCTGACTCTTGACACCTTGCATAACCATATGACATGGTATTTATTACAAAAAGACAACTAATCTACTAAATAGTCATATTACAAATAGGATTCAAACTCTTAATCACCTATCTATAAAAACCTTATCTTAATTAAATTACATCATTTTCCAAGTGTACTAACACATGGTAAAATCTAGATGATAGGCTTCAAATCTTAATGACTATAATGTTGTCTTCCACCAAAATAGGAAATAGTCCCTTGTTCTTTAAGAATAGGGTATTTTGCACTCTTGGAACATTCTCACCATGATGAACTCATTATTTTGAGTTCCTTAGCTGTTATAAATTGATTTAACACATGCCAAAACCATTCCTTAAGCTCCATTTGTCCAAAACCATCTTTAAGCTATTCAAACGAGCTGTAATACACTACGCTACGAAAACAAATCAGTTTCGTAGCGCCTTTCGTAGCACTACGCTTTACCCATTTTTTCTTCAATTTTTTGACTTCTATCCTCCAAAATCATCTTAATTTCCTTTAAATACATCCTCCCTAGAAATTACAGTTCCTGATCCATTGTTTTACTGCTCAAAATTTGATGAAAAAGGGCAAGAAAAGCTGCTACAAAAGTTTCGTAGCGCTTTTCTATTTTTTCCTGAAAAATAGGTCTTGGAACAGAGCCTATATCTCCTAATATATGAATTATTTTGAGAAACATAAGTAGATTTTTGTAGGCCATTATGCCTTGAATAAAAACCTCTCTTGGTTTTTTGAGACACATCTCCTACTGTGCAAAAACTGCCTTTGAAAAACATGTGTAAAACAAGGAAACTCTATTTCTAAAAATAGGGCTTCAATGACATCCCCGTATCGCCGAATTGGTAACATCTATGAGAAACTTGAGAGAGGTTTTTGTAGCTGGTGTTGTGACGAAGAAAAACCTCTTTTTGAATTCTAAAATACTTTTTCATTAGGCCAGAAAATGAACTTGAAGTTAACTTCTAAACAATCATGTAGAGGATAGTTTTGTAACAACAGTTTCATAGCGCACTTTAATTTATCAATTTCTCCCACCTCCTAATGAATTTCAAGAAATTGAGAGAGGTTTTTGTAGTTAGGTCTGTTAGGAAGAAAAAAATCTTTCAGTTTTCCCAAATTTGTTTTTAGTTGCTCATAAACCTCCTTGGAAGTTGACTACTCAAAACCATAAAACATATTTTTTTCTTTATAGCTTTTAGGAGTGTCGTAGCCCTTTCCGCATTTTTTACATTGGATGCACTACGAAATTGCTGAGTGGGTAGTTTTGTCCAAAATTTTCCAAAATGAAAATTGCAGATGTGCCAAAAACTTCAAAATCAACCTAATTCCATCATTTAAAAAACATATCAAGTGAAAAGCACAATCATTCCAGCCTTCATGAGGTCCCTTCTTCATTTTCACTTGATTTAGCTTTTGATTCTTCAATGATTGTCATTTTAACACCTTTGTTCTTTAACTCATCCTGAATCAATTTCAGTTGTTGCTCCAAGTCCTCCACTTGATCATTAAGTCTTCTAAACAATTCCATAACTATTGGGTCTTCAATTATGGCCTTCATATCCTCAAGATCATATCTTAAGCAATGTCCCCTCTATGGACTTTCTTTCGCTCTGCCATGCTTCTAAGAAAAAACTATTAGCCTCGCTTGATAAATTTAAACAACCTCTCTTGAATAAATGAGACAATAGCCTCTCTTGATTAGTTTATATCAGCCTCACTTGATTAAGATGTAGAAAACCTTTGTATGGAATAACCACATATTTGGCTTGACACCTCAGAACGCAAACATTCGAATGGAGGAAAAGGAAACAAGAATGACCAATTAGGAAATATTTTGAATTTAAAATTTCATCTCATAACTTAATGATGCCTCATTCATACCCTGTCATGACAATGATGAATGCAACATGGGTAAGTACATTGAATCTCATCATTAATTGACTCATCATACCACTAACCTACCATTTCCCAATGGATTTTGACATATTTCAGTTGAAATGACAAGACAGTTTAGAAATCACGCTTTCGTGGCATGTGCGGTGTATTTTTCCTATTTGCGCTACGAAACTATTAGCACTTTCGTAGCACAAATCAACTTTTTTGAACTAGTGGCACTATGAAAACGAGGTTTCTTGGCTAATTGCATAGTTTTGACACAAAAATTTATGAAAGGACTCACAAATGGAAATGATGGATATTTGACATGAAGGGATCTTCAAAGAAGGCTTTATTTGAACCTTGGGATGAGCTTTAAACTTTAAAAAATCTAAAACCTTCCCTTGATCAAACCTAAAATGAATCCTACAACTGTATTTTGACTCATGAACCTATTTAACCTTGACAAAATGATGTTTAAATTTTTTGAGTGATAATAGTGGCTCCACTTGGGATGGTGTACCCCTGTGGTACACCAAAGAACCTGTAGTTCTAGTGCCATCCATCTTCTTGGAATTAAAAATTCTGAAATTTATGAAAAATTCTCCAAGCTCTTATGGCCTTCTCCTTGGGCTCAAGCTTGATGACTACTGTTGAAAAACCAACTTTGTACCTACTGAAAAGATGCTCAGTCAACTTTGGCTTATTCACACACTCCTACCTACCCTAACAGTCACAATCTCCATTTTTAACTCAAACAACATGAAACTTCCAATGAAGACAGTCACTGATCTGATCTGACACTTGAACCTCTTGACTGTGCTTGAACCAAAAGTAAACATGATACTAAAATGACCAAGTCAACATAAGATGTATCTGATCTTCATAATGAAACATAAATATAAATCTGGACTATAGAAATCTTCCATTAAGTTAGCTATAGGATCATAGAAGACATAATATGTTTGATAATTCATAAGACATTTTGCAACTTTGGACAACTCATGTATGCTTTTCTCAACCACACAATATTTCAATTGCGTGATATCAAACTAATTTTCAAATTGATTTTCAAGAACAAGCTATTCTTCCTCAATATCAAAAGGGAAAGAAAGCAACATCCTCTCTTTGTGTTCTGTCATGGAAAGCTTTTGAAAAGAATGATCATGATCATGAAGACTATATGATTGAATTTGACCTTGTAAAACTTCAATGTCTTTCTCAATGTTCTTAGCAACTTCATCCAAAAATTGAACCTTATCTTTTTACTTGCATTCAAATTATTTTAGATAAGAAGACAAGGACAAAGAAAAATTTTCATCTACTTCCTCATTAATATGATCAACATTCCATTTTTTAAAGCCTTGAATTGAAGGAGAGTTTGCCACCAAATATTTTATGTCTATCCATTCTTCTAAAAACATAAGCCAAAAATCTGCAAATGACATAATAGATCTGACAAGAAAGCTCTCATTCCATTGTTTACATTTTCCTTGAAATGAATCATAGAATAATATGATGCAAAAATCTTCATGTTTGACTCTAAGAAGCTCAGTAAAGTCATAGAAATTTGATATATTATTCAAAGTCAAACTCAAATCTTCTCCACTGAATTTTGGACAATTCCTTACAAAATATCCATCCTTGGGAAAATGATTTGGGAAAGCATGAATTCCTGAAAAATCTATACATGCATACCTTGAAACAAGAATGGTAGCATCTGATCTCTTCATATGTCTAGTGGAATCACCATGAATCTATGAATTTTGAATTCTTCAATAATGGAGTCGCCAAGGTAGTTGCAACCTCGAATAGATTCTAAGCTCCTGCTACCTTCAAGAGTTCAGCTTCATAATTTTCGGGACATGTATATCTTCAGACTCTCAGTAGACGCACCAAAATGTTATCACAAAATTAGACCTGATAGGCTACTAATCAAATCAATATCATGTAACTGTTTCAAACCAATCTTTTGATTGAGGCTTAGCCTCCTCAACCTGAGAGGGCTCTCTCAAGGGTTAATGATTTTTTGATAAAAATATATATGGCTAACTCTATGCAGGGTAATAATTAGATAGATGATAAAGTAGGCTGAAAATCACATCAGCAAGTACACATTGGGCTTATGGAGTCAAAATAGTTTTAGTAAAACCAATCAATCTACTTAGCATGGAAGTTGACACATATCAGAGTTTTAGTTTGTTCTTGTTCTAACTGCATCTTTTTACTATCCTATTGCAGTGGTGATTTTTTATGTTCTCAGAATTCATCTTTGATGCTGTGAATTCATATATAGAAAAACTGACTATGTTTTTTTTTACAGTTTCACATGTATATCTCCTGACTAAAACTCTGATATGCCTCAATTTCCACGCTAAGTAGATTGATTAGTTTTACTGAAACTATTTTGACTCCATAAGCCCAATGTGTACTTGCTGATGTGATTCTCAACCTACTTTATCATCTATCTTATTATTACCCCACATAGAGTTAGCCATCTATATTTCTATAAAAAATCATTAACCCTTGAGAGAGCCCTCTCAGGTTGAGGAGACTAAGCCTCAATCAAAATATTGGTTTGAAACAGTCACATGAGATTGATTTTATTAGCAACCTATCAGGTCTAATTTTGTGATAACAAGACGGAGGAGGCGATGGTTGACATGGAATACATATAATTTTGGCCAAGGAGTATATTGTAGTCCAATTGGGCATCCAAGGCTTCGATGTCTATAAGGACCATCTTGTAGGCTAAGCATACTGGGATGTTTTGGTAGAGACCGATGGGGTCTCAAGGGTAACCAGTTTATGCTCTAAGCATGATGTCTGATGGATTTAGTTAGGGAGACCCTAATTTTTTCCAAACATTTTTTGACATGATGCATGTGGATGCACCTTCATCAATGATGCTTTGGTGAATGGTAATTTTTTTGACCGAAAAATGTATTTGGAAGCCAATCATTGAAGGAAGCCTAGGGGTGGCTTTTTCTAAATCAAAATCAATTAGGCATGAATTGGCAGAGTCAATGGTGCCTAATGCAAAAATTAAGGCTTTCCGCTACTTCAAGCATGACTGTAATACCTCCAAAGATGACCTAGCAGTAGGAGATTGGGCTAGATCATCCACAATTGTATAGTTATGGGCTGCTTTGGAATAGTTTTCTACCCGCCTAGTTGGTCTTTTAGCCATATTTGGAAAAGGTTCAAGATGCATCTTTGATATGGTCAAAGATTCTATTGGTGCACTAGTACTATCCCCTGACGCATTGCTGTTTGGTGGGGTGTCGTAATTTCGATTTTGTGTCTGAAAAAAAAAATATTCGCCAGTCATGTAGATTTCATAGTATATTTTTCCGGAATCTTCGGGGGTTTTTTTTTGTGTGATAACCATCCCTTCATGGGGGAAAGGCTCCTAAATGACTATTTTCTACTAGGAGGATCCCTCCTGTCCATAGTTACTCTGTTGCTTCTTCAGCTCAGGGAGGTCAGGAAAATGGTGAGTATAATTTACGTACTCACCATAGATCGAACAAGAGTGGTTTGTCAAAAGAATTAGCCTTTCGTTCTACTTATGGGAGTTGTTCGGATCCTCGTTTTGATTTTGGTTGGATTTGCCTCCAGCTTGAGACCACGAAGGGCATTGTTGGTTGTTGCCCCCATGTCCAAGATCTCCTTTAGGTTTGGTTTTTCCTTTTTTCTTAACCACATTAGGAGGATAATTCAGATTCTCCTAGTTGTATGGTTGGCGTGGTTGGTTTTGGGAGGGTTACACGAAGTTGCTCGAGACTAAGAATATTGTGGTCCTTGTTTTGTAAATGGTTGTTAGGTGGGCTCTTCCGTCAGCATGCCTATCTGTGCACTAGGTCCCCTGAGCCGTAGGATAGTGTCCTCCATGCTGATGGTGATATGACAATGCCCTACTGGTCAAATTTTTCAGAGGCATATGATGACTTTGGTAGCCAGGTTCTAGTATGTTCTGGGTAGAATCATACGTGTAACTGGGGTATTGAACATTGTTGCTTAGGTGATTTTGGGTCAATAACCCAATTCAACCGTTTACAGAGTTCGATGCGCCTGACAATTATTTGTAATTTTGTACGCGTAGGGCATTTGATAGGATATTGTAAATATACCATGACTGTGTATAGATTAGATCGAGATATTGGGCCTTAATGATGGCGTCTTCTTCAGATATGGGCTTTTTTTGTGCCACATCTTTCGAAATCTCCTCTGTGAGATTTTTTAGGAACAGGTATAACAAAACTCGATCGTCAAGTATGGATTTGCACAAACTACGATGCCACCGCCATTCGTGGAGATGGTCTGAGATATGGATAGTGGGGATTTTCCTAAAGTGGGTCAGTAACTCCATTCCAGAATCATGGTGGATGGGTAACTATAAATAGGTCAGGAGCGCAATAGCGAGGGCGCTAAAGGTTCCATGTGTAGCAAAGTTTTTCTCCACATACCATTTCGTTGTTACTCTGCTTAGAGTGCGTTGAAACATTCTTAGTCAAATAGTATCATAAACGATGTTGTTCGACGAACACTTAGGTGGAAGTCATAACATGATTTCCTTGGTCTTCTACTTTCTTTCCTTTGAACTTTGTAATGTCCGAACGGAGCTTCATGGCATGGGAGGCCATATGGGGTTGTGAGAAATAGGTCCATTTGTCAACTTGGTTAAATCTGGTAGATTTAATGAGGCTAGAAAAGGTGGCTATGAGGTTGTAGATATTAAGAATTGTGAAAACACAATGTTCTAGTTAGGAATAGGGTTTGTCTAAGAATTACCCTATTGTGCACTCACCTAGCCTTCCAAAAAGGTAGCACCCCTCTACCTGCTAGGGGTTGTGGGAGGAGTAGTGTGTGGTTAGCCTGTGGGGGTATTCACCAGTGTGGCATTGGGAGACCGACTAGGGTTCCTAACTAAATATGCCCCGACAAAGGATGAACCAAAAATGGTGGCAGTGTTCCATATTTCATGCCTAAATTGTGAAAGACCTGGAACCCCCCCAGTAATGGGGGAAGGTCCAAAAGGTGTCTAGATCGACGAGGTCCCATTGGGTCCATTCTGGCGTCGACTAGGTATGGTTTTGGAAATATTTGAGAGGATATAGATTATAATAAAATAAAAATTATGAACGCATACATAAATAAAGTGAAAATAAAATACATTTTCCCTTTAGATTAATACTATGTGATCAGTCAATCAAAAAATATGGTTTTTTGTTCTTTTGTATGATACTCAAGTCCTAAAATACCTAATTGTACTCACACACTCAAATGTAATTGGACCTTGAGAATATATATTGTGAATTCTGGCACAACATCCGAAAATAATTGGTGATGCCCCTAGTCAACCAAAGAAAATCCACCAAGGTAAGGGTAGAGGATCTAGTGCTTTCTTGCACTGTCACCTATAGGGAAAGGATGCTCTCATTTTGGCCACTAAGCACTGCCATCCCCTGCGATCATTTTAGTATTGGGCTTCTTGGTAGTTCAGTTGAAAGTTCCGAGTATCAGCCAAGTTAGGTAGCCCCAATTGATACCACACGCACTAAGCCTAAGCCTAGCCCCTTCTAAATCGGGTCTCTACCCCACTCGGGTTTTCTTTTCTGTGGGCTAATATGCAGATTTGAAATCTCCCTAAACAATGAAATTCTATGTTTCAAGATGAAGAATGACCAAGGCGTCTTATTGGACGCCTACCCCCTTGGTCCTAACTTGGACTATAAATTCTTTTGTGGCCCCTGTGGGGAGAATTTAGTGAGTTTAGTTAAGTTTGTTTTAGGCGTCTTTACTTCACTTAGGGTGTGGATGTGTGTGAACCAAAGGTGAATTAGCACATAGTTTGAACTTGTGTATATGTGATGATCCTTTTCAAAATCTCCTATTTAAACTATGTTCTATTATTCCTTGCTAAAAATAAAAACATGCGTAGATATGGGCCGCTTTCAATTTTTCCTAGTTAATCTAAATGATCAATTATAGGGAGATAGTGACTTGTGAATAGAGAGTGTTCATATGCTTTCCTAGGATCACCAAAGGGTGCAAATGTAGTAGAGATTACATTCTCTTCTATCGACAATTGGATCCTGGTCCCGAAATCCTAGTGCAAAAATTGAACTAAACTAATGACTTTTACACTAGAAAAAATAACTATCTAAGCATGCATAGACTTGGGCCACTTACTTTGGGTAATTAACTAGGTGTTTTGGTACATAAATTCAAAAAACATAAATTCTTTTGGAAATCAAGTTAATTTGCCTCCTACTTAAACTATGTGTTAACTTTGTGAAAATCAACTTGGAATAAAACCAACACCTAGACTAATAAAAGCAACTAAGAGTGAGCTTTGGCAAGTTTCGGGGCACCTCAACCAGTGCTCACAGATGTATTATCAGCTTCCAGTCACCTTTACAAGAAAGAAAAACATGGATATAGTAGGAAAAATCCTAGTTCTATTTTCCGCGAGCAAAAGGCTAAAATATGCGTGATTTCTTTGCGTAGATCACCTCTGAATGCGCGCACTAGGGCGCATCTCTCTGTAAGAAAACCGCGCAATTTCCTACAATGTAATTTTTGGGAGCACTTCAGCTTTAGCCTGTCAGTTGGGATGACCTAGGTATTGAAGGAGAGAAAGGGGGTTGTTCTAGCCCGACTCCACAACAAAGACAGAGGTCTTTGTAAAAAGGCACTACCACATAAAATTTGAAATAAAAGTTAGTGGAGTCGCCAATCCTGTGTTGGTGTGTTTGGCACACGAACGTACGAAATCACACTTTCTTAATAGGGGTGGTTTTTCCCTCTTAAGTTATTGGTGCTAGGCAGAAAATAGATTGAGTCAAGCAAGTTAGTGGAACATGCTCAAACATAGACATACTAGATATAGAAATAGCATGCATATTCAAACATAAAAACTAAACTAAAACTAAAAAAAATAACAAACAAGCTCTAAAAAGAGTCAAGCAACTTCAATAACCCAAAAAGTGGTGCTTAAGTCCTGATGCAAGGATGTCTTTACTTCCGAGCTTCCTTGGCACAAAGTCTCTCCCTCTCTACTATGGTGGACTATAGTTGTTCCATGGCCAACAACTAAGTCCCCTCTATCTCTTTTCCGGATCACACAATGCTGGTATTTCTTGGGGAAATTCTGGCTAGCAAAAAAAATGTGCTCTCCTATTATTCATCTCTTGCTAGCCTTTTATAGGAGAATTCAAATCCTCCTTCCCTCTCTTGGTACATTGTGGATGGTGACCCACGAGAGGAGGGTGATTCCATTGTGTGCCACATTTAGTCCATTGTGTGCTCCTTTGAGGTCCTAAGGAGGCTTGGGGGGATTTCTTGAAGGGGTCTCAAGTGTGGGATCAATGTCCTGGGGTGTGCCTTGTGGTCTCAGAATGTTACTTCCATCACTCTCAAGACCGCACAACGTTTTGAGGAAAATCCATGCAAAGGCGTGCTTATTGAAGTCACATTCTGCATGCAAAGGTGCATTTGACTCGTTCTTTTTGCGCGCAATTTGATTTTCCTTTTAGACCTTAGATATTTTTAAATACTTCAGATTCTTTAATGTCTCTCAGTCATGTAAATACTTTTGCCTAGCATTAAATAATTTCATCTTTGCTTGTATGATTTTCCAATGATAACAAGGTCTATATTGAAGATATAAAAAAATATGTTTGGAATGAAGAATGAGGTCACGATTCAACCCATAAACATCCAAATATTGAAACCAAAAATCTACCTTACCATAAAATATTAAGCTAGGGGAAGCCTACTAATCAAAGAAAATATTATCTCTTGGTAGAACTCAAAACATGTGTAAAAATACCGCTTCTTCAAACCATCAAAGATGTCCCCAATTATTTGCGACAACCCCATCCCAGCAATTCCCAGTGGATCAGGTTGTGACTGAGAATCCAACTCCTTGGGTTCATTTAGAGGAATGGGAAACTAAATAATATATATATATCTACATTCCCATTTTTAGTACTTAAGTATTTAATTTCCCTCTTATAAGTGATAATTATAACGTTTTGTTTATATTTACTTATATTTTGTTATGATTAATGGGATTTATTATTATTTACGTTTGTATAATTAATTCATAATAATTTATTTGTTAAATATTATTTAGATTAACCTGCCACCTAGACCTAATGTCCCCCACACCACTAACCTCTGCACCCAATCAAACAAGGCCATGTGGCTACTCTAGGTTCACTCATGGATCATCGTTTGTGCTAGTGCTACTTGCATGACCATTAACAGAGACAAGATTGTTGCAATTAGAGTTCTAGCTCAAGATTATCGCCCCATATTGAGTAGTTCATATCTCTTCCATGAGATCGAATGGTCTCAAGGAATTTCACTAAACTTCCTTCATTTTTAGTGTCATCACAGGGAAGGGGCATTGCAACATGGATCTAGAAGATCATACGTTTTAATCTCAACCTTTAATTGGTCCTTGGGAATGGTCCAGGATGCCCATTAGGGTCAAGGCACTTCTCTCTCACCCAATCAAGACAAGGTGTTATTTAAAAAAGCTAATTAGGGTCTACCACATCTAGGTGTTCCTTCTAACCAAATGCACCATCTCCTGCAATTGTGTTACAACTTGGATTTCTTGCTCAAATTTGTTGCAAAAAAATTGTGTTCCAACCATCTGCTTCGAGCACGGGTTCATCCTAGTTCTAGATGTATAGCTTCTGTAGAGAACCGGGTCCAGGCCAATGTCCCTACATGACCTTTATGACTTTCTAGCTCTTCCTGACACTACCATTACGAAATTACAACCGAATAAATCCTCCTAAATCTATAAGGGTTGTTAAATACCAAAATGATATTGAGGAGATCGGTGTCACTTATTTATTTGCAGGGCAAGGTGTAGCATTGTTCCTATGATGACATAGCCAATAACAGTGTTAATCTTATTGATGACATGTAGAACTACTAAAAATGAAAGGGTGCAAGATAACAAATTATAATAGTTTAAAGAGGAATTCATCCTAGGCATCAACACATGCCTAGTATAAATGTACATTCAATGGTATATGTATCCACGAGCCCTATCTAAATTCTTATTAGTGACTTAAAATGACGGCCTAAGGCCATTAACACAACCCTCCATTTCAAAATGCCTTCAACCTAAAATATTTTAATTGAGGGTCTTTCATCATGAGCTACTCATTTTCCCATGTAGCCTATTCTATATACATATATTAATTTTTATTAGGTACTCCATAATCATTTTATTATGAAGAGTTATGAAATATGGATCCTAAAAAAGCTTCCCTCCATGAAATTCTAGAAGTATTGTTACATTAGCATAGTTTTTCCCACAATCGCCTTTTAGAAACATACATTAAAAATGTGATGAATGTGAGGAGAAGTAAAATATAACTCATATTACAAAAAAATTCTAATATTGTGAAATCTTATACAGTCTATAAAATTTTGGAGCTAATTTCTTATTATTTTGTTACTTGGTTCTAAATTACTTAAAAGGTACTCTTATAAATACCCAATCACCTTCCTCCAATTTGTGTTCACTTTGATATTGTTCTGAATTTTATCTACTTATTGTTTCATTAATTTTTGCACCATTTGAAGGTTTTCCTTAAGAGCTGCGAAATTTTATTTAGTATTCTCCATTTCTGACTCTACTTACTATAATTTTGACATACATTGCATAAGATATGACATCCTAAGCATTGTCCATATCCATAGAGAACTTCAAATAAGGTCATTTTAGTATATTAATTATAGGTGGTATAATACCACCATTCTTCCAAAGGAAGACACTTCATCCATTGAGATTTCTTATATGAAGAATAACAACGTATATAACCCTCTAAAGATATGTTAAATATTTCAATTTGACCATATATTTTGAATGATATGTTGAACTCACCATTATTTTTGTTCCACTCATCTTCCATAACTCTTTTTATAAAATCACCTATGAATTTTGGATCCTGGTTGCTTACTGTTACCTTAAAAATACCGTGAATTCTATGAATTTTCTTCATGAATATTTACACCAATTGAATTGTTTTATAAGTACCTTAAATTCCATAAAAATATGCATATTTTGTGAGTCTATTAATGACCAAACCTTAGGGGATTTTCGAGGAATGTGGAATTCCACATCCAATGAGTATCTACTATGGATACTTATGAATCGAACCACAACCAGAAAATTTGAAAATACATGAGAAAAGCATGTTGAACGTGATTTTCTCATGTATTTTAATTTTTTCTTTTAATGTGGATCTACTAAAAAATATTCATAGTTGGTAATAGTTTGATGTGGAATTTAATTACGCATCCCAACATTCTTTTCTCGTGTATTTTAATTTTTTTTAATGTGGGTATACTTAAAAGTATGCAGAGTGGGTACTCATTGGATGTGAAATTTAATTATACATATATACAATGGGTGCCCATGTTTGACATTTGAGTAAGCCTATAAGGATACAAACAAAAAATATAGAAAGAAAAAGTACTTTTCTTTATTTCCCTCAAAACTCTTTACCCATAGGGATGACATCATCATCTTGAATCCTATTGGTTATTTAAGATAATTTTCTTAGTACATTTGTTTATGCCCATTTTTACCTTAAACTTCCCCTAATGGAAATGAAATATTTATCGTCATATTTTGGTAAAATTATAATCAGTCGTATTGACATCTCATGAAATATTTTAATAGGTATGTGCAGTGGTTAAATAAATCTTATATTTTTTTAAATATATTATTTCATTCCTTCTCATAATAAATCCTACTCTATCCTTTGATATGTTTTAAGTATCCTATTCCCTAGCATATAATGTTGATGGAGCTGCTGTAATATTTTTTGCTTCAAGTTTGATTATGGGTATTAAAATTTATAACCATACACTAGATTGTATCTCCTTTCCATTCTCATATTCCATATTGCTCATTCCTTCCATTATAGATTTTATTTTTTTTTACCAAATACTACAATAATTTTTCTATTCATGGTGAGCTTCTTCTAGCTATACCGGGATAGAATATTTAATAGAATAAATTAGAGGCTTCTCTTATTATTTAAATAAAAAATACTAGCACATTGTCATTCCTTTTTTTAAGAGTATTTCAGAATCAAAAGAGTTCATTTTTTCTACCATTTTGTTTTTTTTAATGACACTCTTTTCTCCAAAAGGTAATTTAGCCCATAATCATATATCTTGAAGTTGAATTCTTTCCCAATAAGATACTATCTCTTTTTTTATATTTCACATAGAATTTCTTCCATTTATATTTGTATGTTGATTTCCCAAAATAATTTTCATTGATATTTTTTTTCAAAATCCAGTTTTATCCCATCTCGTGTCAAAATCGATACAATTATTTGTGTTATAACATCATGTTATACTATTAATGTTTTATCAAAATCAAGTGTTTCCAATAGTGATGTAGGATACATGTCATCCTTTAAGGGAGAGACTGCTAAAGTGTCTTCATCATTCCATAAAAATGTTTTTTTCCTCAAACAAAGTATTTTTGGACATATAATGCATGAATAATTCATAACAAATTTCTGATGATATTTTGTAAGTCCCAAAAAATTTTGAAGACTTTTGATTGTTGATCAGCGGTTATCATTTATTTCAAACCAAGCAGCACCAGGGGCTACCCCAATATTGCATGGGAATTTAAACCTACCAACTTACTATATTATGGGTCAAGAATTCTTTTGATGTTGTCTACTTGTTGAGATGTTTCCGTTGATATATGGCACGTCGCGTAATTCTTCACGGATTGAGAGATATTCATGTTTGAAGTTTGTAACCCCAGTTAGTGAGATAAAACCCCATGGGGTTGTGGCATGGGTCATTGAAAAGTCAATAATTAATCATTTTTAACCTCCTAAAATCCCTCCCATGTTCACTTGTTGAAGCCCCTCTCAACCTAAGAATTTATATAAATTGTGATCCTCATATCATCCTTATGCAGGGATTTTTCTACCTTAAACAGGTCATGGTGGAATTTTCGCTCTAACGTTTTTTATACAAAGGTTAAGAAGCTGAAATTTTTATGAGGCGAAGCTGAAATCCTAAGGACGCTCTTGAAAAATTTTTAGATCAAGGTGCGCAACATTTTTGGAGATATGATCTGTGGAAGTTAGTGTTTTTGCAGCCTCCTGAAATTCATCTCTAAGAAGTGACCTTGGGAAAATCATCATAAATGTCTCTCTAAGTATCATATTAGAATTCTATAAAAATTGGAAGATAGTGCACGGGTGTAGTCTTCTCTCCATTAATTTCAGAGTCGAATGAAGAAACAATGACACATGGCATGCCATACAAGTTCGCTCTACTGAAACAGTTCATAATTAGGGAATTGTGAGAGATTGGGCATAACTCTCCCTTGAAGAATCCAAATTGGGTCAAACCTATGGCATTGGAAAGAAGACGTAGAGGAATACTATAGGAGTGAAAATCGCATATTGGCGATCTGAAATAATAAAGACACGCCATATTCAATATCAAGCTCCTAGAAGGAAAAAAAAAGTTAGATCATGTGTTGTCAAGGGTTGCAAAGGACCAGAATTTCTAGGGTAGCAAAGCAAATAAAGGTGTGGTAGAGGGTAGTGTTATAGCCTAAATCTACCTCAGGCTGAAGGAAGGCAGAGTCTAGGGTAACATCAAACCACGCTTAATCTGGTAGCTAGCCCTACCAGATCAGGGGAGGGCTCTCTCCGGGTCAATCTCAAGAAAAATAATCAATGAGGCTTGAGATTACTTGAAATAAAGGCTAATATTAGGCTAGGTATATATTTAAAATGATTTGATTTGATTTTGGGGGTTTTTGTTGGAATCAAAGGGAAAGGCAGATTTTGGGTCCGGGAAATGATTAGTTTCGCAAAGAGATGAATGGGGTAAGGTAGGCAACTGTTTTGATGCTTCAATTTTGAATTAAATGGACAGCTTAGACTGGTGAGGAGTTAAAGAGTGCAAGATAATTTCAAGAATCCTCTTCAGATAGTTGAAAACATATAAATTTAAACAAAACTCAAGGTAGAGCACTGCAAATATAATGAATTCCAACCTTTATCCTTGTTTTTTTAACTTAAGAAGAAAAAAGAGGGAAAATGATACACATGAAACACTAGTAAACTTACATTAACAGAGAGAAACACATCATAAAAACAAATAGCTACATGAATCCCATGGAGTGCTGCAAAGTCTGGTCTATTCCTTTGCCAAACTGCAGAGATGAATGGACAATGATGCGCAAAGCAATCCCAAGTGTCCAACCTATGCTAATGACTGAAAAATTACAAGATATAGAAAAAAATAACTCATACCTAGCCTCTAGGGGTCGAGCTCACAATTTTAGGAGTTGTTTCAACAAGATCTAAACTAAGAACTGGAAAATAGGCAGTGGAACAGATTGTCTCTATAAGATAGGAAACTGATTCATTCAGTTATAATTCACCTTTTGATGAATGAATCTACCTCCACGAGTAAAAATTTAACAAAATTACATCAAGATACATCAAATTACATCACATTACATCATGAGTTTAAAATTTGGAAGTAAGAAAGTCAAACTATCCAAAACTAGGGGAAAAATAGAGTTACTGAGTCCAAAAATGAGCCAAAATCCCCAATGCGTCATGCCTGATTTCTCTATGAGTCACGCCAGTTTGGAGCTGATTTTGGAGGCCTTCCCGGTGTTCAAATTGAGTGCAGGATAGCCTGTTGGAAATATCTACTTGTCCAATTTCCAACCCAAGTGGAATTTTTGAATTTGGTTTCCATTTTCCCCTCCAAAAATGAGTTTTCCCAACACTGTTTCCTGTGTGTCGAAAACAGGGCAGAAAGGTCAATTTTAGGGTGTTTTTGACCCTTTCGGCAACCCAAAACTTGTCAAAATATCTAGGTAATGGGTAGGGATGCATAAAGTTTCATGAAAAATCTAAAAATACAAATTATTACCCAAGAGGAGCTGCCAATTATAAGCGCACGCCAAATGGCGTGATGTGTCAGGCAGGAAAATTTGTGTTAAGGCCAAAAAATTCAAAATTGACAAAATGTGTCCCAAATTTCTTGAAATTTGGGCTGAATGTCCACCATCATGCACTATTCTCATCCAAGGAAGCTTCGACCAAAATTTGGAGTCTATCATGCCTTTTGCGATGCTTTAATGCCCTCTTTAACATTGCCTTCAGGATCTTGATTCGTGCCTTGCAAACGTGATTTCTCACCCAATAATGTTTTTTTATGTGCCTTAGCATGTTCTTTTCCTTTTTGGCCTTCTAGGTGCATGTATTTCAGTGGTAGAATCACTGTCTCGATCGTAGGATGTATCGGCATCTGTGTCCATGATGTCCAAGGTCTATGTTGTCTTGGATGAAAAATGAAAAGTTTGGTGTTTTTGATTTGATTTCCAAATATGAGGTAATATGGGAGGGAATATGGAGGAATAGGATAATGGGAATAATGGACTTTTATCAAGTGAAATTTTCCTTTTGAAAATTGTGATTTGATAAGTTTAGGTACAAGGGACAACCACTTAATTTCTTGGGATAAACTTGGGGTTTGGAAAAGTTTACAAGTGGGATGGGGATAATGGAAATGGGATAGGGATTTATTGACTTGGGGATATAATGTGAATAGGAAAAAGGGGACTTTAGTGAAAAGATAAACAGTGAGGAGGGGAAAAAACAAGCTGGAGAATGGAAGTATTTGGCACACAAAAAGTTTCACAACCCTAAAGGAGACAATCCTCAAACAAGAGAATATGGTTTGAGTTTTTGCACTTAAATTCTCATAATCAATACCAAACACTTGTCATGAGTAATGGAGTTATTGCATGGACTTACTTGGACCAAAAGAGGCCGAGAAAATTTGATGAATTGGAAGAAATAGCAATGGAAGATGCTCTCTGCCATGTGCATCGAGCGCCAAACCCAGGGCGTTGCGGCTCCTTGATGCGTCACGCCAGTGTATACACTATGGAGGCAGGCCCAATGCGCCACGCCTGCCCAGTGCATCGCAACACCCAGCCTATGCGCCGCGCACCCCACTTTGCCCAGTTTTTATTCAAACTTTCTCTTTTCCTTCAACATGACTTTCTCTTGTTTCAATATTTCTCTTTTGATTGAATTTTTTTTTTTGAAAATGACCAATGACTTATATACAGAAAACTTTAATTTTCATTTCATAAAACTCACTTTTGTAATGTTGCAAACTTTGACACTTTTCAAGAAAGTCTATTTCGCTTCATTTTTTCTTTTGGACTGAATGATGAGCTTTCTGTTTGTCTTGCAGGGAATGGATGGCATGGAGCTTTGGAAAAGGTGACCAGGGTTGCCAGTGGAGTGTTAGTACAACTAAAAAATATTGAAAATCACATTGCATTTATTTACATAAATATGAAGAAAACTATTTTTCTTCAAAACAGAGTTTTGAAGAAAAGTCATTATTAAGCATATGATGTTGAAACTTTTAGCACTGAAACCTTATTTTAGACTTCCTCGTGTGGATGCTGACCATTATTAGGCATTATGAAGACCTGATTAATGAAACCCTAGACCTAATGAGACTAAAAACCCTAAAATGACTCTTTGCCAACTATAATACCAAAAATGACTGTAAATGATTTTAATGAATAGAAATAGGCTAGCAGGTAAAGGGCATGAGGGACATGAGTGACAGGTCACTACCGTCAGATGATCCATGCTCCTAATGGAATGCATCTGACTGGACTGAGTGAGACACCTAAAATGAAATGCAACAAGAGAATTTTGATCACTGACAGAGGGATGAAGATAACGACACTAGCATTGGCTCCAATGGGGATGGTAGCTCCTTGGAGGTGCCAAGAATGATAGATCTTTGGGAGAGCAGACAGTGCCTTCATCCATTGGGCAATGGAGTCAAAAACTCAAGCTGAATTGCATGACTAAAAACTGATGACTTGACGATAGAAATTGACTCTCACTCAACTAAAAGCTGACTTGTTACTTAAACACAACCGAAAAACTGGAAAATATGCTCAATGTGAAGCTTATTCAATACAACCTACTCTAGTTGTTCCATTCATCACCTGAGCAAGTGAAATGAAACAACTAATGCAACCATGTAAGCATTTCGGCTGCTATTTGGATTCTTCGCAAGTGCTTGCTTATGAACAACAAGAGAGAACTACTGAAAGGAAACTCCCGTGAAAACTTGTAAATAGATCCATTGAATACTATGGATTCTCTATTCGCCTCCAAAAAAACTGCATAAGGATATTGAAGTTCATGCACAATGGGACTTATCTCATCCAATGGATTAATTCTCTTCTCCTCATACCATGGATGAAAACTTTGTTTTGAGCTTTGTGATGAGCTTTGTGATGAGACTCCTGCTAAAAATGACAAAAAGACCGGCTGCCGGATCAATTTTATATCAGTACACGTTTCAAGCTTACATATAGCCAACGGATAAGGACTTTTACTACAAACATCATCCAACACATCAACTATTGGATCATGAAAAACTTGAAAATACTACTGCAACCAATTTTATATTATTTCTGATGATATTACATGATTTTCTACAGGCTGCTCATTCAACTATTTACTATGCAATTTACCCTTCAAAAACTGAAATGATTCAAAATAGAAGGGTACGGAATCATCTTGCATCATTTGATTGTATGTGCCAGCTTCCAAGTCCTCATCTACAACATGAAAATCAATGGAATTTGGGGGCTACAAATCTGGATATGAGAAGTCTTGAACAAGGTTTTTATTGTCCTCAAGATTGTCTAGATCAAGACATGTTGACAGTTGATTTCTGATTGCATGGAAGTTGTCTCTGATGAACTGAAACGAATCAAAACAAAAAGGAAAATATCCTTCACTTACTTCAAAATTTGCTGCACTTTCCTCATCATTGTCATAGCTGATATGCATCGGTTGATCATTGTACTCAAGCTACTGAAAGTGAACTTCCTCCTTCCACAAACTAGCTGCTGATTTGTCTACAAGATTAGCTTCTGTTTGGAGAACATAATCATCATGATACTGATAAAACTGAGGCAAATCATCAGTATAAAACACATCATCAAGCATACATGTCATATCAACAGATCTCTCTTCTCCAAAACAATCATTATCAGATCTATGAAAACTGGGATAAGAAACAAAATGTTTTGGATCAACAACTTGTTCTTATTGAATCAGCGAGCCATGGGATTGAAAATTATAATCATTCCTCGTGATGATATTTTGCATCATATCTTCCACTGCACTTACCAAAATGTCAAGATTTACCTCTAGAGATGTTGATTTCTCCGAATCTATGTTTTTCATCTCTTCTTCCTTCAACCTTGCTCTTTGGATCAGCAAATGAGCCTCTACATCTCCTGCACTATTCTGCATCTCTTCAAGTGTTGCAAGATTCCTTTCTCTCAACTGAAACTCCATTTCCAGATCAAAGGCACCCGAGTAGTGCAAGAGAGCAGATCTAGGAGGAGGCCTTATATTAACTGGCATCGAATAATAAACTTGGTCAAATCTAGCATAAAATTGTTGTACTCTCTCCCCTGGCAATCTTTTCAGTTGGTTATACTCTTCTATAATCAAGAAAGCGTTCTGTCTGATCACCCACCTGTCAAGGAAAACTTTGACGAACTGTTGGAAATCTGAGATGCTCGCATCAAGTAGGGCTTTGAACCAACTCTTGAATTTTCCTTGAAAAGAAAGAGAAAAAAGCCTAATACTGACATCCTCTTCATCAGCTTCAAAAAGGTCAAGAAAAGATTCAAAATTCAGAACATGTCTCTGAGCAGTGTTGTTGTCGGATTCACCATCAAATATTGGTAGATATAGGTCATGATTATTAGGGAAAGCATGGGATATATGAGGTAAAATCAGAGGCTTGTATCGATCTGGAATTTTACAAGGTATAGAGGTATGTACAAAAGGTATAGAATCAGTCTTGGTCTCTTAAGGTTCATCAGTTTGAATATGGTCATCGCAAGATTCAGAAGAAAGGTCTTGATCAAGCTAAAAAGCATGCAAATATTTGGTATTCACAATCTTCAAAGGGAAGGAATCAAATGCAGGCCGAGGGTATTTTCTCAAATACAATATACTTTGCAAATCCTTCTTGATATTCTCGGGAGAAGAGAAGAAATAATTTATGAAAAAGAACAAAATGCCTTGGATGAAATTCCAACTTGAATACCTGATCTTTCCATATTGTCATTTCATGTTTCTACTGGTCAGTTTCATCCTCTAGTGGAGTCCTTGGATCTGATCTCGAAATTGATTTAGAGTCACCAGGTGAATGATTTCAGCCTTCCGATGTCTGATCCTTTTCCACCATCAACAATCAGATCTGAAATTGATTAAATTTTACTGAGGAAACTAGATGTTCATTTCATAAACTAGACCGGAGATTGACTAAAGTAGCATTCATCTACTTTCGCTAATGCAAAGCAAGAGAATTTCGAAGGCTACCTGGCTAACTTCAGGCTCCATCTGTATTTTATAAATAAAACAAAAAAAAAATTCTTTCCCAGTATGGTCGCCACTATGTTATAGCCTAGATCTACCTCAAGCTGAAGGAAGGCAGAGTCTAGGGTAACATCAAACCACACTTAATATGGTAGCCATCCCTACCAGATCAGGAGAGGGCTCTCTCCAGGTCAATCTCAGCAAAAATAATCAAAGAGGCTTGATATGAATTGAAATAAAGGCTAATTTTAGGCTAGGTATATATGTAAAATGATTTGATTTTATTTTGGGGGTTTTTTTGGGAATCAAAGGGAAAGGAAGACTTTGGGTCTGGGAAATGATCAGTTTCACAGAGAGATAAATGGGGCAAGGTAGGCAACTATTTTGATGCTTCAATTTTGAATGAAATGGATAGGTCAGATAGGTGAGGAGTTGAAGAGGGCAAGAGACTTTCAAGAATCCTCTTCAGACAGTTGAAAATATAGAAAATTAAACAAAAATCAAGGTAGAGCACTGCAAATCTAATGAATTCCAACCTTTATCCTTGTTTGTTTAACTTAAGAAGAGAAAAGAGGGAAAATGATACACATGAAACACCAGTAAACTTACATTAACAGAGAGAAACACATCATCAAAACAAAGAGCCACATGAATCCCATGGAGTGCTGCAAACCCTGGTCTATTCCTTTGCCAAACTGCAAAGATGAATGTACAATGATGCTCAAAGCAATCCCAAGTGTCCAACCTATGCTAATGACTGAAAAATTACAAGATATAGACAACACTAACTCATCCCTAGCCTCTAGGGTTCGAGCTCACAATTTTAGGAGTTGTTTGAACAAGATCTAAACTAAGAACTGAAAAATAGGCAGTGGAACAGTTTGTCTCTATAAGATAGGAAATTGATTCATTCAGTTATAATTCACCTTTTGATGAATGAATCTACCTCCATGAGTAAAAATCTAACAAAATTACATCAATATACATCAAATTACATCACATTACATCATGATTTTAACATTTTGAAGTAATAAAGTCAAATTGTCCAAAACTAGGAGAAAAACAGAGTTACTGAGTCCAAAAATGAGCCAAAATCCCCAATGCGTCGCGCCTGATTTCTCTATGCATCGCGCCAGTTTGGAGCTGATTTTGGAGGCCTTCCCGATGTCCAAATTGAGCGCAGAATATCTCGTTGTAAATATCTACCTGTCTACTTTCTAACCCAAGTGGAATTTCTAAATTTGGTTTCCATTTGCCCCTCCAAAAATGAGTTTTCCCAACACTGCTTCCTATGTGTCCAAAAGAGGGAAGAGAGGTCATTTTTAGGGTGTTTTTGACCCTTCCAACAACCCAAAACTTGTCAAAATCTCTAGGTATTGGGTAGGCATGCAAACATTTTCATGAAAAATCCAAAAATACAAAGTTTTACCCAAGAGGAGCTGCCAATTATAAGCGCGCGCCAAGTGGAACGACGCGTCGGGCAGGCAAAATCTGTGTTAAGGCCAAAAAATTCAAAATTGACAAAAATTTTCCCCAATTTCTTGAAATTTGGGTTGAATTTCCACCATCATGCGCTATGCTGGGCTAAGGAAGCTTCAACCAAAATTTGGAGTCTATCATTGCTTTTGAGATGCTTTAATGCCCTCTTCATTTTTCCCTTCAGGATCTTGATTTGTGCCTTGCAAACATGATTTCTCACCCAATAATGTTTTTTCATGTGCCTTAGCATGTTCTTTTCCTTTTTGGCCTTCTAGGTGCATGTAGTTCAGTGGTGGAATCACTATCTCGGTCATAGGTTGTATCAGCATATGTCTCCATGATGTCCAAGGTCTATGTTGTCTTGGATGAAAAATGAAAAGTTTGGTGTTTTTGATTTGATTTCCAAATATGAGGTAATGTGGGAGGGAATATGGAGGAATAGGATAATGGGAATAATGGACTTTTATCAAGTGAAATTTTCCTTTTGAAAACTATGATTTGATAAGTTTAGGGACAATGGACAACCACTTAATTTCTTGGGATAAACTTGGGGTTTGGAAAATTTTACAAGTGGGATGGGGATAATGGAAATGGGATAGGGATTGATTGAATTGGGGATATAAGGTGAATAGGAAAAAGGGGACTGTGCTGAAAATATAAACAGTGAGGAGGGGAAAAAACAAGGTGGAGAATGGAAGTATTTGGCACACAACAATTTTCACAACCCTAAAGGAGACAATCCTCAAAAAAGAGAATATGGTTTGATTTTTTGCACTTAAATTCTCATAATCAATACCAAACAATTGTCATGAGAAATGGAGTTATTGCATGGACTTACTTGGACCAAAAGAGGCCAGGCAAATTTGATGAATTGGAAGAAATAGCAATGGAAGTTTCTCTCTGCCATGTGCATCGTGCGCCAAACCTAGTGCGCCGCACATCCCTGATGCATCGCACCAGTGTATTTTTTACACTGCGGAGGCATGCCCAATGTGTCGTGCCTGCCTAGTGCATCGCGACACCCAGCCTATGCACCGCGCACCCCACTTTGCCCAGGTTTATTCAAACTTTCTCTTTTCCTTAAACATGAATTTCTCTTGTTTCAATCTTTCTCTTTTGAGTGCAAAAAAGATTTTTTGAACATGAACAATGACTTATATATAGAAAACTTTAATTTTCATTTCATAAAAATCACTTTTGTAATGTTGCAAACTTTGACACTTTTCAAGAAAGTTTGTTTTGCTTCATTTTTGCTTTTGGACTGAATGATGAGCTTTTTGTCTGTCTTGCAGGGAATGGATGGCATGGAGCTTTGGAAAAGGTGACCAATTTTTCCAGTGGAGTGTTATTACAACTGAAAAATCTTGAAAATCACATTGCATTTATTTACATAAAGATGAAGTAAACTATTTTTCTTCAAAACAGAGTTTTGAAGAAAAATCATTGCTAAGCATATGATGATGAAACTTTTAGCACTAAAATCTTATTTTAGACTTCCTCATGTGCCTGTTGACCATTATTAGGCATTCTAAAGACCTGATTAATGAAACCCTAGACCTAATGAGACTAAAAACCCTTAAATGACTCTTTGCCAACTATAAGACCAAAAATGACTGTAAATGATTTTAATGAACAAAAATAGACCAGCAGGTAAAGGGCATGAGGGACATGAGTCATAGGCCACTACCATCAAATGATCCATGCTCCTAATGGAAGGCAGCTGACTGGACTGAGTGAGACACCTAAAATGAAATGCAACAAGAGAATTTTGATCATTGACAGAGGGATGAAGATACCGACACTAACAGGTAGCATGACAACAGAAGAAATCAAGGTGCATAATGGTAGAAATAAGTTCATCACATGAATTCTTCAAGTGGGTATCAATGCATACAATCACTGTAAAGGTATCATTGTACCAAGTCATTGTAAATACATTATTGTAAAAATTTTACTAGTGTCTATCTGCCAAGAGTTGAAGAGGTAGTGTCAGGAGGTCTAGGATCATCATTAGGTGGTTGTTTCATAGTTGGGGTTATGTTCTAGTGTGTCTTCTTCTTCTTCGTCATTCTGTGTCATTGTAAAGTGGACCGTTTTCCTTGGTACGGGAGTCCATTCTTCTTTTATTATTTTACAGGGTGGTAGGGTGGTGCTAGGGTGAGTTGTAGATCATTGGGTGTTGGGGCATCCATTCAGTTGACTACTCAATAATCTCGGGTGTTGGCGTGTCCATCCAGTGGGAGTTGGAGAAGAATTCTTTTCTAGATTCTAAGAATTTGGAGCTTTATTTTCAATTGGAGTTGAATATTAAAGAATTATTAGAAAAAAATTAGGTGGTTTTTGTCCCTGAGTGGGTTTCCAGAATAAAAAATATGTGAATTTGTGTTCCTTTTGTTTATTGCTATCATTGTACAAGCTTTGATAATAATTTAAGATTAAATAATGCTATGATTAAAAGGAATACTGATTCAGCCCCCCTCTTAATTTTTTCCAGCAATTGGTATCACAGCTTCACTCCTTCAATAACATTTTAACAGCTAGAAGGAGGTGATGGAGCATACCAAGGATGGTGTAACTCTTTTCAATGAAAATAATTATGCACTCTGGAAAGGAAGAATGGAGGTATATATCTTGGCAGAATGTTACGAAGTATGGGACACTGTTAAAACTGGATTTACATCAACCATGAATGAACAAGGTAAGAAGAATTTGATAAATGATGCAAAAGAAAAGAATATTGTTATCAGTGGAATTATTGAATCTGCTTATCATAAGGTATTGGGTTGTAAAATCACCAAAAATGTATGGGACAAGATTTTGAATATATATGAAGGTGACTCAAATGTCAAAGAAGAAAAGCTTCAAATCTATATAGAAAAATTTGAGCAACTCAGAATGAAAGAAGATTGCAACATTGCTTCATATGTCCAATATGTTGATGAAATAACCAATACTCTGGAAGGATTTGGAGACCCAGTTGACGAGAATACTATTATACTAAATATTCTTATAACATTACTAGGGAGATTCAACCCAAAGATATCAGCCTTAGAATACAACGCAAATTTGGACAAACTCAACAAAGAGGAATTACATGTAGTTCTCATAGCATATGAAATGAGACTTGATGAAGAAGAGGGTAATTCACATCTACAAACTGTGTTCATTGAATCTAAGAAAACCAATAAGGATAAACAACCTTCAATTGAAAAGACACGCACCTGCAAGTGTGAATAAAAGGGAGATGATGAAGAAGGTCTTTCAGATGAAGAATATGCTTATTTTATGAGAAAACTAAAAATTGGTACGGTAAATTTCAAAGGTAAACTTCCATTGATATGTTTCGGCTGTGGTGAGGTTGGGAATTTTGCAGCAAAATTTATGAATAGAAGTGATGGAAACTCAAAAGGAAAGAAAGGCTTTAAGAAATTCAAAAAGCAAGAAAAAAATAAAGGATCCAAAAGGAACTTTCTCTCTAAAGAAGATAGCTCATCATCCGGTGAAGACAGTGATAACGAAGAAGAAGCAAATGAGAGAGTATTGTTTATGGCCAAGCACAATAAACAAGAGGTATCAAACAACGAAGAAGAAGGGTTGACCATAGAAAGTTTTTGTAAGGAGGCAATCAGGATTATAAAAGAGCTCAAGGCTAAGAAAATATGTTCCAATACTCTTGAAGAACAAGTTCAAGGTCTAAAAATTAAATTTCAAGAACAAAAATGTATTGGAGAGTCACTTCAAAAGGAGTTGGAAGAAAGAAACCAAGAAAGGGAAGTATTAGAAGTTGAAGTAGTCTCATTGCATAAGGAAGTAAAGAATGGACAAACTGTCCAAAACTATGCCAACAACTCAAGGGCATTGGAAGAAATCATCAACAATCGATGATCATACAACGATAGAACCGGCCTCAGTTATAAAGAAGAAGAAGCAGGACCTTATACAACAAAATACAATGAACGTATGAGATCTTACATGCATGTAGACTTCATTGGACAAGATTCACAAGAACATCCTTGGAAGATGATTCCTCGATGAAGATTTCGATCCAGGTACCAACATATTTTTCATTGCTATTGTTATTCATGTGGAAAATTTGGTCATAAAGCTGTAGAATGTCGCACGTACCCTAGGAACCAATACAATTCCGGGAGATCCTTCAAATATGAACCTCCCAAGGCTCAATAAAAAATCAAGAGATTTTAACATTTAAGAAATAATATGGAATGTTACAAATGTCAGAACTTTGGAAACATAGCCAGATACTACAAACTTGAAAATCCTCTAGAATAATATTCGAAGCCACAGAATGAACGAACATGGAATAAGAAGAAGACTAATAATTATGCTCTCACTCTCAAGGCTAAAAACAACAAATATGTGTGGTATGTTGACAGCGGTTGCTCAACACATATGACTCGAGATAGAAGGAAATTTGTATCTCTGAAAGAGAAGAAGGATGGAACCATATCCTTTGGAAATGATGGATCTTAAAATGTTATAGGATCAGGTACTGTCACTCTCGGAAGCGAAGATTTTATAGCCAAGAATGTTCTATTGGTTGAAAACATGAATCAAAATCTGCTCAGCGTTGGAAAAATGTGTGACCAAGGACGCAAAATGTTATTCAACTCCACAAAATGTGAAATAAGGAAAGGCATGTATGGTAAAATTGTGGCTACAGTAAGCCGAGCTCCAAACGACATATATGTTCTATATGAATCAACTAAAGCATGTCTACTAGCTAAATAAGATAAAAGCTGGTTATGGCACAAACAAATGGGTCACATAAACTTTGACAATATTGTTAGGATAAGTAAAAAGGAAGAAATATGAGAAATGTCGAAAATCTCAAAACCTTCCAACACACTATGTGAGCCCTATCGACACGATAAGCAGTCAAAATTCCTATTTAAAACAAAATAACACTTTGCATCGCATCCATTGTTATTGATACATACTGATCTATGTGGTCCTGTGAGAACAAAGGCCTAGATGGAGAATTATATTTCATGTTAATGATACATGACTATACTAGGATGACAGCTGTCAGTTTCCTAAAGAAAAAATCAGAAGAATTTGAGTGCTTTAAGATCTACAAGGAGTTGGTAAAAAATGAAACTGATTCGAAAATAAAGTGTCTAAGATCAGATAATGGCAGAGAATTCACTTCCAAATTATTTCAGCAATACTATGAAAAAAATGGAATAAGAAGACAATTTTCAACAACATGAACACCTCAAAAAAATGGAGTTGCTGAAAGAAAGAACAGAACCATACAGGAAATGGGTAGAACAATGTTGAAGGACTCAAAATTGGATGAAAAATTCTGGGTTCAAGAAATTGATACGACAGTCTTCATTATCAACCGAAGTCTTCTAAGAAATAATTGCAAGAAGACCCCATATGAATTATGGAAAGGAAAACCAGCTAATGTAAAATATATCAGAATCTTTGGAAGAAAATGTTATATCAAAAGATAAGATCAAAATTTGGGCAATTTTGAATCATGTGTTTATGAAGGTATCTTTGTTGGTTACTAACACAAAAGAAAGGCCTATAAATTTTATAATCTAAGATGAAAACAGATAGTGGAGAGAATAAATGCTACATTTGATGAAGATTGTTTTCTAATGAATAATGATGAGGATCTAGAATATTTGAAACTTGATACAGAGGCTGAAAAAGACAGAGATAAAATTCTAGAACAGGAAGCAACTATCAACTAGGAAGAAGTAAATAATGATCATCAAGATATACCAGAACAAAAACAAGAAACTCCTCCAAAGAGAACAAAAGAATCGATTCAAAAGAACCATCCATCAAATCAAATCATTGGTGACATAAATGAAGGTCGACAGCTTCATTCATCACAACAAGCTCACATTTCTTTTCTAGCAACCTTTGAGCCTAGTAGTTTTGAGGAAGCCTACTAGAATGAACATTGGGTAGCAGCTTTGAATGAAGAATGGATCAAATCAAGAAGAATAACACCTGGGAATTAGTTCTATGACCAAAAGATAAAAATTTCATTGGGACTAAATGGGTGTTCATGAACAAATTGAATGAAGATGGACAGGTTATCGAAAACAAAGCAACATTGGTTTGGAAAGGCTATGCAAAAGTGGAAGGAATTGATTTCGACAAAACATTTGCACCAGTTTCCAGAATGGAAGCCATCCAAACGTTTCTTGCCTATGATTTTTCAAGAAAAATTAAATTCTACCAAATGGATGTTAAGTAAGCATTTCTAAATGGAGAATTAGAAGAAGAAGTTTACATCAAAGAACCTGAAGGTTTTCTACTATCAGAAAAAGAAGACTATGTTTCCAGGTTAAAGAAGGCTCTATATGGTCTCAAGCAAGCTCCCAGAGCATGGTATGCTCATCTTGATGGATATCTCCATCAACAAGGGTTCAAGAAAGGTATTTTTGATAGTAATATTTATGTACAAATAGATAAAGATAATTTAACAATCATTGAGGTATATGTGTATAATATAATATTTGGTAGCAACGACGATCAACTAAGTAAGAAATTTTCTACAAATATGAAAAGTGAGTTCGAGATGTCTTTACTTGGTGATCTGACATACTTCTTAGGGCTTCAAATATCTCAGCAAGAGAAAGGAACATTGATATGTCAAGCCAGGTACATCAAAGAAATGCTCAAGAAATTCAAAATGGAAGATTGCAAAGCCGTCCTTACTCCAATGGTAACAGGTTACAAATTGAGCATAGACGAATCATCTAAGGATCTGGATCAGAGGTTGTACATATCTATGATTGGTAGTCTTCTAGATGTAATAGCCTCCCAGCCAGATGTTATGCAAGCATTGGTCAAGTGGAAATATTCCAAGAAGCACCAAAATAATCACATATTATTGATGTCAAAATAATTCTTTGATATCTAAAGGGCACAAAATAATATGGCTTTTGGTATCCCAATCATAGCAATCTCATTATTCAAGCCTTTACAGATGCAAATTGGGTAGGAAGTGTTGATGATCGTAAGAGTACTAGAGGAGCAGCATTCTATCTAGGTGGTTGTCTCGTATCATGGTTGATAAAAAAAAAAACCTCAATCTCGATATCTACAACGGATGGAGAATACATTGTAGCAGCAACATGTTGTACTCAAGTCCTTCGGATGAAACAAACATTGCAAGATCTTCAAGTACAATTTAGTGAGCCTATTCCCATATTCTGTGACAACACCAGTCCCATCAACATCTCCAATAATCTTGTCATGAATTTAAAAAAAAAAACACATTTTGATGAAATATCATTTTGTTAGAGAACAAGTCACTGAAAATAATATCAAACTTGAGTCTATTGGTACAAAAGAACAAATCGTTGATATCTTCACTAAACCTTTACCTCGTAAAGCATTTGAATATCTTCGCAAGAAGCTTACGATTCTCCCAAGTTCTCATTAGATTTTTCTTATTCAGAATATAAAGGGGCAGTGGAAGAGTGTACAGGTCCGCATAATGGTTGTGTGTCAGGAGGAGTGGAAGTGTGTACATGTCTGCAGGATGGTTGTGTGTCAGGGGGAGTTACCCTTTTCCATTGATGTCAAAGAGGGAGATAATGTTGTAGGAAGAGGTTTCAGGATCACAGGGGGAGCACTTGTGTTTCCATCAATTCCAAAGGGGGATATTGTTGATCAAAATTTGTCAATGATGTCAACCCAAGCAGCATGAGGGGCTACCCCAATATTTCATAGGAATTTTGAACTACCAAATTACTATATTCTGGGTCAAGAATGCTTTTGATGTTTTCTACTTGTCGAGATGTTTCCATTTATATATGGCATGCCACGTAATTCTCCACAGTTTGAGAGATATTCATGTTTTAAGTTTGTAAACCCAATTAGTGGGCTAAAACCCCATGGGGTTGTGGCATGGGTCATTGAAAATTCATTAATTAATAATTTTAAGCTCCTAAAATCCCTCCCACGTTCACTTGTTGAAGCCCCTCTCAACCTAAGAATTTATATAAATTGTGATCCCATTATCCTCCTTATGCAGGGATTTTGCTACCTAAAACAAGTCATCGTGGAATTTTTTATCTAAATTTTTTTCTAGGAAGGTTAAGAAGTAGAAATATTTATGAGGTTAAGCCAAAATATTGAGGAAGCTCTTGTAAAAATTTTAGTTCAAGGTGCGCAATATTGTCAGAGCTATGATCTCTGGAAGTCAGTCTTTTTTTAGGCTCCTAAAATTCATCTCAAAGAAGTGACCTTGGGAAAATCATCATAAATATTTCTCTCTCTGAGTATCAGATTGGAATTCTGTAGAAAATGGAATATAGTGCGTGGATTTTAGTTTTATCTCTATAAATTTCAGAGCCAAATGAAGAAACAGTGACACGTGGGATGTCGTACAAGTTTCCTCTACTGAAACAGTCTATAATTAGGGAATTGTTAGAGATTGGGCATAACTCTCCCTTAAAGAATAAAAATTGGGTCAAACCTATGGAATTGGAAAGAAGACATAGAGGACTACTACAGGGTTTAAAATCACATATTTGGGATCTGAAATAACAGAGATACACCAGATTCAATATCAAGCTCCTAGAAGGCAAGAAAAAGTTAGATCATGTGTTGACAAGGGCTGCAAAGGACTAGACTTTCTAGGGAAAAAAAGAAAAGCAAGGTGCAGCAGAGGGTAGCATGACAAGAGTAGAAATCAAGGTGCAGAACAGTAGCAAGAATTTCATCACATGAAGTCTTCAAGTGGGCAGCACTGCATACACTCACTATAAAGGTATCATTGTACTAAGCGATTGTAAATACATTATTGTAAAAATTGTACTACTGTCTATCTGCCAAGAGTTGAAGAGGCAGTGTCGAGAGGTCTAGGATCATCATTAGGGGGTTTTTTCATAGTTTTATTTATGGTCTAGTGTGTATTCTTCTTATACATCATTCTATATCATTGTAAAGTGTACCATTTTCCTTGGTACGAGAGTCCATTCTTATTTTATTCTTCTACAAGGTGGTAGGGTGGTGCTAGGATGAGTTGTAGCTCATTGAGTATTGGGGAATCTATTCAGTTGACTACTAAAGAATCTCCAGCATTGGAGAATCCATCCAGTGGGAGCTAAAGAAGAATTATTTTCTAGATTCTAGGAAGTTGGAGCTTTATTTTCCATTGGAGTTGAATATCAAAGAATTATTAGAAAATAATCAGGTGGTTTTTGTCCCAGAGTGGGTTTCCACCTTAAAAACTGTGTGCATTTGTGTTCCTTTTGTTTACTGTTATCACAGTACAGACAATGATACTAATTGAAGATTAAATAATGCTCTAATTGAAAGGAATACTGATTCAACCCCCCCCCCCCCCCAAGTATTTCCAACATTGATGTTCCTAGGAATAGGTCATTTTTAATAAATTGGATATTTGGAGGAGCCAACTTAAATCAATCCTTTGAAATAATATTTCCTGAAAAATCTTGATAATTTGATTGTTCTCTACATAAATTTGAATTTTCTCGATAATTTGTAGAACATCGACATATTTAATTTGTTCTTTGTGTGATTTCTATATATAATAATTTCATCCAGGAAAATGAACACAAAGTTTCTAATAGGAGTTCAGATTTTATTTTCATAAGGATTTAAAATGTATAGGGATCATTAGTCTACCAAAAAGACATGAAAAGGAACTCATAATTCCCTTCATGTTTTATAATTTTTTTATGGTTTTTCTTATTTATTAATGTAATCATTTAGTATCATAATTCAAGATAATTTTTTGTAAAATAAGCCACTTGTTTTCTAGATAAATCACTCTTGCAGACAAGAATGATCTCCCTAGTATCCCAACATATAACTAGAAACAAGAAACCATTTGAATATCTCTTTCCGTAAAGTATTAGAATTTACATTATCAAAAATTAGAAATGAGGAGGTAATTTTCTTACCTTTCAACTAGATGTTTGATGTATACCTTACTTTTTGTCCCGAAGAGTTCCTTCAATGCTGAGAAGAACCTCCAATCACAAACATGCAAAGAATCAAAACCACCTGCAGTATATAATACTCAAAACACCAGTTGAACTTAATGATCAAGGATATGAAGAACTGTCATTGTTTTAATGAATCTAAAAACAACAGAATGAGAAAAAGGGATCCATATGTACTATCAATAATATAAAGAACAATATTATAGCCTAAGCCTTGATGTCGTACAAATTTCTCCTATATGCCTTCACAATTGTGCTCCTTGGTTTGAAAATCTTTCCTCTCTAGAATGACAAGCATAGGTTTACCTTTAGTGAAATCTTATGCGCAGAGTACAACATATTTTTTTTTTATAATCAAATCGCATTGGTTGGTCTTGAGTGATTGCATGCATTCTTCTACAAAATCCATGATAGTAAGTATGTCATTTGAATGACTGTGTTCTAAAAAAATCTGAACACTTTATTATAAATCTCTTTGTAGAATTTGATTTTCATTGGTACTTGCCCCATTTGGATTCACGTTTTGTAACTATCACTGCAATCTCGCTTGGTTGAAGGAAGCCACTAGTTTCCAATGTTCATGTTGGAGGCTTGTCCATAGTTTGGTGTAATATGAATTTTGTAGTGGCATGGGGGATGTATAGAATTTCATTGAAGAAATATTTAATGGCGCTGAGATCAATTAGAGAATAAACATCTCAAATTCATCTTCCAGTAGGAGGCGAATGGCGATCAACGTTTAGAGAGTCAACAAAATGTAATTTTCTCAAAGAACTAACATTAAAGGATTTTTCGGTGAAAATTGTTTGGGTCTGGTTGCAGTGAGTCACGAGTTCGAAACCCAGCAACGTGTGTGGACCCGTGCAACAAAAACAAAGGATCCATTGTGAGAGGACACAAGGTCTATTATCGTTTCCATTTCCAATTATTATGGTGGTGACAATCTCGAGCAAGATGAAGGAAATTCTTGGCGATGTGAACTGGTAGATTCTATTTGCAATTTTTTCATAGTGAGAGAATGCCATGGTGTGTGCTCCATAAAGAGCTATCAGGGATCTACTCATGCCCTCCACACTACACTTGCATCGTTGGATTCTCTCAATAATCCACTACTTATGAGAACCTAAAATTTCTTTGGATCAACATTTTCAGGTTAGTCGACGTCAAATTGAAGATTTGACCCAAAAAAAAAAAGAATGGTATGCATAAATTTTTGTTTTTCATGCATTGAAAGGTGAAACATTGAAGGTGGAGTGGAAATATTAAGTTGAGTAATTTTTAATACTTGTATGCCTTGAAGAGATTTCATGTCCAAGACATTCGTTTCTCACCTCCTTTTTCATTGTATTTGACTTGAATTTTTAAAAACCTTATGCATAAGAAAGAATGAGTGGTGCAAATGTGTAATTATTATAATAATTTTTTAAAAGAGAGGACTAGAAAAGAGAATTAATGCATTTTGCATATGCTTTTGGTTCAAGAAATTGTAAAAAAGGTTTTTGGAGAGATAAGGAGTGTTTGTAAATTTTTGTAGTGATAAGTGTGAAAAATTTTGTATTTAATTTGGGACACATAAGTGATCATAGAAATTTTAGAAGAGATAGAAAGTGCATTAAATTTTTTATTTTGGAGAGATAAATTGTTTTGAAGTGGAGTGATAAGGTAATATATATATATATATATATATATATATATATATATATATATATATATATTAATTTTGGAGCAATAAATGTTTTTCATTTGGAGCGATAAGTGCAGGTGGTTTTTGAAGACATTTGCTTCCGAAATTTGCGAGCGTGAGATTCTCATTGTTTGAGAAGACTCCGTGAAGATGTTATAAAGATAGAAGGATGATGTACCCCATACTTAATAAAAAATATTTTTTGGTGATTTTGTCCTAGATCCACCCGAAATTCAAAAATGGGATCTTCGGTACATCGTGCGTCATGAATGCCTGTGCATGACTTGTGTCCAATTTTTTATACTCTCTTTGTAATATGGTTCACAACAACTTAAACAACTACATGCACATAAGCAAGCTTAAGTGTAAAAGTCATAATAATTAATTAATATAGCTCCTATAATCAAGCTTAAGTATGTAAGCATAAACAATCACATGCATTTTTGCAACACATCATCAAGTTGATAAAGAAGTTTCTAAAACCACATTCCACATCATTCAATAAAAAAATTCAAGTTAAATATGCTACAAACTGAAGAATTCCAAGACAAGATGACATCAACAACACTTTTTATATCACTTTCAAATAAATATTTTTTTAATTGAGTTTAATTGTATGGGTGAATTATTGGTTGAAACCGACACCCAAGATTAAATTGATAAGGCAGTCAACATAAGATAATTAATTCAAGTAAGTCTTCAACTGAGGCATATTATTTGAACTTTTAATTTGTCTTTTAGGTGCATTTTTGACAATGTTCGACACCCTTCATTTTCAAATAAGCACAATCAAGTGATTAAATTCAAGGAAGTACATTGTGTCAGTGAAGAAATCAAGCAAGTTTAAGCAAGCGAGCCAGTACAATAAATCGTTCTATCAAGCAACAAAGCAATCAAGTGTGTCATTCAAATCAAGAGAGCTAATTAAATTTCAAGACAAGCAAGCTTGAATTCAAAAGAGTGAGTTCACATGGTGAAACACATCTAGCTTTTACAAGTTCTTCACAATTTGATCCTATCAAGTGTTGAAGACATGGTGAAAATCAACAAAGCAACACTTTCTGATATTTAAAGGCATCTACAATAGACAAATGAAATGATTTAGTTCCTTCAAATAGAGTCGCAACTAAAAATAAATGAGTTTCAAGAGAAGAGTGATGCTTCCGATTGTTTCAACCATATAGATAAAGATGATAAGCCATTCATCCAAACAGCCTCCAAGTGTCGAAGTTGTTCAAGTTCAACTTTCTTCCAAACCAATCATCAAGCCATGGGAAGAAATTCAAAGTAATAGAAATAAACAAGGATTAGGATATGTCAAAGAGGATAACACCTGACATATCCCATATTATTCAAATCCCATAAATTTCGTCAGTGTAAGATTTCCTGAACAAATCACATCAACAAATTCTGCGACTGTTGTAGACAAACCGACATGCACGCAAATTAGAACTACAATAAAAAAAAATGTGCATAGTTTTAAAGAGCATGTCATATGGAATATCATTATTTTTGTCTCCATCCTTGTCTCCATTGTGGAAAGATGAATCTTTCATCAGAGAAATGCTGCAACCAAAACCAACTGGCCAGATTAAATATCAAGTATGAATGGATTGATCCTTGGGAGTGGTCATCAACAGTCAAAATATTGTATAAGTTCTAATAACGAATTCAATAACACCTATTGCAGATGATATTCAAATGATGATGGCACTCTTGTGCAGATTAACGAGGGAGTACACCAGTGAAACTCTCCTAACTTGAAGGAGGGGGGTTCCGAAATAATCTCTAGACAGTTGTCTCTCCTTTGAACTGAGAAAGGGGGGGAATTTTTAATGAAATTAATGGTGGTTGTTATACTAAAATTTTATACAACATCAACAAAAGTAGCCAGTGGGCATCTTTAGAAGCCCCTGGACGTTCAAACATACAAAAAGCCAGTGGGCATAAAAAATGAGCATTTTTTGATAGCATCAAAAAAAGAAACAGTGAGTTGTTTTTGACATCATCAACATCATTATCTGGTGGGATATCATCATTATAAAATTTGCGAGTGGGTGTCTTCAAAATTTTGTCAGTGGACAATCGAATTCGCCAGTGGGCATCTTCAAAATTTTGTTAGTGGATAAGAAAATGTGCCAGTGGGCATCTTCAAAATTTTGTCAGTGGACAAGGGATGTTGGTTGAAAACAAAGGACGGGTGGATCCTTCCATCGCTTGACACGTAATGAAGTTGTCAAGAAAAATTCAGAGATGAATCAGACATGTAGCTGACTCATGGGCTCTTCAAATTGCAGCTTTTTCGGCATCCAGCTTTGGTAGTTTTTTAGGTATTTTTTTTTAGGATCAACAATTTCATCATGAGAACCTGGAAGATCATTCCTCGTTATCATTTTGGATTTATCATTAAGGGGGGAATGTTAGCATACTTTTATATGTTATGTTATTTCCTCTTAAAAAGGATTTATTTTAGGCCAACCTAACTTGGCTCCTATATTAGTGTGTGGTTGAGCTATTTTCTAGACCAAGTTGTCCAATATAGACATACTATCTTGAGATAACTACCTCATATATATTATTTTTTATTATAGAATTATTTGAATAATGGAGAATATGTGAGGAATTAGTAAGGTTCTCAGGCATTTTCTGCCAGTTCTATGTCTCTGGTATCTTTATGGTTTTTTTATGAGTGTTTTATGAGTTTCTTAATTTTCTACATGCAGCGGTGCGACGATTCTCATTTAACTCTGCTACGTATAAGAAATTTTTTTTCCTCTTCAGAGGTAGTTGGTAATAACTCAGTGGCTATTTTGAGTGAAAAAATTTCACATTCAATGGGTAGAACAACTTCTAAACCGTAAACGAGTTGCAAAGGAATAAACCCTGTAGATGTTTTTACGGAGGTACAATATGCTCGTAGTGCGAAAAAAATGCATGGTATGCTAATTCTATTTATGAATTCCTACAATCCGTTTAATAATATTAGCTAAAAATTTGTTTACATCCTAAACTTGGCCATCGGCCTATGGGTAATACAGTATGGAATTACCATGGCGTAGGTCAAGCTGAGAAGAAATTTTAGTCATTATAATGTTTCGAAAGTGGCTTCCATGGTTCGTAATGATGGCTTGAGGGATACAAAACCTAGAAATCACATGATTGAATATGAAAAAATCCGTAGCTTCTTGGTCAACCTTAAATGTAGGCATTGCCTCGGCCCATTTCATAAAGTAATCTACATTAAGGATAATATACCCATACTCCCTTACCGAGTGAGGATTACATGTAACAAAATTGACACCACATTTTTAAAATGGACCGACAGCTATGATTGGGTGAAGGGGAGAAGGAGGTGCACACATCTTTCAATAAAAAATCTAATAATTGTGACATTTTCTAACCACAAGGATACAATATTTGAAAATTGATGGCCATAAATAGCCATCGCGCAATATATTTGGGGTTGCGGTGAACCCAGACATATGACCACCACATGCTCCAAAATGCCAGTCATTTAAAAATCTTTGGCTTCTTCATGAGTTAAACAATGTCGAAAGACAAAATTGGCACCACGACGGTAAAGAGTGTCACCAACAATATTGCACTATTGAGACTGGTATCGAATCCTACATCGATCAGAGCATGAAATTTCAGGCCGAAAGGATTGGGTTTGAAGATATATAATGGTATATCCATACCAAGTATCTAATGTCTTGATCAGAAATAGAAATTCATCAGGAAGATGGTTTTCTGCCATAGTTTTAGATTCAGTTTAGGGAAAGTCACACATAATTTTAGCAAAGACTAGTGATTTCTTGGATTTGGATTTTTAAAATTCCAAATCCAACTCTTGTAGGATAACTATCCACTTAGATTATTTTCCCCCGAGAAATTGTTTCTTCAAAATGTACATCATAGGTTTGCAGTCAGATACCATGATTTTTTTTCATAACAGTATGTAGTGACAGAATCTTTGGACATCTTAAATAGCTGCCAAGGACAATTTCTCCACATGTGAATACTTGATCTCTATGGGTGTAAGGTTCTAACTTAAGTAATAAATCACATTTTTATTATTGGATTCATCCTCTTGAACTAAAACCATTCCAATGGTGGAATCAGATGCAACTAAATACAAATATAAATCTCGGTGATAATAAGGTGGATGCAACAACAGTGCCTGGGTCAACATGTGTTTAAGTGAATAAAAATATTTATTGGTAAACTCATCCCAACTGAAAGGAACATCCTATTTCAATAATAGAGTGAAACCTTTAGTTAACTCCACATAGTTCAGGATAAAACGACGTAGAAATTTTTATTTCCCTTGCAAACTCTAGATTTGGTGACAAGTATAAGGAGGAGGTATATTGAAAATGGCCTCCACCTTCAAAGGGTAAACACGAATGAATTATTTAGAAATAATGAAACCAATAAATCATCATGATTGCACACAGAGGACACATTTGTATCGATTCAATCGACTATTTTAATTCCTACATCGCATAAAGATGGAACGTAAATGTGTCGGATAATATTGTCTGCGCAAAGAATGAGCAGGTAAGTCATCCAAGTTGAGCTGCATAATGTTTTGATGTCGTGAAATGCGAAAGACATAGGTCGTTGAAAATTTGTGCTTATGTTTTTCAGTCCAAAAGCTATTTTTGAATATGAAAATGTCTCCCGTGGACATACAAAATGTTGTTTTGGGTTGATCGACAAGGAGTATGTTTATTTGATTGTAACCAGAAAATCCATCCATAAATGAAAATATTTTGTTTCTGGCACAATCATAAGCCTTATTAATATCCCTGTAATCGACACATACTCTGATAGTTCCTTTCTTCTTGGTGACTAAATCTATGTTAGATACCCAATCCATCAATCGAATAGGATAAATGAATCATGCAAGAAGTAGTTTTTCAACTTCAGCTTTAATTGTAGAAGATCTTTACTTGGACGTATTGGACGTAATATTTTTCTAATAGGTTTAGCATCTGGGTATGTCTTAATTTCATGAATCATAATATTAGGATCGATTTATCGCATTTCTTCATAAGTCTAAGAAAAAATGCCTCATAATTCCTGAAATAGGGCTTTGTACATGATAATTTTGTCAATTGAGCATGAAGCAACTATGTGAATGTTTTTAGCTATTCCTGGTTTGATTGATATTTTAATTGGAATTGTTGCAAAAATATTTCCTAAATTCTTCTCAGAATCCGAATGAAGGATTGAAAGAGGATTTTGAGGTTCCTTAACATAATCAACCTGAAAGATCGATGAAAATTCATTTTCAACTCTATCCAGGTGTGGCTAAAAAGAGGATTAATGATGAAGATAGTCTTGAGGTAATTCATATAATGACAAAATATCCTGAATATTTTCATCACTCAAAAATAAGTGTTGAAAAGGATTAGAAAAAGATGTTGTGGTTGAGCTTGGTAGAGAGGAAGACTCATCACTAAACACATTCACTTGATCAGTATCAGTTGATGAAATGTCAGAAAGTGATTGCACCATGATATATTCCGTTTCATATGGAATCAAAGGAATTTCATTGCCATAGTAGTCCAATTCAGATTCTGAAGGCACATTCCATGGGTCATCAAATGGAATTATGCTTGGTTTAATCATGTTTATATTGGAAATAGTTAGAGGCACATTAGGATGAGGTATAGAAAAAGTTCCCATAAGGTCGAAATCCTTAACTAGTCCTACCCCAACATCTTCATAAGGGATAATTGTCTTTCCAACATGTTGGATACTATCCGCAACGACACGATTGGAAGTGTAGTAAGACAACTTGTCAATTTTAACAATATTTCCTTTATGATAAAACATGATTAATCAAAAGACTAATGAAATGACATTGGTCATAGAATAATACCAACTTAAACCTAAAAAAAGGTTCTGGTAAAGAGGGGAATCAATGAATTCCACCTGAAGTGTAACGGTTTTTCCTTCTACCTCTATGGGTAAATATTGGAGTATTCCAAATGGATAAAAATTTCCTCCATCAAAATTGTTTAATAATTGTTGGTGATTGATTTATTGATGGAGAACCAATATTTTTCCAACATTCTAAAGAAATAATGCACGTAGATTCTCCCTCAAATATTCTCCCTAGATTTGACTAAAATAGGTATTTGAAAATCCATTTGGTGCAGGAGTTTAGGTAGAATGTTCTCCAGATAAAAGACAATAAGATTAGAATCTTCAGGGTCAATCACTCCAATAGCTGATAATAGTAACTTCCTCTGAGCTAGAAAAGACTCCACCACTTCGAGGGATGACATTGCTGAAGGTGATATCACCAAATCGTCAACAATATTGTAGTTTTGAGAGGCTATCACATGTCGATTGATAGCCTATTTTTGAACTACACCTTTGGAAGCTGGTTTAATTACTAAATCAGGACTAGGTTTCTCGATGTGTGAAGGTTTGGAAATAGGAGGAGTTGATACCAGAGGTTGAAAGGATGATTTAGTTTCATTTACAGTTACAAGACTCTTAGATCCATAATTTTTAGATCGCGTTGCAACAATGACTTGGGACATCATCAGGATATCTACAGATGAATTGGAAGAAGATTTAATTATTTTTTTGTCTTGTGATGGGAAAGGATCTTTAAGAAAAGCGGGAGTGGACTGTTATAGGTCAATTTGGGCATCATTCCCAATGACTTGGTTAACTGGAAATCATATCTAGAACCAATGATTGGGTCTATCATCCCCTATCATTTCAGTTGTTACATGGCCTAAGACAAATAACAAGACATATCATCCATGACTTTCATTGCAAAGGTTTCCAAAGTTTGAATTTTATATTATATCATATGACAACTCACCAACGCTGCCTCTAAAAGGACTAAGTGCGTTTCATATGTAGGTAACCCCACTCAAGGGTGCTTTGCACAACACTTCCTGACACTCATGGATCCATTGGTCACACTAGGAGTGAAATTCTCATTGTTTTAGAATCTCCACTTGGCCAGTGCCTTCTAGAAGAGTTCACATGTGTTAAAATTTGAATCCATGTGTCCATTTGATGCCTCTGAGACTAGGAACATGTCTTACCTATTATTAGAATTCATTTATTGTAAAACTACCTTTAACTCATCTATAAATTGAGCACAGATCCTAGTATTAGATGAGGAAGAATTTGAGTAGAGAAATGCTGGAGGAATTTCAATTTAGTAATTGATTTCAGTGACATGCTACTGGAAATATGTGCATTGTGATAAGGTTCGGATGCTAATAGAGATGGTGACACTGAATCAATCACCGAGTTGTAACCTCTCCTTCTATCCATTAATAAATATTGTTTCTTACTTTCCCACATATGTATCTATATAAGATTTTGTCTTTCATATTATGAATTCTTATCTAATGTATATGGTCCATGTTTTATTGATTTAATTGAATAACTTGAATAGACATTTGTATTATTTATATCTTTTTTTTTTAGTGTTCATCTTTGCAGGAAATATTTTGGCGATCTAGCTTAGATTTGAAGCTACAACAAGAGCGATAGAAGAAGAATAGGAAGCGCTTGGACTCCAAGTAAGTTCTTTGATCTATTTTGTGTGTCTATTTACTATTAGGAAAAATAGTTTTAAAGTCTTTAACCTATTGTTTTAGATGAGTACTACATCTAGGGAAGAATTTTTTATCCGTAATCCATAATTCCGCATAACAGATTGGCGACTTTGCTATTGAGTTTACCCTTCATCCTTAGTGTATTTGCCTCTGTTTATCTCTATTTTTTTACCCAGTAGCATTTACTCTAAAATATTAAGCTTTTTGAAATAAAAATTTTCATTAGAAGTGTGTTAAACAGTTGATTTTTTGTTCTCTACTGTGCTCAACGCACTATTGAATAGGACACAATGTTTTGCATAACACTGTCTCCCTTCTAGGGGTGTGTTGCAACGCACTGTCTCCCCTTAGAGACTTCGTTTCCCCATAGAATCAACCAAATTCCACTGATTTTTTCATTGCATTTTCTTTCAGTTTTTTGTTTGTTGTGTTTTAAAGAGCCTGATGCCTCATATTGACTAGTAAATTTATCTACCTCTTCCTCCATTGAATGAAAAGTTTGTTCAATATTTATTTAAAGTGTTTTTCTTTATCACTGAAAAATTAATTTCAACGTATTTTCATTGCTGCATTAGATCCATTTGCTTTTCAAAAGGAAAGTGTCGTAAAATTCTTCGTTTCCTGTAGGAGAAATTGTAGTTCTATTCTTCATTTTTCCTCTTAAAGAGAAATTGTTGTTTTATTCCTCATTTGTCAAAGTAAAAGGAATTTATTTTTATTGATTTTATTCACTTAGTTTCATTTTCTGCATTCACATTAAAGGGACTGAAAAAAAAACCTACATTTGCATGTAGTGGATTCTGTGTTTTGCACAGGAACAATTAGGAAAGCTACATTTCAGTTTGTGCTCTTTGATTGTTTTCTCCCAAATTGATTTCTCTTTCCCTTTAGTAGCTAGGATTTTCATTGAAAAAATAAAAGTGAAATATTGCTTGTCATTTTAGTTTGCATTTTAGGAATTTCCAATACACCATCACAGTGAACCTTGAAAGGAAAATTGATAAAAAATATCAACTTAAAATTTATCTCAATTTACCTAACAAAGCATTGGAACCATAACAATAACATTTAGAAGGTCTAGGCTAGAGACGTGTTCCGACATTGTAAAACATAGCAACTGTAGTTAATTTTCTATGATACATTCTGAGTGTGATACCTCACTCCACGTACGTAAGTATATCGTAGCTCATCCATTTACTTTCGGGTATATCGAGCGGTGTTACAGAACGAAAAGTATAGAGGGGTGCTCTCACTGTGCCGTTTCGCATCAGACATTGGTAATACGGAGTTGGGCCTCCACGTACCTTCGGGTATATTTGGGAGGACAAATTTTGGTTGCTATCTTTCAATAGTGAACTGAGTCGACCAGCTTCAAAATTTTGATTCATCGAACATAGCATTCGGGGAGATTGGTCACACGTACTTCTTGGTTCGTCTAGAGGTATTCTGCAATTCACAGTTTCTTAGTAAAACTTTTGCCTAGCATTACCCTTTTTTTTTGTTTTTTTTTTTTGTTAAAATAAATCAGTAATCGTGGAATAAAAAAATCCTTTCCCCCTTTTCTCAAGTATATTAGCATTGAAACCACCTTTACCACCAGAAGTTACTCTTGGTCGGTGAAGGTGACATCACTCTCTAAATCAAGTACTACTAATACCTCTGGTGAAGCAATATCTTCCCATATGCAAGAGTTCACAAAAGTTGTTTCTATATATCCCGGTTCATCTACTATTGTTGAAACGGAGTCCTCAAAGCTACCCATGGTCATGATCCATCCAATCAGTGAGACCATACCTCCTAGACCCGATGTTGTTCAACCAGAAGTTGATCCAGATCCTATCTCCTTTTTCCCAGAACATCTGAATCTTGAAGTCAAACAACCATGATTTCTCCTGCATTGGTCATCCCAAAAAATTTTGCAGCCATTGAATGTACCATATCAGACATTAAACCTCCTAAAATATACTTTGGGCCTAACGGTGAAATCCATCCACCTTGTTTAATTTCGATTGAAGAAATCCCACAAGACGAGACACCTTTAACTCCAACCCATTTTGGGGAGGACCTTTACCTGTACAAGTCTTTTCCTCAATCACCACCCTCTTCTTTTGTTGATCCTATTCCTATTAATATTTCCATCGATTCAAAAGGGTATACACTTGGTCAAGTAACCAATTACATCAGTACCCTCCCTCACTACACCGTTAATTTTTACAACTTCACCAGAATCATATTTTCATGGTGGCCCTATGGTCTCATCAGGTTATAGATCTTTAATTGAAATTTTTTTTTGGTGCATATTCAAACCCATGGACTTCACCAATGTCATTGTATTGTATTCTAACTAGTAAACCTAAAGTGAGTACTGAATGGCTTGATTCTTTATACTCATCATCAGGGAAATATCAAGCCGGTCCTTCTGGGTCTATTCCATCCAGTACCATATCAATTGGACTCCATTCATTTGGAGAGCAATAATTTCTGTCTTATTATCCTCCTAATGCAGGGGGGCAACCTTTGGTCACCCACTATTATAGTACTCTATCAATTTTTGGTCAACCTAATGTTGAAATGAATATTTTTCAATGGCAACCCACTCTACCTATCCAACCACAAATGGTTGTGCATTCGTATCAACCAGTTCAACCTATTACACCCACATCATTTCCACTTGTTAATACATCTATACCCTTGCTACAGAAGTACAACAACCTTTTCAGGCAGGTCCTTCAACTCAATACCCTTAAGTATTGGGCCCACAAACTCCAAATCCTCTGGTTAATTTACAACAAAATCCTGTATCTAGAATCATTTATTCACAAGTTGGTTTACCATTTTATGGGATTTCACAGCCACAACCTGGTTATACCTATCCTCAACCGAATCCAAATTATTCTAATTTGGGTTATAATATTGGTGGACAGACCACTTGGCTGCCTCAGCTGCAAATACCTCAACCTTCATTTCAACAAGTACCATATCTAGGTTTTGGTCAACAGAATCCTCAAGAATTTGATTATCAAAACAACCCCTATCTGGGTTACCAGTAGCAGATTCCTTATACTTGTGCTTAAAGGCTTGTTTCTCAAGAAATTCCATCATACCATGGCTATGCCCAACCTAACCTTAATAGATAATTTCCCTTTGTTGCAAGTTTAGAGTTACCAGATTTAAATTGGCTAACCAATGATCAAATAAACTACGCTCCTTGGTGGTCGATGATACCTCACAAATTACCCTCGGATATTCCTAAGTTCAATGGAAACACTGGGGAAGACCCGTTGAATCATGTTATGACTTATCATTTTTGGTGTTCATCAAAATCCCTGAATGATGACTATGTTTGACTGCATCTTTTCTAGCATATTCTCACTGGTTTGGCTGCAAAATGATATATTGAATTACCTAGAGCTTATTTTAATAATTTCACTGCCCTAGCTAATGTCTTTTTGACTCACTTCCAGTTACCCATATGATATAAAACTGGAATGGAACTCTTGACTAATTTCAAACAGACTAATGCTACTCACATTTCTAATCATATTCATGAGTGGCGTCATCGTTGTAGAATGATTAAGACAGTTGTTCCTGATAAGCTCATTTCTGAGTGGTTCATCAAGTCCTTGTTACCATCTATAACTAAGGATGTGGCTAAGGGTGGCACCGTTACTAAAGAGTAGGTTATTTCTCATGCCCAATATCTAGATTTGATCTATACTCAATATGAAACACTCTATGAAAAAATTCCTAACACGCTGCGATCTAATTTTACTGTTCCTCCTCAATTAAAGGACTCTCATGCCAGAGACGAATTGATTGGTACTGCAACCACACAACATACTATTGCATCTGATCCTGCACCTTCTTTCGAAATTAATTTCATTTCATTTGAAAAGGGAAAAAGTGACAAGCAATCCGGAAGTAAGAAAAAGACGAAATCTAAGAAAAATCAAACTTCTAACCCACGGGAAAGATCATCTGATCAATTTTCTGGACTTAGGAAACCTTGTTATCCATGCATAATCTGTAATGAGCAACATTTTTTTTGGGATTTTCCTCACCGTGCTGAAGTATAAAAAATGATTAATACTTCACATGCGTCAGCTATGTTAAGAAATCTGTTTCCGAATCCGAACACAAATTTGGTTGCTATGAATCCAGCTTCTAGTTCCCAAGTACTTATGTTATCCATCAGAAAACCTTCAACATATATTTTTGTGTCATAGAATAATAAATATTATTGTATTTAGGCAACTAATCAACCTACTACCTTGACTACGAATCCATCTACGGAATCAGTACCGCTTACTGCTATTCCTGAATTGAAAATTAAGCCACCTAAGGGAGTAATTCACAAATTGACATATAATCCTCGAGCAAGAGCTGCTCAAAATTATAATATAGTTGAAGATTTGGCTCAATCCACTTCAGCTATGTCTGCTCTTGAGGTATTAAAAAATTTTTCCTCCCAGAAATAGGCTTTATTGTCACCTATTTGTGGAATTGATCAGATTGATTCTAACCTTGTCATCTTTAATCATACGGGCTATGTGCTGCAACTACCAGCAAATTTGGCATTCTTCATACAAGTAAATGTTCTCTATCACATTTTTCATCGTACTATTATTGATGAGGGATAATATACATTCATTATGTCTCTAAATTGTTGGAATTCACTTAGTTCTCTGAGCTTATCTCAATCATCAACGACGTTGAAGGCTTTCGAAGGATGTACATATAAGCCTTGTGGTATTATTAATAACCTGCATGTTGAACTAGGGCATAAAATAGTGAATGTTGATGTCAAGGTTTTTGATGGACCCGTTGACTATAATATTATACTTGGAAGGCCATGGGTATATGCTATGACTGCAATTGTTTCTACATATTTTAGAATGATCACCTTTCCATATAAAGGTAGAATTGTAGTCACCAATCAGCTATCCTTCTTTGCCTCCACTTCGAAAGTAACTGGAAGTGTTTCGTTTGTTCACGCACCCCAACTAGCACTTCAGAACATTGGTGTAGGACTCTTAAAGGATTCCACTCTTATAGTAACCTTTGCATTACCACCACTTATGATGTTGATAGAAATTACAAGTATAGAGACCTGCTACATGATCTCTTCCACTCCATCTGGCTTAAGGGAGAGTATGGGTGATTCTTAAATTGTTACTTTAGATGAGTTTTTGATGCCCAACCCTATTGATCTGGCATAGAAATCAATATATATAGCTTGGGTAGCGAATCCAAAATCAGAGTCGCTAGTTTTTTGGGTTGATCGTTCACTAGATTTTGGTGCTCCATCTAATCCATTTTCCTCAAATTTCTTAACAGATGAAAATATTTTGGAAGCCATGATGTCAGAAGGAGAACCATGGGAAGATTATCATCATCGTTTCCATGTTCCTGATTATGAAGAAAATTATCTTAGCGAACTATATCATCCATCAATCAAAAATATATTTTTGAATTCTTTACCTATTAATCCAATCGATTCCGAGAGAAAGCTGTCAAATATTGAAGAAAAAATTTCTATCGATATTTCTACCAAGCCTGGAATAGTATAAAATATTCATGTCGGTGTATCTTGTTCTCCATCAGAACTCAAAACATACCTCTCTTTATTTCACGAATTCTGTGATGTATTTTCTTGGTCTTACGAGGAAACACCAGACATAGATACTAGTATTGTTGAACACACTATTAATATGTATCCGGATGTCAAACCTGTGTGTCAATGGATTCATCCTATTTATCCAAAGAAATCTGCTACCATCAAAGAAGAAGTTGAAAAAAATTTGCGTGCTAGTTTCATTTACCCTATTCCTTTAACTGAGTGGGTTTCCAATATCATTCCTGTCATGAAAAAATAAAGAACCATTGGAGAGTGCATTGATTATCGGGATATCAACATTGCTTGTCCAAAATACAACTATCATACTCCCTTTATCAACCACATTATTGATGATTGTGCTGGATGTGAAATATCTTCATTCGTGGATGGATTTTCCGGCTAAAATCAAATCAATTTCTGCCCAAAGGATGAACGTAAGACAACATTCATCTATCCCTAGGGCACAATCACTTATAGGAAACTACTGTTTGGTTTAAAGAACATTGGGGAAACTTTTCAGAGAGAAATGGATTATTCTTTCAATGACATCAAGCACATTGTTCAACCTTATCTAGATGATTTACCAGCACATTCACAAAATTGGACTAATCACCCGATGCATTTGAGAGCCATATTATTACGCTGTTGACACTACAAAATATGCCTTAATCCACATAAATGTGTGTTTTGTGTTGGTTATGGTAATTTTCTTCAATTCGTAGTCTAAAAAGAAGGAAATTGAATCATCTCATTGAAGGTTCAGGCCATTCTGGATTTTCCTGGACCATCAAATTTATGTCAGATACAGAAACATCAAGGAAAGCTAACTTCCTAAGAAGGTTGATTCCAAACTACACCGAAATGGCTAAAGGATTTAATCAACTCTTGAAAAAGGGGGTTCCCCTCCATTGGGACCAATTTGCGCAAGCTTCTTTTGATGTTGTCAATGATACTCCTTCCAGCATCATTAATGTATCCCCCTAATTATCTGTAATATTCCCAAATGGGAAAGGCAGCAATATAATGTAGAATGGTGAAAAAATAACGTATATCATCATTTATTAAGCAAGAGGCCAATACAGAGACCTTCATATGTTATTATAGCAAAAAAATGTGTGTAATAAATGGCCCATGAGATGCATAACAAGAAAAGCAAGTCTCCAATGAAGAAAATCCCTCAATATGAGGTGTTGCAACCATATAGAAAAGTTGGAAAACCATTACAATGTTATTTTATTGCCTCTACAATAGCAGTAGATTATACATCAGATCTAGAGTTGCTATGTGCATAAAATTTTAGATCTATATCAGATTCATGCACTATACAATCTCCCCTAAAGAACCCCCTTGGGGTTTTCAGCAAAACACCAAGTACAAGATCTAAATATGAGATCTAAGACTGCAGATATACTAAAAATTATAGATCCGGAAAGTGTGGCTGAAGTGAAATAAGCAATAGAATAGGCTCCTCCAATATATCTTCAAAGTGAAGGGCAGATCCCCAACACTAGAAAATAAACTCTCCAAATGGTGTGTTGAGCCACCCTGCAACTGCACCTACAAAAATAACGTAGATCTAGAAGTAAACTGCGTTGTAGGGATCAAAATGTGGTTGGCCTGATGCCAATACCTAAAAATAATCTCCAAAGCCTTCAATAATATCCTCCCAATGAAGTAGAAACCTCCTCCACTGAAAAGGAGCACTGAAATGGCCTAGATCTGAAAGATCTAGTCTCCACTTGCTACAACTTGCAAAAAAAACCAAAACCTCAACAGGATCTGTGTTGTAGTTGAAATAAGAACCTTGGCCCTAAGCCATATAGTGGAAAATGCAATACAAAATCTCCCAAGAGCTACTCAATGGGAAGAGGTGGGATTCCTGATCAGGAACACCCAATGCTAAACATCATTAAATCTCTGCTAAATAGCAAGAGAAAGATATATGTCTAATCAGACAATATATTTAGAAAATATGATAAAAATTAACAACCTTCTAATGTTGCCATCCTCTTCCTTTTATAATTCAATAGCTTTCAAACCCTAAACCACTTCCAATGAGATCACTTCTTTCAAACAAGGAACCTCCATCTAAAACTGCGATGTCCCTCATTGATGGCCACTCCTTCATGACATCGTTGTAGATTTGGTCAAGGTTGACCTAGTCAGAATGTTCCAGCCCCTTTCACACCTAAGGGTGCTTGATTTAACATCCACTATTTAGCCTTTACATATTTTGCATTGATTTATTCATTATTAAGGATTATTATGGACCTCCTTCTCTCTTTTATTCTTTAAACAAAGTAATAAAACAAAAATGAATATTCCAATTAGCTCATGACTAATTTAGGAATATTACAATCCTCCCCTCCCAAGTGTTTCTTGTCCCCAAGCAATTGCAAGGAAAGAATTGAAAATGTGGGGAACCTTTATTCCCATATGGAGCTCCAATATCCAAGCTATCATCCATACAAAATGAATCACCCTCCAGATTGTTAATTCATAGCAAAACTCCTCCCATGTGAGAGGCTTCTCCCAAAGACATAAGTCAATCATATGGCTCCCTTCATAAGGAAACAAGCGATGTAATGTAGTAGCCATATAATGTTCCATGCTCTCCTTGAAGCATGAATAAATGAGGGAATTTTCATCCCCAATGGACACATCCAACCAATGTGTCATCCCTTCAATCTTGTTCCCAACAATAATAAAAATATTATCAACATATGAGATCAAAACGAGTGATACATGAAAAATCAAATGCAGTAATGGAGGTGGATCATAGTCCCACATGTGGAACCAACACAATATAACTCCTGACTGAATCAGATAGTGATATGGGAAGTGGTTTCCCCACCACTTGCTGCCCAAGTCTTCTCACCATGGTTGAAAGTGTGAGATATGTTTGGTGCTTTTGGAATGCACCCATAATGATACAATATCTCCCTTTTTCCTCAAAGGGAGTGGCCATGTTTATAAATGTTTGTGGCCCAAAGTTGGCCATCAATTTTATATGGAATAATACTCATTTTTGGAGTTATGGCCTGCATATACATGGTAAAAGAATACAAGTAATAATAAAACGAATCATTAGATACACAAGCATATTCTTTACCAAAATTTATCCTCATAAAAATGGAGTGATGCATATATGTATCCCCTCTCATTCCACAAGAGGAAAGAGGTGGTTGAACTAACTCCTTTATAGATTTATGTCTCTCTCCCAACTCCACATGGCTCATGCATTTTTGAAAATGTTGATATAGTTCCTCTTCAAAGCCCTTCCAAATGTAGCTTTCCATGATAGTGTTGTAGGCCCTCATGGAATAAGTGTGGCTGAAAAGGAACTCTTCATAAGCTCTTTGTAGTATTCAAGTATCATGCATGTGAAAATATCCTTTGAATAATCCACCAACAACTGGGATCTCCAATATGAATCAATATTCCATAGTGATAGCTTCGATGATCTATCATAAAGAATATCTATCATATGGCTTCCATTTTCCTTGACATCTCTCATGCCAAAGGTATATGTTGGAAGGTTTCTATCCTTCCCTTGCTTCTCCTCCCATGGCATAGAAATGAGTGTGGGTGCTCAAAATTTTGGGATAATGTCTCCCTACCCCTAGAGTCTTCCCAATACTCTCAACACTATATCATGGCCCCTCAATGCTCCTTCATGAGCCAAATATATCAATTTTGCATCATGTTGAGAGAAATATTTGTTTATTTCCCAATTAGGGGATATCCCTGCTGGAATTCCTCCATGTAATGAAACATCAAGACCTAGAGAAGGTTGTATATATGAGTGGACTGATTTTTCCTTGTCCTCACTCCACAAATCCTCATGCCTCTTCTTTGCATCAATATTCTGAAATAGAGAAGGGTGTGTGCTCCTCATCATATGATGTTTTCCCTCCTTCTCATATTTTTCTTCCTTCTACATGATCAGACAGTCTAAGGTGTCTTCTTCAAATGTAGTTAACCCATGTACACCCAACATGTCCTTGGTGTCTAGAGTCTTGATCACAAAGGAATGATCTATCATAGTGTGTGTCCCCAAGATTTCTTTCAATATTGGAACACAATTCCTCCATTGTTTTGTCTGATTGCCTATCAATATAGACACATGCTACTCATGATCTTCATATGTAAGATCCTTTGGGATTTCTTGCAAATATGCAAGAGCTCCTCTAGTTGAAGCAATTGCTTCATCTCCATCTCCAAATAGAAGTAGGTCTCCTTCTACTGTCACAACAATGGTGGATATTTCTATCTCTTCATCTTCCTTCTCCTCATAAACAGAGAATGCCTCATCATTAAGAGATCCTTTATCTTCATCCCCTCTTGAAAAAGAAATCCTCATATCTTCTTCTTGAGAAGAAATTTCTTGCTGAAATGGGGCCTTTGCCCTGGGAAACATATGTTCCATATCTTTAACCCGTTCAAAAATGTTATGAAATGGAGTTGGTTTCATGGATCTCTCCAACTCATGCAAAGGTTCTGATTTCTTGGGTTTGGTTTTCACTCCCAAGAAATTTTTATATTGTTTTAAATCAAATCTCTTCACTTACCTCCTAGTGAACTTTGCATAAGTGGATATATTTACATTTTTTAATGAGGAAGATTCAAATAACCACCAAGCATAAGCCTTACCTTCAGGATGCATCGCTACTACTCTAATGGCTTCCTCTACTGAAATTTGATGCAGCCGGAAATATGTGTCTAGCTTCCTTACCCAAGCCTTGGTTGTGCCCTTAGGTGACCCATCAAAAGTAGGTAGAAATAATATACCCAAAGTGTGATGCATGCACCCTCCTCTCCTATTGTAGTTGTTGGGTCTTCTCTATTCTTTAAGTTGACAGAGCCCTTGGAAGCTTATATGCTCCTTGAATCTTTTAGACTGACATTCATATTCTTGGAGATAGTCACCAAGAGTCTCCTCCTTTGTTTTTTCTTCTTCTGTTTCTTCTCTTGCCAAGAATGTAGGCATGGTACAACATTGTAAATTTGGTTGTGTGGTTGAATGGTCACACATATAATATGAAGAATAGGGGCTTAATTCATGTGAAAATATTCTTGGGGGATCTTCATGTATTTCCCTCCTTATTCCCCTAATTTCTCTTTTAATCTCATGCATAGTTTGGAGAAGAAGTCTTGAGAACTCCTTTCCTTGAAGTCCTCCAGATAATGGGGTTTTACCCTTGTCTTCTTTGTCATTTGTATAATCAAATCTTTGATGTATTCTTCTTTGATACCTCCTTTCTCTATCAGTAAGAGGCTCTCCTTCTTTAGATTACATCTTTTCTTTTAGAAAGTACAAGTTGTGCCAAGATGATGGTCTAATACCATTGTAATATTCCCAAATGGGAAAGGCAACAACATAATGAAGAATGATGGAAAAATAATGCAGATCATCATTTATTAAGAAAGAGGAAAATATGGAGACATTTCATATGTCATTAAAGTAGAAAAATATGTGTAATAAATGGCCCATGAGATGCATAAGAAGAAAATTAAGTCTCCAATGAAGAAAATCCCTCAATATGAGGTGTTGCAACCATATAGAAAAGCTAGAAAACTGTTACAAAATTAATTTATTTCCTCTACAATAGCAGTAGATTATAAATCATATCTAGAGCTACTATGTGCATAAAAATTTAGATCTATATCAAATCCATGCACTATACAAGCTCCCCTAAAGAATCCCCTTGGGGTTTTCAGCAAAAAACCAAGTACAAGATGTAGATCTGAGATCTAATGCTACAGATATACTGAAAATTACAGAATTGGAAAGTGTGGTTGAACTGAAATAAGAAATAGAATAGACTCCTCCAATAGATCTTCAAAGTGAAGGGCAGATCCCCAAAACTAGAAAATCAACTCTACAAATGGTGTGCTAAACCACCCTGTAACTGCACCTACAGAAATAATGAATATCTATAGGTAAACTGCACTGTAGGGATCAAAATAAGGTTCTCCTAATGCCAATATTTGAAAATAAGCTCTAAAGCCTTCAATATTGTCCTCCCAATGAAGTAGAAACCTCCTCCACTGAAAAGGAGCACTGAAATGGCCTAGATCTGACAGATCTAGTGTCCACTTGCTGTAGCTTACAAAAAAAAACAAACCCTCAATAGGATATATGCTGTAATTGAAAGAAGAATCTTGGACCTAAGCCAGATAGTGGACAATGCAATACAAACTCTCCCAAGAGCTAATCAATGGGAAGAGGTGGGATTCCTGATCAGGAACAGCCAATGCTAGACAGAATTCAATCTCAGCTAAAAAAAAAGAGAAATATATATGTCTAATCACACCATATATTTAGAAAATATGATAAACATCAACAACCTTCTAATGCTTCCAACCTCTTCGTTTTATAAGTCACGAGCTTGCAAACCCTAAACCACTTCCAATGACATCACTTATTTCACACAAGGCACCTCCATCTAAAACTGCGTTGTCCCTCATTGATGTCCACTCCTTCATGACAACATTTTAGATTTGGTCAAGGTTGACCCAGTCCAAATGTTCCAGCCCCTTTTACACCTAAGGGTGCTTGATTTAATAGCCAATATTTAGCCTTTTCATATCTGGCATTGATTTATTCATTTTTTATTACTACGGACCTCCTTTTCTCTTTTATTATTTAATCAAAATAAAAGTAAAAAAAATAATATTCCAATTAGCTCATGACTAATTTAGGAATATTACATTATCAGAATGATTATTTCCTATGTGATGTTCCAGTTGAAATGACCACTTCTATGGTTTTGGTCAAAGTAGAAAATGGAATTGAACATCCGATCTATATTTTGAGTCGTAACATCAATGATATGGAAATTAAGTATTCATACATAGAAAATATTTCCTTGGGAGCTGTTGAAGTTGTCCAAATATTTCGCCAATATACCCTACTCCAAAAGACCACTGTCATTTTGGATTGCAACCCCATGACTTATATCTTATCACGTCAATTGCTGGGGGGAAAATATTCAAAATGGATTGTCATTTTACAGGAATTTGATTTGGAATTCATCAAATCCAAGTCAAAGAAGTATTTAGTTTTGGCTGAGCTTCTCTGTGACCTTCCCTCTGATAGTACTGCTTCTACGTCAAAACCATCAATTCCTGACGATTCTTTGTTTCTGATCAGATCATATGACCCTTGGTATGGAGATTTCATCATTTATCTCCAAACTCAAACTTTTCAACCTGATACCTCTCGCTCTGAACAACAACATATTCGATGCCAAGCCAAATATTATCTAATCGTCGATGATACACTTTATCATCATGTTGTCGATACTATTTTAAGGAGGTGCCTCACTCATGACGAGGCTGAAAATGTTTTAAATGATTGTCATGTTGGGGCTTATGGTGTAAATTTATCTAGATACGATATCGCGTAGAAGATACACTGTTGGTTACTTTTGGCCTACCATATTTGGCTACTACATCCTCGCAGTCAGAAGTTGTCATGCACGCCAGATTTTTTATTTTAAAATCTGAAAACTACTAGCACCAATGCATCATGTTGTCTCTATGGGACCATTTTGGAAACGGGGTATTGAATTCATGACCTATAACACTCGTTCATCCAGGAGGGCATGGTTATATTATTGTCATAGTCAACTAATTTACCGAATGGGTCGAAGTGATGCCTACATTCAACAACACAGGACAGAGAGTGGCATTTTTTTCTTTAATCATGTTATTGCACGGTTTGGGGTCCTGTAGGATATAGTTATAGATCATGGGAAGAATTTTCGCAACCACATGATGACTGAATTGACTGCCAAGTTATGATTTTCACATGATAATTCTACTCCTTATTATCCACAATCAAATGGAAAATTTGAGGCTATCAAAAAGATTCTTAAACGTATGCTTCAAAAAATGATAGGATTTAATAAAAGAAACTGGAATTTGATCATGTACTCGGCCTTGTGGACGTACCAAACCTCGGTGAGAAATGCAACTGGATTTTCTCCCATTTAATTTGTCTATGGTCTGGAAGCAATCTTGCCAATCCAATGTGAAATACCGTTGTTAAAACTCGCAATCAACTTGTTACCTAATACCTCAGAAGAAGAAGTGCGTCTTTTTAACCTCATCTATCTTGATGAAACGTATCGTGAAGCCCAATTTGCCAATGAAGCACAAAAGAGAGGTATAAAGGCACAATACAACAAAAATTTCCAGCCTTGTATTTTATCAGAGGGTGACTTAGTCCTTCTTTATGATCAAGAAGCTGATGTAATAGGTACAGGGAAATTTGAGCCAATAATGCATGACCCCTATATGGTCAAAAGAGTTCTTGCTAAGGGTGACTATGAGTTAGTTGATTATGATGGAATTCCGTTGGCATAGCCCAGAAATGGGTTGTATCTGAAATGATACTATGCTTAATCATGAGTGTAGTGATTTTCTGTATTATATTGTATATATATGTTGTTGATTTTCATTGATTGTCTTAGTTTGTTTTTAGATTTTTATTGACGTTAGTAATCCACTTTACATTTCATCACAGATGTCTGAATATTTGGAACCATTTGTTGGATATAATTATGGTGCTAGTCGTAGTATGTAGAATCTATCCTCTGTAGCATGGGCCATTTTCACTCTGAACAATGAGTTAGTGAGTTTTCAAGGGATTTGTATCGGTATATCGACAAACAATATCGTTGAGTATAACACATTGATCGAACTTCTCTCTAATGCAATTTCATTCGGTATTAATTGCATTATCATAAGGTTAGAATCACAACTTGTGGTATTAAAACTTACTAGTATTTATACTATTAGAAATCCAACACTGCATCATTTTTTCCTAACAGTTCAACTTTTGGAAAGACGCTTTGATTTTATTCAATATCAACACATTTCCATAAATTTGAAAAACTTGACTGATTCTTTAGCTAATCAAGTTTTAGACAGACATTTTCAACACATATAAAGAAAACATTCACATCATTGAATAGGATTGCACAACAAACATAGGAAAACAGTGAAATCAAATAGATAGATAGTTATAGGTTTTTACAAAAAATTATGCTCAAGATACATTGGTCATATCACTTCAAAATGTATGCAAAAGTAAACTAGTGGTGCTCGTGGTAACATGCTATAGGTTTAGCTATCCTACACAGTAACTGCATCCAACGGTTAGGAACATCTATAGTGTGACGTTATAGTCACATGGGTAACTCTTCGATCCAGCAATACGGAATCCCGAAGGTCAACTCATCTATGTGCTTTCGAAGCTCAGACAGAGTCTCAGCCATGTCTAGATCCTGAAGGTCTACTCTCCTGACAACCTTCTCTGGTGGATCATCTGCTACACCTCTAGTTCCTCCACTGGTTGAACTCGAGCAACATCTGCATTACATCAAACATTTAGTTTAGTCTTTGGAAAAAATAAAAAATACAAAAATGATGTATAAAACTTAGAAAAATAAAAAAACATGGTCAAAAAATTCTTACCTATTGCACCCCACTAAGCGCCTTCTAGTAAATATAAATCTAGATCTCCTCAGAAATCAATGCTTCTGTATGCATAATCATCAATGGCGCCAATATTTCACCTAAACCATGTGAAGAACACAGTCAAGAACATAATGGTCGATTGGCCTACATGCCTACCCATTAGTTCTACCCATCTCTGCATCCTCAAATCTCTAGGATTAGACACATCCAGTGTCACATGCTGTGGCTGCATTAGTGGAATCCGATCTAAGAAAAATGAAATGAGGAACGAACCATAACTGGAAATTTTCTTCCTTCCTCCCTTTGCTTTGTTCAGTTATTATTTTATCTGAGAAAGTACATCTTCAGACCAGTTGAAGACTATTGGCTCCATGCACTCTAGTGCATACTACATATATGATCTATTCGCTACTTGTAGTGTAACAGTGCCTACAAGTTTTGCGATTGTGAAAATAATGGTTCTCAAAGGAAAATCCCAAATGTTTAACTTTCCATGTTTGCTTGGCTCTGCCCCTAGATATCAATGTTGCAAAACATAATCTCTCACAATCTCTCCTCCCAGAATAGACCCTGAGAGCGAAATAGGAAAGCCTCTCCTTGAAAAACCTATGAGAAAGTATACAACCTCTACTATTATGGGAGCCACTTGGTTCTTAATATGAAATTCCTCGATAGCTAGATCCCATGCTCGAACTAAGAAATCTAAGAGTTCTATTTGTTGCCTCATCCCTGACAACTGAAAGTACTTTAACATTCCAAAATCGCTTAGGCCTCTTACGATGCTTGGATCATTTAGGGAAATCATATCCTATTCTTCACGCTCTCTTTCCCTCCATGTAATCGTCATTATAATCTGATGAAAGCCTGAAATACAACCATAAGAACCATTAGATTCCTTTCAATGCAAACAATTGGACAAATTTTGGGCATAGTGAAAAAATAAAAAATGAATAATGTGCCCAACGCAGTCCTGGACAAGAAACAATGCATTTTATATGCAACTAGCCTTCATTTTAGCTGCTATACAATGCACCTTTCGATATTCAAGGGTGCGTTTCCATTTTTGGAATTAAAATTTACCCTAAGGGGCTAAAAACCCTAAAATTTGTAGTGAAAGGAAATGAAATGATTACTGAAAGAAAGAGAAGTTTCATGGCACTAACCTGGATCAAATGGCGATGAAAACCATCCACATAATTGATCATAATCAACAACAAAAGTTCGAGGGAAAAATCAGGTTTAGAGCTCAAAACTGAAAATGGTAACTATGGAACAATAAAAATGAATAGTAAAACTCTTTTAAATAGTCATTTAATGGTTTGCAAATCAGATTTATTGCTATGAATATGGTTTTATTATGTTTTTTTCATCATAAAACAGGTATTTTTAATCCATTTGATGTTGTTCTAAACAGGTTTACAACTGATGAATGGATTAGTCGTGCAAATTTATTTCAAGAATGACTTGACCACAAACCATACTTTTTCTCCTTATTTTTTGAGCTTTGTTATAAATGAAAAAGGATTTGAACTGCACTTTTATCTATTTTTCAAGCTTCAATAACAACGAAAAAGGAACCCTGGAGTCTTCTTTCAGCTCTTTTCAGACTCCGATAATACGAAAATATTGTCGAGCACTTTGTCTTTTCAAGTTCATAAAAGTAAATGAATTGATATCTACTTAGTATAAGTTTAACTCTTTTCTGGACTGAGATAGATTATTTATGAAAAAGGAATACCTTGGTAAAACATGACTAAAGAGGTTCTCTCAGATATTATTTTACACTTTTTCGGATCTGAGCGACAAATTTACGAAAAATTACTTATGGATTTTTCTTTCATCCTCTTTTCAAACTCTCTAAATATGAAAAAGGACCGGGCTTTTAATGTCGTTAGGCTCGTTAAAACATAAAATAGCGACGAACTTGTCGATCATGGAAAGAATCTAGTTTCATTCATCACTATACTCATTAAATTATTAAATAGTGCCCGAAAGGTTGAATTATAGATCAAGCATATGTTATCCTCCTCAAGCTTGTTGAAAAAATAAAGAGGTACTAGTTGAAAAATGAATGGAGAAAATTTTGTAAAGTGAACAAAACTCTTTACGATAGCAGGTTTCTCTTGAACATGGCACTTCACTCCATCTCCGTGACTGTTTGGGTTGGGTAATCTTCTTAAGAGTTCATTCATACCTATGGTTCATCATACCTTAACTTCGGTTTTGGTTCAATACTACCAACTCATCTCAGTTTCATCGATATGTTCAAGAGAAGTCATCCAGTGAATACTCATCCTTCTGCAATACTCATAGACCTTCATTCTCGTGATAGTCATCCCTGAACATTGCTATATCAAGTCATACCTTTATCTCTGAAATGAGTAACTCCCATTTCAAAGTAAGGTGGCTTTCTGTCGATGACAGATCATTATCCAGGAAGTTCAGATAGAAACATCATCGACAACAAATCATTATCCAGTACCATGAGGCTTGTTACAACATCAACAAGATCCTCGCTTCCGGACTTTTGACTGAAAGATTTCGCTTGGCATTCAACATCAAATAATATATTCACTCCTTACAAAATGTACTGTAGTACCTTGAGGGCCATTGACATCAATGGTGGTTCTCTCATGTTTTTTAACAACTCACATCATTGGCTGGTAATCAAAAGATGTCTTACCATGTTCGACTACAAATCATATATTCACATGGCTAGACTTGTACCCGAATGATCGAGTGAATGAGATAGGAAGACCCCGGATCTGGTTTCAACCATCTGGGCTATGATTTCAGGATTTTTGTACACATCCTCTGTATGGTGATCTTACATACTGATCGTCATCCAAATATGGGCCTATATCTGTAGGCATGTTTGTATTGGGAAACATTCCAATGTAGACGACTTTCTGAATTATGTACATGTTATTAAATAGTTTATGTGCTGAGCATGGGAGTGCCTTCCCTCGGCAATTCATTATCAAAGAGGATATATCATGATGTAATGTATTGTAAAATTGATGCACATCACCACACTGCTTCATCTCCAGCCCATCACAGTGTAAGGAATCTCAATCAAAATATTGTTATTATTATTCTGACTTCATGCTTTAGGGGGAAATTGTTGTAGGTCAATTTGGTCACCATTCCCAATAACCTGGTTAACTGAAAATTATCTCCAGAACCAATGATAGGGTCTATCATCCCCTATCATTTTAGTTGTTACATGCCCTAAGACAAAGAACAAGACAAATCATCCATGAATTTCATTGAAGTGGTTTCCAATATTTGAAGTTTATATTATATCATATGAGAGCTCACCAATGCTACTTCTAAAAGGACTAAGTGAATTGCATATGTAGGTAACCCCACTCAAGGGTTCTTTGCAAAGCACTTCCCAACACTCATGGGTACGTTGGTCACATTAGGAGTGAAATTCTCATTTTTCTGGAATCTCCACTTGGCCAGTGCCTTCTAGAAGAGTTCACATGTGCCAAACTTCGAATCCATGTGTCCATTTGATACCTATGAGGTTGGGAACATGTATTTACTATTATTAGAAAGTAATTGATTGTAAAACTACATTCAGCTCATCTATAAATTGAGCATAGATCACAGTGTTTGATGAGGAAGAATTTGAGTAGAGAAATGTTGGTGGAATTTCAATTGAGGAATTGATTTGAGTGACATGCTACTAGAGAGATATGCAATGTGATGAGGCTGGGGTGTTGCTGGAGATGGTGACACTAAATCAATCACTGGGTTGTAACCTCTCCTTCTATCCATTAATAAATATTGTTGCTTACTTTCCCACATATGTATCTGTATAAGCTTTTGTCTTTCATATTATGAATTCTTATCTAATGTATACGGTTCATGTTTTATTTATTTAACTGAATAACTTGAATAGACATCTGTATTATTTCTGTCTTTTAATTTTTAGTGTTCATATCTGCAGGAAATATTTTGGCGATCTAGCTTAGATTGAAGCTACAAAAAGAGCGACAGAAGGAGAATAAGAAGTTCTTGGAATCCTAGTAAGTTCTTTGATCTATTCTCTGTGTCTATTTACTATTAGGAAAAGTAGTTGCAAAGTCTTTAACTTGTTGTTTTAGATGAGAACTACATCTAGGGAAGAATGTTTTATCTGTAATCCATAATTCCGCATAACATGAATGAACCTTTGAAAAATTTGGATACCTCAGCCTGATGTGGGCACTCTTTTGTGTAGTGATCCTTGTCACAGATAAGACAATGATAACAAGGTTTATTTTTTTCGTCAAATGGTTTCATTTTTTTAGCTTTCTCTTTTGGAGAATTGTTTTGTTTATTTTTACCCTTCCCTTTCTTCTTATTTCCGGACGATTTGGTTTTGGTGATAGATGAGTCTACAACATGGATTTCAGCAAAAGTTTCTAGTGAAGAGTCTCCTTTGTGTGAATCAGGTAATTTTATAATTGGAATAGTAGATTTGGATTGTTTCTTTTTACTCCTTGATGTATCAATTGTACCAATTACACCGCCTGCAACATGAGAACCAGAAGGAGTTGTAGTAAGTTTACTTGGATGAGGTAAATCAAGAATTTTTTCATACAAAGTACTAGATTGTGTGTAAAAAATATCTAGATATTGGGATTTAGAAATAAAATGTTCTTCTGTTACAACGCCTCATTTAGCTTCATAAACCATTTAGCCAGAATTTGATCCAAGATGAAAAATTGACTAAACAATGTCTACGTTACCATTCATGGATGTGATCTAGAATGTATGTAGACATACTTTGTTTAAGTGAAGTAAAAATTTTCGTGCCATTATCATAACAAACTAGTAATTGAAAATGAGTAAGGAAAGTAGTTTCTAAGGCATTGAAATTGTTGATGGAGCCTTGTGGTAACTCAATGTACCACTTCATGGCTAAGCCGATCAAATTTATTTGAAAAAATATTGAATGGATGGAATAATCAATCAAAGAGTTGGATGCACACCACAGATGACAATTCATAACCTTGTTTGAGTGGTCCTCTCCTATTTTTCCTTCAAACTTTAGAATGTCACTGGGAAAATTAATAGGAATGGCTAGCCAAAACAAAAGATAGTAAATCAAGTCATTTCTTAGCCGAGAGAAGTTTGGAAAATATAAATTTTCCATGAAATTTAACTGCCTGTTAGGGTCTTGATGAGCGAATTGATAACCCTGAGGGACGGGAGCAGTACCTAGAGGAGGGTATCCAGGAAAACCTCGGATAAATTGAGGAGTTGGAATTGGCACAAATCTAGGGTATCCAGGGGTAGACATATCAAGTCTATGTTGGGATGGTATTTGAAATGTTTAGATAGGGTATGGTTGGCTCTGCAATGCTAGAATTTGTCCCAATTTTCCTTGAAATGGTTAGCCTTGAACAAATTGACCTTGAAGAGGTTGACCTACCATGGGTTTTCACTGATGAGTTTGACCTTTAAAAGGTTGCCTATGAATAGGTTGACCTACAAATAGTTGTCCTTGAATATATTGACCTACAAAAGGTTGAATTGTTTTTATAGTTCTTGTACTATGTTATACCATAGATTCTTGAGTAATTTACTGGACTGTAGGTCTGGTTTGATGGGTAGTGTCTGGGGGATAACTTATGTAATAGTTGGCATTGAAATTTGAAGGGTCGTAGCAATAGAGACTTGGAAAAATTTATGGTTAGGGGTACATTGGGAATATAAATTTCACTTTTTATTTGTCACTCTTCAAAGATTGTATCCTTGCAGTTAGAAAATGTCACAATTGTCAAATTTTTTATCAAAATAAGTGTGCACCTCCTGCTCCTTTACACCCAAACATAGTTGTTATTCCATTTGAAAAATGGGTCACCGATTGCATTACATGTAACCCTCACTCAGCCTAGGGGCATAGGTATATTATCCTTTTTGTAGATTACTTTACCAAATGGGCTGAGGAGATGCCTACATTTAAGGCTGATGATGAAATTGCAATTATTTTCATATTCAAGCATGTAATTTCTAGGTTTTTTGTCCCTCAAGCCATCATTACGGACCATGGTAGCCAATTTCATGCCATTATCATAATGGATTGGTAACTGAAAATTAGTAAGCAATGTAGTTGCTAAGGCATTGAAACTGTTGAAAGAGCATTGTGGTAACTCAATGTATCACTTCACTGTTAAGCCGATCAAAGTTCTCTGAAAAAGTATTAAATTGACGGAATCATCGATCAAATATTTAGATGTACACAAAAAATGATAAGTCATAACATGGTTTGAGTGGTCCTCTAATGGCTTTCCTTCAAACTTCGAAATGTTACTAGGAAAACTAGTAGGCATGGCTAGCCAAAATGAAATATAGTAAATACGGTCATTCGTTAGCCGAGACAAGTCTGGAAAATATAAAGTTGTTAGGAAAGGTAAATCCCTGTTAGGTCTTTTTTACCAAATTGATAACCCTAAGGGATGAGATGACTACCTGGAGGAGGGTATCCAGGAAAACCTAGGATAGCTTCAGCAGTTGGAATTGGCACACTTTTAGGGTATCTAGGGGTAGCCATACTGAGTTTAGGTTGAGCTCATGTCTGGAATGTATAACCAGGGTATGGTTGGCTTTGGAATGGTATATTATATCCCAAATTTCGATATTTTAATTGGCCTTGAAATTTCTCATCTTGAAAAAATTGACATTGAAGAGGTTGCCCTACCACGGGTTGTCCCTAAAGATCTTGACCTGTAGAAGGTTTCCGCTCAATATTTTGACCTACAAAGGTTTGTCCTTGAATATATTGACCCATAAAAGGTTGACTTCTTTGTATAGTTGTTGTACTAGGTTGTCCCATAGATTCTTTAGGAATTGACTAGACTAAAACTCTAGTTTGATGGGTTGTATTCTAAGGGATAGCATGTGTAATATTTGACGTTGAAATTTGAAGGGTCGTAGCAATAGAGACTTGGGGAATTCCTGGGATAGTTGTAATTGGTTATTGAATAAATGTTTTCATAGAAAATTTTATAGGATTACTCATACCAGCTTGCTGACTACTTGGCACAGATACCTTTGCGGTAATTTGAAGTGCACCTTGAACAGGTTGTTGGACTTGGGTGTAACCTAACTATCCAAGTGACTGACCAAGATGATTATAAGGCATTTCCAGAGTAGGTTGCAACGATTTTTTAGTAAACAAGGGGTTCCACATAGTGTTTATCCCTACATAAGGAGTTCCTATTGAGGGTTGTGATGCATAGGGTTGATATTAACCAGTTTGAGGCATTGGAACATAAGGTTGATAATTACCAGGAATATGTTTCCCTAAAACTGTTGGATAGGTTCCAGTAAAAGGTTGTCCTCCCTGAAAAGTTTGCTTCCCTTGAAGAGGTTGTGATTGAAAAGGTTTCTTCCCTTGAAGAGACTATTTCCCTTGAAGAAGTTTCTTCCCTTGAAGGGGTTTCTACCCTTGAAGAGGCTGCTAACCCCCAAGCACTATATGGCCACCTTGGGAGCTAGTTTGAGGGGTATTCCTGGAAAACCTATATACATGATCTGTAGTTAAAGGTTGGGTGGAAGAGTCAAATAGACCAGTTGACATAGTAGAAGTTTCTGAGAAAGGAGATGCTCCTAAAAAAGTCCTAGAAAGTGACTGGTACCTAGAATAAATAGAAGGACCACCATACAAAAATATTTATGGTGAATAAGAAAACATGGATGACTCAGTAGACATGCTCTCAGAATCGATGTTACTATACCTAGGTGTAAGTTCCCACCTTACCCAACATCAGTAAGATAGATAAGTAGATTTCACATAATCACTAACACTCATTTGCACAAAATCCTAAAGAAATAGTCACTGTAAAATTGTTTAAAAAAAAAAGCCCTTTTTTTTAAAGCTTTAGATAATACAAGAAACAACTCTCTTATTCACACTTCAACAAATTATTCAATTTATTCTCACATTAATACCAAAAACTTGCGGACATAGGAAGCTACACCCATTAAATAGTTTATTTATAGTTTATAGTAACATAAAAACAAGAGTAACTAAGAATTATACACTAACAATTCATATGCACAAAAGCTACAACCATTCAAGATTTTTGACAAACACTTTGTAGACATGAACTCTACACTCATTGAGCCGTTATGAAAAACACTTTGCAAGCATGCAATTAAAAGTCATTGAGGCATTTTGTCAAACAATTAGCAACAATGAATTTAAGATTATTCTTCAACATATTTATCCCATCCATCTTAAAACAGGGACTAAATAATCTTAGTCTTTCATCATAGACTCAACAACAGGCGCGCATAACACAAAGTAGAAATCTACCAAATCGCCCAGATTTCTGATCCGGGTTTGGAAAAGTATTTTTTTGAATGAAATTAGGGGTTAAATGACCATTTGGCACGGATACCCCCTGATGTTGGGCTAAATCAAATTAAAAACGCCCAGTAATTCGATTCTTGAAAACAACAAAATTTATAGCCTAAATGTTTCATTTATGACTTTTTTCAAACATATGGAATGAAAACTTACAACTGGACCTCTACATGAGAAAAAAGAATACCCAAAATTATGCTACTAAGATATGCTCATTGAAACCACACATTTCTAAATCCACCATATGAGTTCTTGAAACAATTTACCACCCACAAGCTAATTCATTTGACATGATTGACAAGTTTTTTGCACCAATTGCTACAATTTAACAAACATATGGCAACCCTGAATGCTACAACCATTAAGGCTTTCTGTCAAAATTTTGATAGTACTATTACAACAAGTTGAAAATCAAAACATAGAATTATTGATAAGAATATTAAACATAAGCCATAACTAAAATTTATCTCCAACTTACCTCAAGCATTTGATCTTCCAAACCATATTTTAGTTGCCATTATTTTTGCATTTTCTTTTAAGGGTTGATTCTGTAATTCCTCCATGTATGTTTTGGGTACATGTCTATTTTCCTAATTCTGATGTAAGCTGCAAGCTAGCACTTATTCATGTATAAATAACATTACTCATTCACGGACTTTGTCAAACACTTTTCAAACTATCCTAAAACCATTTCTAAAACATGAATCTAATTACTTGAAACAAAAAAATAAATCGTGAAATACTTACCCAAGTCCTTTGGAATTTATTTATTGCAATTACCTTCAACAATATTTGGCTTTCCTTTCTCAAACGCTACAATACCAAGATTACTACCATAAAATACACCAATAATAATTCCAATATTGAGATCTAAACATCCATACATATAGATTATTCTAGTCTTCATTTTTAACTAATCAATAATATTCTAGATAAGATAAGCCTAAAGAAAAATTAGATGCTTACAAAAATTTAAATGTCTACTTTTTATTTTATGCTAAGCTATACTATAATTTTAGGACAATGGAAATTATACCTGAAGAGATATTCAGCTCCAATCGTTGAGAATATTATCCATCTTTGATCCCTTAAACAACTCATTTGAACCATCTGGTTTTCCACCCAACCATATCCAGGGAGAACTCCTCCCCCTGGAACCCCCGAGATGTAAAAGCTCACAAACAGTACCAAAATACAACAGTAGAGAGAGTGATGCAAGGAAAACTAAGGAAGATAGTTTTCACTTCCTCTAAATACCACTCATGTTCAACCTCAATAGATACTTAGTAGATTAGTAAGAAATTCAGATTTGTTATGGAAGTAATTAGATACTATCCATATCTCTCCCTCTCACAATATTCCTCAAGTCTCTTCCACTCTTGGGATTACCCCTCTCCCTTCAAATGAGAATACATGAGATTCATATATAGGAGGAGCAACAGATTCTTGTCATAAAGGAGGATTAATATGCATGCATTGTATTCCATTTATAGGAGTGTAACTTATGCCATTAAGGAGAGGTATGCATGCATTATTTAAGGAGAGTGTAACATATGCATTAAAGTGAGTGTAAGAGGAATATTTTATGACATATATGTAATGAGTGTAAGAGGAATATGCCATTCCTTGATGAGTGCATAAAAGAGAGTGTAATGTAATATTTAAAATAGAGAGAGCTACATAGAGCCATGAGAGTCATGAAGGAGAGAGGTGTGAAGTGATTGAGGAGATATAATTCTCTTTTAGTAATAATATCATAGTCTCATAAAATATTCTAATAATATTAATAATAATATTGAGGATTCAGTCAATATTGAACTATTACAATTGATTAATCATAAGTTAAGTGATTTTCCTTCAAGTATACTTGTTTACCCAATGATTGGAGGTGATTTAGTATTTTTGGAAATTCATACTTGAAGTAGTAGACATGACTTTATATTTTTAGAAAGTCACTCCAAAATTGTTAGGAATGAGATCTTATTAAGGAAATTCATATGTGAGCTGACCATGAGTGGTATTTTGGATAATAGGGATTCCACACCCCTATTGTATGCATCTTCGTGCCTTAGTAGATTGAGGACTTTGTGCCCTGATCTACTCTAAAGATCCAAGATTCCACACCTTGATATTTTTAAGTATTCAGGACTCTGCGCCCCAAAAATTTCATTATAGATTAAAGACTCCACGTCTTTAGATTTCATGGATTTAGGACTCCACGTTCTCATCCTTTTATCATATATCCAAGACTCCACGTCTTTATATTTCAAGGATTTAGGACTCCATGCCCTGATTTCCATGGCTTCTCATCTATTCTACTTTGAAACTCCCTGTTTCACCTTAAGGTACTGATTGTGAGCTCATACCCATATGATGGTTTGTTGGTAAGGTCTTCTTCGAAGACTTGCACACATCACATTCTCATTGATCAAATAAATCAAATGAATTTCATAATTAACTTATTCAAATTTTACCAAATATTGTGCAGGACTTCCACAGTCATTTTGGTTTTGGAGAAATGACTTCCACAGTCATTTATAACTTGAGCAGCCCTATTGGCAATGACCAAGTCCCCTGCCACATCATGCTTAGTACGATATTATGTACATATAATCATACAAATCATGTATCATCCATGAATCATAATTAACCATATCTTCCACCTAACCATGATCATCCATGGATCTATGTCTCAATTTTGAATCACCATTCATGTCATACACCTATGTCCAAAATAGGATACCAAAAGAGAAAACATCACTAATATGCTCTTAACTAAAATCAATTCTTGTGTACGCAACCATAGATATTATCATAAGCACACAACAACCAAGTGACCTAAACAAGGTCATAGCATATAAGCATGTACATAAGTCTTTCATACATAATATTATATCATTATATCAAAATCACCATCTTTAAGTGTCATCAAAGCTATCTCACTAATAAGGGACACTACATACTCCCCCTCTTGGGCTAAACTTGGCTCGAAGTTTTTCCTACGGTCATAAGATACTTAGTTCTTTTACATTCTCCTATCAATAAGTTGTTAACCTTCTGTATATATACTTGATATTTTTTTTTTCTTCACGCCAATCCATAGTTTAATGTTTTCTAAATTGGAAGCAACTCCATGAAAACTAAACATACCATTCTTAATCAAGTAGAAAATATATCCATGCCATATTAGACATGTTTTGATATAAAATACCAAAGATTTATATATCAAAACGAACCATACAATTTATAGTACCTTATAAAATAATATTGTATGTAATTGATATGATAAATACTTAATTTATCTATAATAATTTGATATTCTACATGTTTTCTTTCTCATAATATATATGAATCCTACATGTGTCATCTTCAAGGTTCTGTAGTATGTTGAGCTTGCCAAGCTATAAATAGAACACACATTGGTTGTATACACAACAATTATGGTCCATCCCATATCACAATCAAATTGGCATACAATAAGCATAAAATAATCCACATACAATTGTGAGTGAAATTATGCAACAAAACATGATGTTATATATAAAACCCACTCTTACACAACAAAACATGACGTTATATATAAAACACACTCTTACATCCCACTTGATTTATGTCTTCCCAATCCAATTTTACTCTTTTCATTCCATAAGACATCGTTGCAATAGAAATATTTAGGATTTATCTTTAGCTTTTACTAAACGTTTACTCTTTAGGAAAAAATACAATTTGAGGTTCAAGGCACCATTTTGTTTTTGTTTTTGTTTTTTTCTTTCGTTTTTTTTTTTTTAACTAACAACCTAAGGTTAAATACAGTCCTCATTGACCCACTTATGTATTATAGATCATTCCTTTAGTTTGCATAATCTTCATTATTACTCACTTCTCTAACTTGAGAATCAATTATGAAATGACTTAGTTAGAAGATCTTCATTCTAAAAGTAGATTAATGGTATATTTTTGAAAGTGGCTTGAAATCAAGAACAACTCTCACAATTATGAGAATATGGTAACCTTGATAACTTTATGTCAATTTGTTTTCCAACTATGAAATCATTCATGATTTATATTCAGTAATTAATCAAATCATTTGATTTCATATCTTATTCCTTACTATTAATACATACACAACAACAAGCTATGAAAACCGTACATTTCTCAAAATGTGATGAATCTTGTTAAATTTACATAAGATTTAGACTATCACAAACAAATTTCTAGCCTAAAGTTAGACCCTTTTTTTCAAGGATAATTACCACCCTCTCAAATTATTACAACATTTTGTAGGACTAATAAATACTCAAACAACTATACATCCCAACAAAAAATTCCTAAATCCAACAATCTCTTCCATTCCACATACAATACACTCACATTAGGCTTCTAAATCATGCAAGAATTCCAATTCATCAAAATGTGATCTCACTCTCATTCAATTTCTTCCTCAAAAAAATATCACAAGCACATATTCTTGTAAAACAAGAACTCAACTAAGATTTTCATTAATCACATGCTTTTTTTTTTCAAATAAAACAAGTTCTCACCACATAAAATATTTACCTTCTAAACATGTTATTCTTTTCACAATTTATAAACAATTTGAATTTTGACGCGATCGCCGAACTAGAAATGGCTTACAGAAATACATGAGCTAAATCCTCATAATTTCTCTATTTAATTTGGTTAAATAGAATGCAACCAATATTCAACTGATAAAATCATTAAAGAGACTATTATGGCTTTCCTAGACCTAATTTTTCTAAAGCCAATAGAAAATTTATTTCATCAACTTATCACAATAAACTTTTTCTACATTTCAAGAATTTGAAAGTCATTTTAATTCTACCTAAATTCAATACATACAAAAGGATTACAATACTAGAGGATATATATCTAGTTCACACTTCCATATATCAAAATCAATTATTCCAAACATTCTAAACCACCTAATGGTGTTTAGTATACCAATATTAGTATCTTCATTTCTAATAAAAATAAAATAATGGATTTAAAGCTCAAGCAAATTTGTGTTACAAATCTCATTACACATAATCACTCCTTAATCATGAATATCAGATTCCATCAAAATATTCTAATTAGAAGAATTACTTAGCTCATAGATATATTTTACTTTGGATTTCACACCCATACCTTACCTCATTACTTATCTCATATATATATACTAGTATGGATTCCACACCCATACATTTTCTCATAGACATATGCTAGTATGGTTTCCACACCCATACATTAGATCATAGATATATGTTAATATGGATTCCACACCCATACATTTTATCATAGGTATATGCTAGTATGGATTCCACACCCATACATTAGCTTAAGGAAAACATAACATTCAAGTGTTCCTTAAAATGGCTTCCACAACCCATCATGCACCAATCATTTAAGCCTCTTGTTTATTAGGAAGGTCATACCTCAACCTAGTATTTGAGTAATTTAAAGTTATTTGAAGCCTAATTTCAACCCAAAATACACAAAATCATGTCAAAGAAATCAGAGAAATTTCATTCTTACTCATTAAGAATGTATTCCCAAATCATATTTTAACACATCTAATTAATACACATACATTACTCTTGAATTTACATTCACAGTTAAAAGTGACATCTTTCAAGGTAGCTTTAAGTTAAGTTTCCTTTAGTGTAGGTACGAAAAGATTCAAAATTATCATGAGGAACTCAATCATCACGTTAATGGAATCTCAACCTTACACTTGTTACTAATTCCCAAAGCATACACACCAAGGTCATCACACTATAGTCCAGATTAAGCCAATATTCTTCTTGGTAGATACGATTTTAGCGAGTAAAGATGGCTGCTAAGCACATCTCACATTGAAAATGATGCACTAAAAATATATGAAACCATGCATTCACTCCACCTATCTCACTCATTGATTGAAAATCAAGTCATTCACATACTTGGGTTTAACCCCAACTTTCTCAAGCACATCATTTCCTAGCATGTCTTTAATAATTTTAACATATTGTTGATAATGTGTCTTAACAAAAATATAAAGGAATATAAGGGATTTTTTATTTTATTTCATGAGTCACTAAATGAAATAATGATAACAATATCCTCTATGCAAACAATACGCTTCCAAGTCAAGATACTCAACAACTTCGCATGCATGCAAAATCAACATTCATACATCATCAACCTACAATCAAGCATGTTGGCCCATTAGGCCCTAGCGTTGTAACTCGCTCTAATACCATATGTAAGGTCCCAGCTTACCCACCATCAGTAACATAGAGAAGTAGATGTCACATAATCACTAATACTCATTTGCACAAAATCCTAAAGAATTAGTCACTGTAAAATTGTTTCTAACAAAAAGCCCTTTTTTTTAAAAGCTTTAGATAATACAAGAAACAACTCTCTTATTCAAAATTCAACAAATTATGAAATTTATTTTCACATTCATACCAAAAACTTGCGGAAATAGGAAGCTACACGCATTAAATAGTTTATTTATAATTTATAGCAACATAAAAACAACAGTAACTAAGAATTTTACACTAACAATTCATATGCACAAAAGCTACAGCCATTCAAGATTTTTGACAAACACTTTGCATACATGAACTCTACACTCATTGAGCCCTTATGACAAACACTTTGCAAGCACGCAATTAAAATTCATTGAGGCATTTTGTCAAACAATTAGCAACAATGAATTTAAGATTATTCTTCAACATATCTATCCCATAAAATTCAGAATTGAAACTTTAAATGTTTCCATCTTAAAACAGGGACTAAATAATCTTAGTCTTTCATCAAAGACTCAACAACAGGCACGCATAACTCAAAGTAGCAATCTGCCAAATCGACCAAATTTCCGATCCAGGTTTTGAAAAGTATTTTTTGGAATGAAATTAGGGGTTACATGACCATTAGGCACGGATACTCCCTGATGTTGGGCTGAATCGAATTAAAAACGCCCAGGAATGCGATTCTTGAAAACAACAAAATTTATAGCCTAAATGTTTCATTTATGACTTTTGTCAAACATATGGAATGAAAACTTACAACTACACCTCTACATGAGGAAAAAAAACCCCAAATTTATGCTACTAAGGTATGCTCATTGAAATCACACATTTCTAAACCCACCATATGAGTTCTTCAAACAGTTTACCACCCACAAGCTAATTCATTTGACATGATTGACAACTTTTTTGCACCAATTGCTACAATTTAACAAAGATATGGTAGCCTTGAATGCTACAGCCATTAAGGATTTCTGTCAAAATTTTGATAGTACTACTACAACAACCTGAAACAAAAAACATTGAATTATTGATAAGAATATGAAACATAAGCCATAACTGAAATTTATCTCCAACTTACCTCAAGCATTTGATCATCCAAACCATATTTTAGTTTCCATTATGTTTGCATTTTCTTTTAAGGGTTGATTCTGTAATTCCTCCATGTATGTTTTGGGTACATGTCTATTTTCTTACTTTTGATGTAAGCTGCAAGTCACCACTTATTCATGTATAAATAACATTAATCACTCACGGACTTTGTCAAAAACTTTTCAAACTATCCTAAAACCATTTCTAAAACATGCATCTAATTACTTGAAACAAAACCATAAATCGTGAAATACTTACCCAAGTCCTTTGGAATTCATTTATTGCAATTACCTTCAACAATATTTGGCTTTCCTTTCTCAAATGCTACAATACCAAGATTAGTACCATAAACTACACAAATAATAACTCCAATATTGAGATCTAAACATCCATACATATAGATTAATCTAGTCTTCATTTTTAACTAATCAATAATATTCTAGATAAGATAAGCCTAAACCAAAATTAAATGCTTACAAAAATTTAAATGTCTACTTTTTATTTTATGCTAAGCTATACTATAATTTTAGGACAATGGAAATTATACCTGAAGAGATATTTAGCTCCAATCATTGAGAATATGATCCACCTTCGATCCCTTAACCAACTGATTTGAACCATCCGTTTTCCACCCAACCATATCCAGGAAGAACTCCTCCCCCTGGAACCCCCGAGCTGTAAAAGCTCATAAACAGTACCAAAATACAAGAGTAGAGAGAGAGCTGCAAGGAAAACTAAGGAAGATAGTTTTCAGTTCCTCTAAATACCACTCATGTTCAACCTCAATAGATACTTAGTAGATTAGTAAGAAATTCAGATTTGTTTTGGAAGTAATTGGATACTCTCCATATGTCTCCCTCTCAAAATATTCCTAAGTCTCTTCCACTCTTGGGATTACCCCTCTCCCTTCAAATTAGAATGCATGAGACTCATATATAGGAGGAGCAACAAATTCTTTTCATAAAGGAGGATTAATATGCATGCATTGTATTCCATTTAGAGGAGTGTAACTTATGCCATTAAGGAGAGGTATGCATGCCTTATTTAAGGAGAGTGTAACATATGCATTAAAGTGACTGTAAGAAGAATATTTTATGACATATATTTAATGAGTGTAAGAGGAATATGCCATTCCTTGATGAGTGCATAAAAGAGAGTGTAATGTAATATTTAAAATAGAGAGAGTTACATAGAGCCATGAGAGTCATGAAGGAGAGAGGTGTGAAGTGATTGAAGAGATATAATTTCCTTTTAATAATAATATCATAGTCTCATAAAAGATAATAATAATATTAATAATATTAATAATATTGAGGATTAAGTCGAGATTGAACTATTACAATTTATTAATCATAAGTTAAGTGATTTTCCTTCAAGTGTACTTGTTTACCCATTGATTGGAGGTGATTTACTATTTTTGGAAAGTCATACTTGAAATAGTAGACATGACTTTCTATTTTTAGAAAGTCACTCCAAAATTGTTAGGAATGAGATCTTATTAAGGAAATTCATATGTGAGCTGCCCATGAGTGGTATTTTGGATAATAGGGATTCCGCACCCTTATTGTATGCATCTTTGTGCCCTAGTAGATTGAGGACTTCGCGCCCTGATCTACTCTAAAGATCCAAGATTCCACACCTTGATCTTTTTAAATATTCAGGACTCCGCGCCCCAAAAATTTCATTATAGATTCAAGACTCCGCGTCTTTATATTTCATGGATTTAGGACTCCGCGTCCTAATCCTTTTATCATATATCCAAGACTCCACGTCTTTATATTTCATGGATTTAGGACTCCGCGCCCTAATTTCCATGGCGTCTCATCTATTCTGCTTTGAAACTCCGCGTTTCACCTTAAGGTACTGATTGTGAGCTTTTACCCATCTGATGGTTCGTTGGTAAGGTCTTCTTCCAAGACCTACACACATCACAATCTCATTGATCAAATAAATCAAATGAATTTCATAATTAACTTATTCAAATTTTACCAAATATTGTGCATGACTTCCACAGTCATTTTGGTTTTGGAGAAATGACTTCCACAGTCATTTATAACTTGAGCATCCCTATTGGCAATGACCAAGTCCCCTGCCACATCATTCTTAGTACGATATTACGCACATATAATCATACAAATCATGTATCATCCATAAATCATAATTAACCATATCTTCCACCTAACCATGGTCATCCATGGATCCATGTCTCAATTTTGAATCACCATTCATGTCATACACCTATGTCCAAAATAGGATACCAAAAGAGAAAACATCACTAATATGCTCTTATCCAAAATAAATTCTTGTGTACGCAACCATAGATATTATCATAAGCACACAACAACCAAGTGACCTATACCAGGTCATAGCATATAAGCATGTACATAAGTCTTTCATACATAATATTATATCATTATATCAAAATCACCATCTTTAAGTGTCATCAAAGCTATCTCACTAATAAGGGACACTACACTAGGTAAATAGTATAATGGGATTTGGTGTCCTATATGGAATTATGTAAAAAGTGAATTGGAGGTACCAAGGGTCCTATTGAAAGGGACTAAAAGGAAAATCCAAAGGGTATATCGGTTCACTTTACCTTAAATATAAAGTTTCCTGGAGGGAGGGAATTTCAATTTCTTCTTCTTCGTCAGAGATTTCTTCAATGCTAATAAGGCTTGGAGGAAGATCCTAAGTGATGAGAAGCTTTACTCGAGGTGAAAGAGGATGACCAAGAGTGGGGGATATTGTTGGTTCTGAAAGAGGTGACTTTTTATGGACAAATCTAGTGCTTCCTCATTTAATTATCAACCTGGGGTAAGTCTTTTTATTCCAACAATGTCGGCACAATATATGTGAGTTAGTTTTCCTAAAGATGCTCCTTGTCAATTATGAGGGAGAATTTACTAACTTCCTAAACTTGGATGGGTTTATAACCTAGGATTGAGCAAAAGGAATTTTTGTTTCGCTAATGGAATGAACCAACAATTTAACTGAACTGAATAGAAATATAGATAAACCAAGTAGACATTGAACTGAACAATGATGGAATTGAATGGAACAACAATATAACTAATATAATCAGTAATGGAATCGAATTGAATCAACAATCTAGCTAACTAAGCAATAATGGAATAGCAGTATAACTAGTTGTGTAGTAATGGGACAACAAGATAACTAAGCTAGACAGTAATGAAACAACAGTATGACTGAAGTGGATTAAATAACTCGTAGAGCAAGTAATTAAGTAATTTTGCAATGGATTTCTCTTTATGACTTAATTAATCAAAATTGATTGATGGTTGAATGCTTTGTTATGATAGAAAGAGAACGAAATTCATAAAGACAGATAATGCTAAAATTAGCTTATTCTATGATCTTTAATTCAAATGCAATGATATCAAAGGAAATTGAACGATCTATTGATAACCAAACATTGCCGTAAGTTGGAAAATACGATTGCACTTATCCTACTTTAAGAATGAAATTTCTAACAATCCTGAAGAAAGAGAACTGTATTTGTATTGAATGGAAATATACATTACAACTGCATCAGATTCATAAGCATCGGTTCTGTAACTACACAGAGTATAAAAATGTGTGTGGAGGTTCTAGAGGTTCGGCCCAGACCACCAGAAGCCTTAGCACTGTAAAAAATTTAAAAGATGATTGTTCAAGTCTCTATATTACATCCAGTGATGTCACAAAAACGTAATTAGACAGACTGTTCTGATTTGTCAATGACAGAATGAATTTTCTGTCTCATTTTTTACTCCCCTTCTCCTCCGTCCTTTGCCCTTTTAAAGGTGATTTCAAAAATTTCGAAAGTGTTTCTCAAGCGACAGTTGATATGCATGGCTGTCATTTGAGTTCTTGGACTCAGATTCATTTGTTTTCCTTCTACTGACTGCTAGAATTGCTAGAATTTCATATGCTCGCATCCATTGGTTGGCTTCCATTCTATATTGGTACAGGAATTCTGCGTTCCTCCATGTGGAGATAAGAGAAGTCAGTTTATTATTATAAAAAACATCATTTTCATCATTAGTCCGATTTTTCCCGTTCTCATGATCTTTTATTCTTTATTGTTAATATGAAGAGGGATTTCCTAGAAATTATAAAATAAGTAGAAGTATTTAGAGGGTGAGAATCATACCTTAATTTGGGCCCAACATACACCCGTGCTTACCTAGTTGCATGTCATCATGCAAAGAGATGATTGAGATGTCGTTGTGTTAAGGAGTGGGCAGGGTAGGCCTTTTCATTGCATGTTCTGAAGCCTTGTTTTCTTTTTATGAGTGTAAAGGCAGTGCTTGTGGCTCCCCCTAGTAATTCGTAATTGTGATTATAATCCTCATCAGGATGCCAGAGGAGAGGGTTTCTGTATCTACATCCCAAACAGGCAAGCCCCATGCTGTAGACTAGGCTGTTGTATGAAAGGAATCTAGAGGCAACAACCTTGAAATTACTGTAATTGAATGGTTCCCTATTCTTCACATTTTTTTTGGAGGCCACCCACCTTTTCTTGGCTGCTGTTAAGGCCACTTCCTGAATGCATTCAAATTATTCTCGTGCATTTTTGATGATATATTTATGGATGGGTCCTAGCCTAGTCTTCACACCTGGACTTCTCATGAAGTTTTTATGCTGGATGATCAGTTGCAAGGGTTTCGTAGGCTCCCCCCTCACCCATAAATCTAGACTATGCTCTCTTTTTTGGAAGATGTTGTAGGCTTTGGCCCACCTGATCTAGTTTTTAGCAAATGAAAGGAAGGCTTGGAGCTGTACATCCCCTATGAAGGGGCTAGGGTTGTTGTCTGTGTCTTCTTCTAATAATAAGTTATGCATGTAAATCTCACACAAGAGGCATTGGACCTACTCATCCTGATCATTACAACATTGGAAAAATTCCTCTATGGTCCTGAAGGTAGTGGGTTTCCCTGCTCTAACATCTTTAAATTTCAGGAGTAGATAATGTTCTGTTAGGAAAAAAAGCATAGTTGGTTGCCAGAGCTCTGCATGATAGAGCATCATTATAAATAGAGAAAATTGTAGAGATTGTCTTCTTAGCTTGCTCTACCTTCTCTTGTACCACTTTAACATTTTCCTTCTCTCCTCTAAGCTGGGAAAATGTCTCATATTCTGTGACAGAGAGGTCAGTGAACTTCTTTTGTAGTGCCTGATATTATTGTAATGGCACCCCCTCCTTTCTACAATATGTTAGTTCATGCCGTACTAGCACTAGTTCATTTCATAATCTTTGGTTGGTAGCTATCTCTACAAAATGGGCATAGGTAGGGATTTCCTCTATTTGGGTCCCCTTTTCTTCTACAACCTTCTGCTTAGTTTCGGTGGAGGCTTTGATGATGTTTTCCAGTTCTGTCTGCACTTCAGCCTCGGTGGTGTCTACCAAGTTGGTCTATACTTCAATTTCAGTAGTGGTTATCAAATTGGTTTATGTTCTAGTTTCCATGGTGCTGGCTTAGTCAATTTGCATTTCACTTTCGATAGTATTTACTAGTTTTGTTTGAGTTTCTACAATAGAGGTTTCTATCCTTGGCTTCCTGGCCCTTCTTTCTTTTTTCAGTTGCTTCCTCAGATATTTCACCAATTTTTCCAATATCTTGCAAGTCCTTCTTAGTTTCTCACTTCTCCTCTCATCTAAACCTTCACTTGTTCTTATTTCAGCTAGTGATAGGGGAGCGAAATTATCTTTTTCAGGGATAATGTCTATAATGGTGTTTCTGATTACATCTTCAGAATTGACCTCAATGTGAGGGTCTTGAATAGAAGGAGTGATGCTACCTCCTAGTGAGAAAGGGGTTGTCTCTGTGTGTGTGCTCTACTCCACAAGGACAGTGTCACCTGAATAATCATGTGATTTTAATCTCTCCTCTGTCTCTCCATCAGTATACACCTCATAATTATCAATAGGAGATAAAGCCTCATCATCTTGTGGTTCCTCTTGGACAGGTATGACATTAGTGTGACTAGAGCTGCTAGGGGTGGTAGTTTTATCAGCAAGTTCCTCTTGCTCCCCTACTTCCAATGAGTTTCTCAATTCATAGTTTTTCCTTATTTTTTGTAGGACTCAGGCCATTTCCTCCTCGAATTCTTGCAAGGGTTCATGGGATGGTTTTGCTTCCTCCATGGGGTTCGAATTTCCCTAGGGTTTTCTGGGCCATTTTTTCCTATTTATCTCTAATGTTGAGGTTCGAGTTATTTTTCTTCTTGGAGGATTTACCCTAAGGGGCTCAATTTCAGTTCCCTCTGGGTTTACTTCTGGTTCTTGTGCCTCTGGGTTGAAAAAATTATCCCATGCTATATGTTGCCTATCTAGCTCATGAATGATGATTAATTTTATTAAGCCCTGGTGACTAACCACTGCTTGGGGCTTCTTGGCCTTCCTCAATCGAACAGCAGTATCATGTAATACGAAATTCAAAAAGGGAGGTAGATTTTTTTTATTTTATTTTTTTGAGTGCAGCTAAAAGTTTGAGCTGTCGAGGTTTTACCACATCCTGACATCCTTTGCATGTAATAAACTTCTGGATGAATTCCTCTAGCAACTGCCATGGCTGGTGTAAAGAGGGAAGGTTAATCCCTCTATCTTTTCATTCCAATGGTTCATCCATGTCTTGGTATACTGCTATTGCTTCTCTCAGGAGGAGATTCCTTTCTGCCCATCTTTCCCCTTGCGTTGGTATTCTAGAAACTTCCATGATAATTCCCTCTATAATTGGTATAGTTTGGGCGTTACCTCTTCTTTTCCCTTCCTACAGATTTTGCAGAAATTCAATTTAAATTCTCATGTTGGATCCTTGTAGTCTGTGTACATATGTCAGCCATCCAGCTCATTGGAGGATGGCACTCACCACTTCTGAAATCAAAAATTTAGTAGGCTCACTTTCTAGGGTATTTCCTACCATAACTGATATGGTCTTCTCCTATGAATATTTTTCTTCTTGGCTCTATTGTTTTAACTGGGTGATGTTTGCAAGTAGAAGGGAGACTGCTGCTCTGTGTAACTAATCTTCATTCCTTAATTGTAGTTTTTATCAATGCGTCTAACGAGATTTGTGCAGGGATTTCACATGCTTGTTGAATTAAGGCCAATTACACCCCCTCTCTTGAAGAAAGGGCACCCACGCCCTCAATTACAGGAGATATTTGGCTGGTTATGAATGCAGAAATGGGAATGTCATAATTTGGTAAGTCTGCATGTGAAGGATCGATGGTTGAGTAAATACTACATATGCGAAAAAAAGGTTAGATTTAGAATTTTTCATAATTTCATCTTGTGTGGAAATGACCGGGAAGTGAGAGAAAATAGCATTGCCATTATTGTGATATGATGTATTTGTATGACTAAAATGTTATGACGAAAGAAAGCCTAAGTTAAGTAATGATTGGCGTTGTCATTCCAAAGTTCAAAATATGTAAACAGATCTTTGTTAATTATTATCATGGTAAGTCATGATTGTTACTAATTCGAGTAATATCTTTGTAGTTGAAAAGAGGAAAGAAAAATGGAAGACAAGGTGTATATAACAGCAATTGGTTATTAAAGGGGCATTCTTTCATACCACAAGCAAAGCCACTACTGTGAGCAGGCATTCATAGCCTCGATAGGGTTGTTGTTTAACCCGAAAAATGAGCCATGATCCTTATGAAAAAATAGTTGTTTTGCCAATTTTATGGAGAGATAACCATGCTGGTATGGTGGCCAGGTAACCATGGTGCCACTCACTATATTTGTAGCAAAGTGATCATGCCGGCTCATGATGAGACCTCTTGTCCTTCAAGTTACTAAGAACGTCATTACCCTGGTGTGGTTGCCATAATGGGCATGTCAATTGCTACACCCTTATGAACATGGTAGGCTGGATCGTGATGAGAACCCCTATACTCTCTTAAGATTGCATGTAAATGTAGTACTTCCTTTTGGATTGTAACATTTTGATCGATAAGGAGGTCACTATACTGGTGTGGCAGCTAGATAGTCATAATTCCATTCACTAGAATTGTAACAGAGTGATTAGGCCGGCTCGTGATGAGACCTCCTGTCCTTCTAGTAGACGAGAAGTTCATTACCCTGGTGTGGTAGCCATAATGGGCATGTCACTTGTTAAATCCATATGAACATGGTAGGTTGGCTCGTGATGACACCCCCTATCCTCTTAAATATTTGCATGAATACAGAATGATTGTTAAGGGAGGCTCATTGAATCCTTAAGAGTGAGGGATGGTGAAAGAAGCAGATAAAATAATACCATTAATACCCCTTGTTCCATTTATTCAAGTTGTAGGGACATATTACTCGAATAGTGAAAATAGACATATCATCATAAGGTCCTGAATTGTTTGATATCATATTTGTACTATGGGTGACTTAGCCTTTTATTTCATGTGTGCATAACGTCAGCTTCCTATTTAATAATTATAGTGCCAAAGGGCATCATATTTGTAATTTTACCATTTTCTTTCTCTCTTCCAACTGCCATTCCCTACTCAGAGTTACTCAATTATAAAAGGAATGGCTATTTATGTTCGTTGGATAGCAGCTGTTAAGAAATTGAACAACAATTGTTTAAAGATTGTTAGACATTAAAAAATGCTCAAAAACATTTTTTTAATTCAAATGAACAACAATGGTTCAAATATGGAACAACAGTTGTTCCTGAATTGAATAGTAAAAGTAAAGACGCAGCGGTGCATAACTGTTCAGTTCATCCGAACGACAGCCATCCAATAAATGAACAACAAATATGAAGGAATTGAACAGCAGATTTAAAAGTGCAACAAAAAGTTGTCAATTAATTTGAACCGCGACCATTCAAAAATTGAACAACAACTGTCCATGAATTGAACAGAAAAATTAAAAACACAGTGAAAAGATGTTCAATTTGGTCGAATCGTAGCCATTCAAAAATTGAATAGCAGTCATTCTCTAATTGAATAGCAAAATTAAAAACACAGCAAAAAGCTGTTCAATTTAGTTAAACCGTAGACGTTCAAAAATTGAATAGCAGTTGTCCACGAATTGAACAAAAAAATTAAAAACGCAACAAAAAGTTGTTCAATTCGATCGAATCGTGACCGTTCAAAAATTGAACAGTAGTCATTCTCGAATTGAACAATAAAATTAAAAACATGGCAAAGAGCTATTTAGCTCAGCTAAACAACATCTGTTCAAAAACTGAACAACAGTTGTTCATAAATTGAACAGCAATGAAAAAAATATGACCATTTAATTTTGGTTGAATCAACGGCCATTCAAGGAATGAATAGCAGTTGTTCTAGAATTGAACAACAAAATAAGAACACTGCAAATGGCTGTTTAATTGAGTGGCAACCATTTAGACATTGAATGGAAAAAAGAATTAAAAAAAAAACACAATCTTACAATGAAAATGGATTGAAAATGGGAAGAATGTACAACAAGCAAAACAATTATGTACATTATTTATAGGTGATGCTGTCAAACCTCTCATGTACTTGATTTTGTGGTGTTTTCACCCATTGCACCACAACATGGATGGTGGGATTGTTTCGTTCCCATTGAAAAAAAGATTCTTTTGTGAGAGGTTTGTGATAGAGACGTACTTTGTGCCCGTTAACTTGAAATGTTGAGCCAGACCCATCTATAGTGGTCAAGGTGAGGGTACCATTGCTATGTACTTCCTAAATCTCATATGGACCGAGCCACCTTGTTTGCAGTTTTACTGGAAAGTCTTGGAATATGGAATCATAAAGGAGTGCCTAATCTCATTTTGAAATACCTTCCTCTTTATTAGGTTTTCATGCTACTTGGATCGTTGTTTTTGAATTATCATTGTGCGTTGCAGGGAAAGCAGTAAAATTTCATCCAATTCATTTATTTGTTGGAATATTTTAGTTTGAGTGTTTGTTAAGTCCAATCCCACTTCCTGGGCTATTCTCAGTGTTCTAATTTCAAACTCAATAGGGAAGACAGGTTCTCTCCCAAATACTAGCTGATATGGTGAATATCCAGTGGTATTTCGCCAGGTTGTTCGATAAGCCCATAAGGCTTATGATAGTCTAGTGGCCCAGTCCTAGTGATGTGTTGCTACTGTCTTAGTAAGGATTACCTCCAAGACTTTGTTAGTGCTTTCAACTTGTCCATTTTCCTGTGGGTGGTAAGGAGATGTAACTCTGTGAATGATATGGTGGTTTCATAAGGTAGATGTGATATTATTGCATATGAATTGTGGCCCCCCATCGGTTATCACTTCCCTTGGAAAGCTATATCATACGAATAGTTCAAAGAGAAACTTAATTATTGATTCTTCTGTGGCTCTTGACAAGGCCACTGATTCCACCCATTTGGTGACATAATTCGTGGCAACTAATTTGTGAGCTTTCTAGTTTGATGGTGGGTTGAATGGCCCGATGAAGTCCAATGCCCATCATTCAAATAGTTCCACCACCAATTGTGGTTGTAGCGCCATTTCATCAGCCTGGCCTGAGCGGCCCATCCTTTCGCAACTATCATAGGCCTGGACATACTTCTTTGCATATTTGAAAATCATAGGCCATTAATATCCGAATTGCAACACTTTATGCCCCATCTGCCATTCTGCGAAGTGGATGCCATAGGGTTCATCAGGACAAGCCCGTAAGATGTCATATATTTCTTCTTTTCTTATGCATCTGCGTATGTGGATATCAGCCCCTGTATGGAATAGGTATCCTCCAATCCAGGAGAATCTTGCGCTACGTTGTACAATAAATTTTCATTCTCTCGTTGTTGAATGTTTGGGTAGCTTCCCCACTGCCAAATAATTTGCCACATCTGCATAGCATGGTGTTTTTACCACTACAAAAAATAGGTGTTTGTCAGGGAATTTATCGTCAACTGTTAGTGTGTTGTCTGTCTTGGGGAATCTAGACAGGAAGTCTGCGGCCACATTTTCCTTCCCTGGACAGTATTTGATTGTTATATCGAATTCCTGCAAAAATATTATCCAACGAGTTATTCTTCCATTTTTAATTGGTTTATTAGTTAAATATCTAATGGCAAAGTGGTAAGTGTATAGGAACACTTGATACTTAGTTATGTAGTGCCTGAATTTATTGATAGAAAAATTATAGCCAGGAATTCCTTCTCGGTCACTGTATAATTTAATTCAGCAGGAGTAAGGTTTTTGCTGATATAATAAATAGCATAAGGCTTTAAGTCTTCTTCTTGGACAAGGACTACTCCTATTGCTATATCAGATGCATCGGAAGAGATGTGAAAGGGAAATTTTTAGTTAGGACCTCACAAGATTTGTGTTGTTGAGACCATCTTCTTCAAGTCTGTAAAAGCGGTGTCGCATTTTTCAATCCACTAGAATTCAACATTCCCAGTTAATGCATAAAGAGGTGCAGCTATCTGTGAATTTTTTTTATAAATCTGCGATAATATCCTGCATATCTCAGGAAAATGCGTACCTCTGTTTGTGTACAAGGTGTGGCCAATAAAAGGATTACCTCTATTTTAGCCGGGTCTACCTGTATTCTAGCTACAGAAATGTAGTGACCTAGGATTAACCCCTCAGTCATCATCATGTGGAATTTTTAGTTTCTTAGACATAGTCTAGTAGCAATAGATCGTTCTAACACTTTGTCTAATGTTTCAAGCGCTCGATAAAATTCTTCCCCATAGGGTGTAAAATCATCCATATAAATTTCAAGTCCTTCATTTATTAAGTCGGAAAAAATGGTAATTATGGCTCTTTGAAGTGTTCCTGGGGCATTACATAATCCAAATGGTAAAACTCTATAAGCGAAAGTGCCCCATGGGCAGGTAAATTTTGTCTTATCTTGGTCTTCGGGGGCTATTTGGATTTGATTGTATCCGATGAACCCATCAAGGAAAGAGAAGAACCATTTTCTAGCTAATGTGTCAAGGACTTGGTCAATGAAGGGAAGGGGGAAATGACCTTTCTGAGTTGCTTTATTTAATTCTCTATAATCTATGCAGATTCTCCACTTCCCATTCCTTTTAGGACGGCCACCAAAGGGGAGACCCATTTTCTATAAGAGATGGGATAAATGAAATTTACATCTAACATTTTTTACAACTCTTCTTTTACAATCTCTTTTAAATGCAGGTTTAGTCTTCTTTGGGGTTGTCTAATGGGGCACATTTCCATATCAGTATAGATGTGGTGCATGCACAGTTGTGGGTCCAAGCCCTTCATGTCTTGGAAATCCCACGCAAATGTGCCTTGGTGCTTCTGGAGGAATTTTATGAGTTTCTGCTTTTGGTTGTCATCCAAGCTGCTGTTAATATTCAAAACCTTCCCTGGTTTGATCTCAATAGGTATACTGTTACAAACATCGGTTGCGGAGCTATGTTGATTCTCAATGTCCACCACAGGGTCCTCTTGACCTTCATGTTCAAGGACTGTTTTCATCATTTGGCACTTCAAATTTTCAGGCTTGGGTGGCTGATTCACAACATTATTAATCACATCATCTTTAGTTTGATCCTTGAATTCAAGGGCTTCTGCTAGTGTCAGAGGTGGACGGATGTTTTTCTTCGAATATCTATCTCGGTGTCTCTGAATTTTTATCGTGGGTAGACTTGGTTTGGCAGGCGGATAAATAATGATATTTTTTACAGAGTTGCCTCTAGTGATAGTCATGCTACCTTCTCGACAGCCTATGTAATCATCTACTGTGGCCAGCCAACGCCGCCCAAGAATCAATGGGTGCCCTTCCATCCTATTTTTTGGATTAATGACTAAATAATCAGTTGGTTATTCCCATGATTCCACAGAGACCATAATGTCTTGCACTATAACTTCTAATATGATAACAGATCTGTCATCTAGTTCCAAAAGTGTGGCTGTAGGTTCTAAAACTGATATGCCCAGTTTTTCGCAAGCTCTCGTAGTTAGGATGTTAATGGCTTCCCCTAGGTCAACCAATGTGTTAGGAAATGCCTGTCCATAAATTTGCATGATTACAATGGGGTTTCTTGGGTCTTCATATTTTATAGGTGATTCCTTACCTAACAGCAAGTCAGATAGCGTTCCTAGCACATGAACAGTAGGTGCAGCCACTGTTTTCTTAATTTTTTCTTTTCCACATAATTCCTTGATTGTCTTTTCATAGATGCGAATGTCTTGGATGGTGTGGATAAGAGTAATTTTAATACAAAGGTTTCTTAATTCCTACAAGATGTCAAAATCTGGGGTGATTATAGGTCTGGGTAGGTTTAATCTCTCAGGGAATGGAGGCGGAGTCACTCTAAGTTCTTCAGGTTTTTGTTGGTCAATTGTTTCCTTGTATTTACCTATCTCTATTATATTCGTTGAGCTAGGCTTTGTGGATGTTTCAACTTACGACTAAGGTGGAGTTGTGGCCTCTATAGGTAATATGGTAGGTCCTGATCTTAACCTCAATTTGTTGCATTGTTTCTATTTTTCATTGGGTTTTGGATCCTCTATAATCTGAATTAGTTGAATCGGTCTATTATTGGGGTTAGGATTGGGTTGGGCTGGTAACTGAGGGAGTATGGCAGGCTACTAGTTATGCTGAATTGGGTAGGGAGCTGGTAATTGTTGGGTTCCTGCTCCTATCAGTATATTTTCCATCCCCATATGTCACTGCGAGTTCCAATTGGTGTTTTGAGTAGGAGGGTTTGGCCATTGGTTTTGATACGGGACATTCTGCCAATAAGGGGGAGAAATAGGGAATTTTTTCCAATTACTCCCTGATGGAGGCTCATAGACCAAGGTGGCATAGGAAATGCTTGGTTTGGCCACGTTGGGAAGGGGTTTTGAGTCTGCCAAGTTGTTGTAGGGTTTTGCTGGCTAAACTATGGCAAAGAGAAGTATTGAGGAAGTTCTTACGGTATGCCAGGTCATGCTTGCCATTGCTGATGTTGATTCATTAAATAGACTGGCTCTGTTTCTTCTTCTGCTTCCTTTTAGATGGATTTAAGCCCGGGAAGTGAAGGACACTGGTCTGTAGCATGATCCTTAGTGCCGATAGCACAAGTATGGACCATGTCTAAAGGACAATCCCTCTGGCTGTGCTTATTCTGGCATTTTGGGAAAATGATGGCCAGGTTTTGTTTGGATATAACTTGTTTTTTCTTGGCTTGTAAAACATCAAGTTGCATTGTCAAAGTACCCAGGATGTCAGTTTTGAAATTTTCTAATAGATTTCCAAATTATGCTCTAGTTACATTGCCATTGGTCTTCTTAAGATCCTTTTTCATAGAATCACACCTAGTAGGTCTATTGTGTGAGCTACCCCGGGAGCATCTAATATATAAGGATATAATCTCCTCATATTCTTCCTAATAAATATCTCCCTTCCCCATTATGTTAAGCATTTTAACCCAGTCTTCCTTCATCCGTTTAATAATTGTGGATTTTAAAATGTCATTGGATAACATGGTATATGGGGATCTTTGTAAACCGTATTGAAATATTTCTTCGTATTCCTCTAATGTTTCATTATCTTTTGCAGAAATGTTAAATATTTCTTCTTTTAGATCTCGGGTTCGACAATAATCTTGGTTTTTTTAGAAATAAAGGAATAACCTGTTTTGAGTATTTTTAATAACCCAACGTTTCGGACTTCTTAAGTGAGTATTATATGGTTCTTTGTACAACTTTTTGGTGAGCGGGCTAAAGGGCAAGCATGTTGGGATTCACTTAAGAAGTCAGAAATGTTGGGTTATTAAAAATTCTCAAAACAGGTTATTCCTCTATTTCTAAAAAAACTAATTTCACCTGTATGGACTCTCTTTTTAAAAATAATCTTGGTATTTGGTAAGAAAATTATTCTTCATTTGGTTCCCCCTCCTAATCCCATGAACTAGCAGAGTGCAGTCCCTTTTAAGGTAGAGGGAAATAATTTTATTTTCTAGGGATCAGTGGTGTAGTCATATCCTCTGCATAATACATCAAATTCAAATAGGAATGCATCAGGATCTTCTGTGGTTAACCCAAGAAAGGTGGGGATGTTGTGCAAGGGAATGGCTTTCATGGGGACATTGGCAGCATGATTGAAAATAGGGTATTCTAATGTTGATGTATGCCCCTGATTTTGATTATTTTCCATCTGATCAAAGAGGTGCCAAAATTATTCAGGAACTTCTTGGTCTGGAGGAGAGATTTTAATAGGCTTGGGAGGTGAATGTGGTGGGGGTTTTAAAACACTTCCCTGATCTGGGATTCTAAGAAATTATTTTTAGATCACTTCTTTAGGGGACTTAGGTTCCGATATCTCTATGTGAATTCCTCCACTAGTTTCTCCCCCTCCTTCTTGTAGGTTGTGTTGTGCATATTCCCCCTCCATTTAAATTTTGACCATCAGTTCCCTTTGGATCTGTTCCAAATATATTTCGTAGTCAAAAACCTCCATATTGCGCTCATCGCCACCTTTTCCGCTGAAAAATACATTATCCAAAGGTTAAAAACCCGTTATTAAAATTATATTGAGCCAAAGCCCCAGGGCCTTAGCCCCTTTTCCTGTCGTCATCACATGACCCGAGCCCGAAAACAACAAGCCAAAAGGAAAGGGAGCTTATTGTTTTATGTTTTGGGCACAATTGTGGCCGTCCGATCGAGTTCAATCAACGGACCAACGACCGTTCTACATGGTGGTCCCCGCGCGCAGAAAACTGGCGGTAAATCCCGCACCATTTCCACCGAGCCGGCGGTATTTACCATGGGGGCAGCGATTCCATTAAAAATGCGCCATGCGTCTTTTGTACGACATTCCTAAACCGCTTTCCCGTGCGTTAAAGATTGAACCATGGCCGGGCAGTGGAATCCACCCGCGCCGTTGGATCTGTTGATCTCCATCCGACGACGGATATCCTCTGAAGCTGCTCGCCCGTTATCTCGTGTTCGTCATGTCCTGTGGCCCACCATTGTGCTACTCCCATCAACTTCCAGCCGTTGATCTGTGTTGCAATCTGACGGCCCAGAATCCAGTCTCCTCGTTCTGTTCACTCTGCAGCCACGTCGCCTTCCCACCTGTCCCCCGTACATCCACGTGTCTCACTCCCGCGCGTCTAAGATATTTCCCCTGTCATATATATATACATATGTGTGTTTTCATTCATACCCTTCGTTCTTATTCATTCCTCACGTTCAAACTATTTCACATGGACAAGTCACACTCCATCCGCTTAATCAAAGCCTCCATTGTTTCTCCTCTGCCACTTTGCGTGTTCTTCCCAGTTGACCATGTCTCCATTGTCCTCGTCCCCATCCCTGTCTGGTTTTTCTTAAAATATTTTGTGTTTTTGCAGGTTTGTCGTGATTGATAATCCATCATAATTTTCTACTTTGTGCGCAATAATCAGGAGCATTGCCCTCGACTTTTTTCGAGGAAGAAATTCGAGAGGGAAGCTGAGGTTAGGTGTGTGAAATGACCATCATTAAAGAAAACAAAGATATGAATCTACAAAACCCTCCAGAGAAAATCAAGGGACGCTTGACCCTATATTAAAGGTCTAGGATTTAAATTCAAAATTAAAGGTCGAGACTACAGTACAAAATCGCAAGCTATCTCAGGGTTTTACGGCAGCAGATTTTTCCCTCAGGGAAAGGCAGAACATTGTATATTTTATTATTTGTGTCTTGTTCATAAGGAGATTTTCATCATCCAGCATTTATTTCTAGAGACAGATTGTAAAGTACAGTCATTTATAGTTAGTCATTCACAGTGTGGGTGCGAATGTTTTCCGCCATTTTATTCAAATTGAGTCATTAAATGTGCTCCATCTACCTCCTTCTCTAGAATTCTCTATCTTTTCTATAAAAACCCAAAAAGAAGACATTGTAAGGGTTCCATATTTCTATCAGCAAATTGTGCAGTGAAAAGGCTTTTGTATAAATTTTTTAATATTTATGTATGAAGGTTCAGAGCCCGTAGGGTATCAGTGAGGAGGAGTTATAACTGTAATGAGGATTCTGGTCTTTGGTATCTCACAGTATGTAATCTTCTCTTATGTGTTAATACAATACGTCATTTCATGCTATTTATCTTCTTGTATCATGTTCTAGAATGCGATTGGCTCAGTAGTTTGCAGTAAGGATTCATCCTTGTTGATGCCCTTTCTGGAATTAGTCAAGCGCTTTAAATAGGCCTAGTCATGATATACTGTTCCATGTTCATCTCTTCCATATTTTCTGCTATATCAGTTATTTTAGGAGGGTGCTTTTAAAATGCCAGGATTATGTATGGATTATTGAATTGGCAAGCCCATGCATGGTTTTGTTGTATATCTGGGTATCATTCTAATGTCAGTTGATATTCTCTTATTATTCCTCTCACTGCATCCACTTCCTGATATTTGATTTCTGTGATATATTATTTGAACTGGCCCTCTTTACAGTAGGTTGTCTCTTAACTGTTTGATGCCTTTGTATTGAAATTTTGCATGATGTTCCTACACTATTCTTATCCTTGTACCAGCTTCTGAGAGAGATTGGTCCCATTCTAATCTAATTTCCTTGTTCAAACAAGAGATAGTAAGTGAGCTTTTGGATTGACAACCCAAGCTATATGAAAAGCTCCTTGCTATATTAAGATGTCCTAGGCACTGGTCTATGGCAACTCTAGACTATCTCTAGGGGGTGACAAAATTGTCCACAACATCTTTCTGGCGCCATTTCTGGGGACCGAATTTAAGCATATCAGTTTCCCTTGGCCTCGACAAATTGTTTTCACTCTCTAATCAGGTGAGCACAGAGAGTTGAAGAGTTGCGTATCTCTCCCCTTGGCGACTCCACTGCTTTCATTTGATAAATTTATTGGTAGTCCTGGCTCCTCGCAAGCTACATTTGAGGTCAGATACATCTCAGTCAAAAACACCATACATGTCTGACCCAGAGAATATCATTCATAAAAAATTTTGGAAGGAGAGGAAGTAAGTTCGTGCTGAAAACCCTGAATATTCCATTGAAGATTATCTGCCCTCTTCTTCTCAAGATATCAGAACAGAAAATCCTGAGTTTTACTCAGAAACTTCACGTAGAGGAAGTGCCTGGATTGAAGAAGATTCTCATCCTTCTCCCGAGGCTGAGGAAATCAAAGAAGTCACAGAAGTAGTTGCTGTTAACCGTGAACTATTCCCATCCACACCGCAAGCTTCTTTGCAATATATTCCCATTTTTATTCATACTCCACTTCCTCCTACTCCTCTCCCTTCACTTGTATCTCAGACTTTTGCGCAACCCCCACCTCCTCCAATGGCCAATGTTCCTGCTTTCCTATTGAACAAATATGCACCACTGGCCTTACCCCAAGTGCTAAATGATATGCCACAAGATTATTTGAAGATACTGCTGAGATTTAATGGTGAAAATGAAGTTGATGCTCAGAAATATCTTGAGACTTTATGTTCTTTTGCAGAAAACTTAAACGTTGAACATCTGGACGTGGTCTTGAGATTGTTTGTACAGTCTTTGGAGGGTGAAGCCAGAAAATGGTTCAAGACATTGGGAAATTTTTCTATGACCACCTGGGACCAGATGGAGAATGCTTTTCTCAGGAAGTGGGGAGAAAAGAAAGATCATGGTCAATGTCTTACTGAGTTTAATACTATGAAGAAGAAGCATAATGAAGGGGTATCAGAGTTTATTAAAAGGTTTAAAAAATTGTATTTGAGCCTGCCTCCTGAAATGAAGCCCCATGAAGTTTCCACCAAGATAATTTTCATAGCAGCCTTTGATTTCGATTTTGGATTCTCCTTGAGAGAAAGAAGACCTGCCACTTTGGATGATGCACAGTCAGATGCTTTGGAGTTGGAAGCAAACTTTGCCTCCACTGGGAAGTTAAAAGGAAAATTTGAACAAGATACTAGGAGGAGAGGCAAAGAAGAGGTTTCAACCTCTAATCAGGAAAAGGATTCAGACAGGATGGATGAAATAAGCAAAATGATAAAGAAGATGGTCAAGCTTGAAATGGAAGCTAAGAATGCAGCTCCCAAGAATTTCTATAACGCTCCCAACAGAGGATATAGTCCCCAGTCTAAGAGGCCACCATTGCAGATATTGCCAAGAGAAGCAAAGGAATAGCAAGACCAGGTACCTCATCCCTTGTACCGGGAAGGACCAGCAGATGACTCCACTGGAGATGCAGCTTATGGATTAGAAGATTCGAATCTGGCTTTTTCAAATAATGATGATATGGAATGCCCATTGCAAGACGAATAAGAAGAAGCAGAGATTGACCATTATTGTAAGCAATTTGCTGATTTCATGCAAGCGCAATTTAATGTCAAATATGATCTCAGGTCTTCAAGGAAGAGGACCAGAAATCAGGATCAAGAAGAAGAGCCACCTCAGAAAGAAGCATATGCTCAGAAGGAATCAGCAACAAAGAGAAACATAGAAAAAGGTAAGAATCCTCTAAATATTCCCTTGCAGCATAATGATCATATTCCTTCTTCTTCAAAAATAGTCAGTCCCCCTAATGCTGAGCCTGTGTCAAAATAAATTAAATCTTCAGCTGAAAATAAAGAGTCCAAAGAAGTAGTGATAGAAAAGCCCCCATCTTCTTTCAATCTGCAAAAAGAGCTTGAGAAAATTAAGTTTCCTGTCCCCCTGACTGAACTATTAAAAAAACCTGTATACCAGTCTCAAGTCGCTTCCTTTATGCTTCCTCCTGAAATACCAGTTGCACCTGATAGTTTAAACCTTCAAGAAGAAAGACCCATGGTAGTCTTTGGCCCGCATGTCGAGGAGATAGATCCTTCTACGCCTCCTTTTTATGTCTCCTTAGTTATCCATGACCTGATATTACACAATTGTATGTTAGATTCTGGGGCTTCCCATAATCTTATGCCTTTGTCTGTCATGGAAAAACTAGGACTGCAAATTACAATACCATACAAAGACCTATATTCATTTGATTCTAAAAGAGTTAAGTGCTTGGGAATGATTAAAGATTTAGTGGTCAACTTGGCCCAAATTCCAGCAAAGAATGTGGTCATGGACATTGTGGTTGTTGATATTCCAGCCCGCTTTGGCATGTTGCTGTCAAGGTCCTCGGGTACAAATATTGGGGGATCAATCAAATTAGACTTGACATATGCTACTGTCCCAGTCTTTGGAGGCCAGGAGAGGAGGTTATACAGGGAGAATAGATTTGTTAAAATGGTAACTAAGGCTTACTGCTCAGAGAATTCTCTAGTGTATAACAAGGAGGGAGACTTCTCATGTTTGATGTTAGAAGAAAATCAAAATTATGCTCATGAGCCCCTTTTTGGTCAAATCCAAGCTGAGCAGCCTAAAGAAGATCAGGCATCAGGAATTTGGACTTTGCATTTTGATCGGGAAAATTCAAGAGAAGGCAATGGAGCTGGGGTATTATTAATCTCTCCTACAAGAAAATGGGTGCCACTGTCCTTTAAATTGGAATACGAGGCTACCAACAATGTAGTGTTGGGAAAAATACTTAGAGGGGGGGGGGGTGAATCAGTATTTACATCATACTCAAAAATTTTCACTTTTTCATTCCTTAAAACCCATACGCTACTTTTCTTTAGTAAACTCGCGTATATACGCGGATACCTTTCATTCAACTAGCCTATACACAGAGATCTAAATATGTCATTAGTTCTTTGCTTATATCATTCCATTATTCATTCATCAGATGTTCAATAAGCAGTAAACATGTGTAGTAAGAACAGAATAAACCATCACACAAAGAATCACACATGAACACCAGGATTTTTAGGTGGAAACCCAAGTCGGGAGAAAACCACCGCTGCAGTTTCTCAGCCTTCAATATTTTATTATAGAGAAAACACCTTACAACATATGTAACGCTTGTGAGACTTGACGCTCACAACGGGCACCCACAACGCTCGTTTCGACCTCTCACCGGAGAGGAGCTACAACGACTCGTTTACCAACCTCTCCTGGAAGGGAGCTACGACCCCCTGATCTCGTTTACCAGCCTCACCTGGAAGGGAGCTACAACCCCCTGACTGAAGGCTACAACCCTCAGCACCTCTATGGAACACGTTTCATCAATTTTCACACTGGATCCAAAGCATCCTTTAGGACACCACTTGCAGGCCACGTTTCATCATATTTTCAGACTGGACCCTTTCCATACTTTTAAGTACAAACATACATCACCAATAGATACTTATCAACACAGATCAGATAGCAGAAACACGCTAGAAACGGATGTCGGATATTTTTACAAGGGTTAGCCCGACCAAACCCTGCTCTTGCATAACAGCACTTTCCCTCAGTCGATGCTCCGGCGTGTATCGCGCTATTTCCATATAAACGAACCAACCCTTCTAAGTACCAAATTACATAGCTAATAATTTTTGTTAACAGCATCTGGCGCTTTCTCTTCAATGGCTTGGCAATGTATCTGCGCTTACCATATGCATGAAAATGGCGTGCTGGATCATGAACCATTATAGAGAGCATACTCCCTTAGGATCAGATATTCGATTCGAGATTCAACCCTTTTCTTGAACTGAGATGTTAGCCTCATGCCAGAGATCCAATCACTCCATAAACGGATCTAGTAAATCTGAGATACATTTCAGATCTAGATATCCCGCTTCATCATCTCTTCATTGGTGCATCATAGATTCAGATCTATCATCAAACCTTTACCCTTTCCATACAGATATACTTCACAGAGAAGTATTCATTCAAGCTCAGACATCTTGCACCCTCACTCATGATTTGCACAATGAATTTCTTCTCCTTATATAGGTCTATCCTTTTTCAATACCACGGGCCAAAGCAATACCATGAGCCTTCAATACCATGAGCCAAATCAATACCATGAGTCTTCAATACCACGGGCCCCTGTTTTTTCACTTTTTGAGCGCTTTTTGCCCATACGCGACTTGGAACATTCTTTTCCGCGTGCATACGCGACTTGCTTTAGACAGATCCGCGTATTCATAGAGACATACTCTTTTCATCAATATTTAGCACATGCTGACTTCTTTTCTTCACTGCCTTCTGTACACACTGTAGATACATCAGATTTACTTCTTCAAGAACATATTCTACCAAGCGCAACTTCATCAAGTAAGTTGCCATCATCTTCATCAAGAGGATTGTCAGTCAAGGACAACACTCAGCATCATATTGCTAACTAACATTATATCACATCAGACACTTAGCATCATATTGCTAACAGACATCATATCACATCAGATTTACATCATTTACCAAGTCCATCAAGTCAAGCATAACTTCATCAGGTGTATTGCCATCAAGGACAACACATGTCAACTGTCACATGCCTTCATCTTCATTTAGTGGGTTGTCATCAAGGAAAACACTCTGCATCATATTTCCAACAATCTCCCCCTTTGGACTTGATGGCAACCACGATGGTGTTTGGTTACCACAACAGATAAGTATATTGACACCATGTCACTCTCCCCCTTTGACATCAAGGGCAAAGGGAAGATCAAAACCAGTGGATCAAAACCAACACACTCTCCCCCTTTGACATCAAGGGCAACGGGCGGATCAAAACCAACATACTCACCCCCTTTTCTCCTCATGTAGAAGAAGCGTTCTGTAGATCTGATGTATACTGAAGTGACCAAGCTCCCCCTGAGTTCATGCTGAATCTTCAAACATATTTTTCAATGAAGTACATGACTCTATAAACTTCCTATCACCAAAAGACTCAAAATTACATCAAATATCCAACCAAGTGGATTTACATATAAGACTCAAGTACCCAACCAAGTGGGTTTACATATAAGACTCAGCTACCCAACCAAGTGGGTTTACAAAATTTGACTCAGCTACCCAACCAAGTGGGTTTAAAAATTAGACAAGTCCTTACATGGCTGAATATTACAATTTTACATCATGGGTCTCAACATGACCTTTTCATCAAACTACCAATATAACTTTAAGACCAACACCAGAAAGTCCTCAAGAAAGAGAACATATTTCAGAACCATCATAATGTCAACACTGCATTATACTCAGCAACACTAATGCTCCCCCTGCATCTGTGCATCCAAGCATTCTTTTCATATGACTAAGGCTCCCCCTTAGTTTGTGCATCCTGAACACTTTTACCAACAAATCATCAAGGCATCTTTATCAAAACATGAGGAATAGAATTATGAAAACTGGAACACCACCAGATATACCAAACAGTATCAGAGATACCAAACATCACTGCAGTAGTGCTGAAGAGAGCTGACTCCAAGCAAAAATTTGTCAGCAATCAGACATACGCAGTTTTCTGTGCAGGAACTCGCGTATATACGCGACTGTGTTTCAGGAAACCCGCGTATCCACTACCATCTTCTATATTTTGACCAGATTTGATCCTCTTTGAGGAAAAGACAGTGTTCAGTTTCTTTCTGAGATATTTGAATGCTTCCCTGGACTACAGATAGAATAGAGTAGTTGTGTCTTCAAGCGTCATCCAATGGTGGTAACATAAGCGCATTAGTAACCAAGTCTTCATATTCTGTGCAGCATCAATACATTCTTTCCAAGAGAGATTATCATACCAGAACAACATCTTCAAATATGTGTCAAGCAATCATCCATGTGGTCCAATATCACCATGATCTTCAAGATTTAACATGAAGTAACATATGTAGGCAAAAGATCTCAACCATAGTAACATACTCTGCATGATCTCTTCTTATTTCTGAATCAACCGACATCAAACTCATCCATGTGTGAGTACAAAAGATACTTATCAACAACCAGGGCTCAAAGTCTCATCACAATAAACCATGTACTAAGTCATCATCATTTTGAGCATGAGTATCACAATAACCAAAGAATAAGCAATCATATTGCCAACAATGCAATTATTAGTATTCAATCTGGTGCTCCCCCTAAACCAGTGCTCTTCCTTAACTTGTGCAATCTGAAACACCTTCAACAGTAAGTTATTAGCAACAATCTCTGCATGATTTGTCCTCATTTCTGAATTATAAGACTTTCATCTCAACAACGAATGCTCTTCATCATAAAGCAACCAGCCTTCATCCATAATCTTCAACACAAGAACCCATGTATCATTTCATTATCATGAGTATAACCAGAATAATGCTAACAGTGCAATCATCAGCAGTCAGATGGATGCTCCCCCTGGACTTCTGCTCCAGATCTTCAGCTATCAGATAAATTCTCTCATCATCAAAGCATACGCGTCTGTGTCAGCTGGAACTCGCGTGTATACGCGACTTTGTTTCATTGAACCCGCGTATGGAAAAGTGAAGCATAGAAAATTTTCATCTTCCTTTATTTCCTCCTGAGCTTGTACCTCCTGTACCTGTCCTTTCCACATCAGATGCGCTGTCAGAAGTAAACATAACCAGAATAATCAAATCAACTAAGAGAGTCATCATGCATTGCTCCCCCTGTGACGATACATTACTAAAACTCATAATGTATCCCACATCATTCCTACAGTCAATAAGAAAAGTCAGCTTCAGAAGCAGATGACTGCAGTAGGGTCTGAATTCCCTACGTTTCTGATCGGTCCTCCTTCTTTTTCCAAATTTTCTTGAGCTTTCCAACTGTGTGCTGAAAATTGTCCACTTTCCCAGATCTGTTCATCCTGCATTCTTTTTCTACATGTCCATACTTGTTACAAGCATAAAATCTCATGTGGCCAGAGAAATAAACATAAGAATCATAATGAGCTTTTCTATTCTTCCTTCTATTACAATCAGCTGCTTTATGTCCATACTTGTTACATGAGAAACAATATCCCCTGAAGAAACCAGAGTACTTTTCTATGTAGGATTTGTTTGTTTGAGGCTGAAATGATCTGCTCCTGCAATTTGCTGCAACATGCCCATAATTATGACATTTAAAACATTCAACGTTCTTCGTCAGAAACTTCTGGACCCCAATCACTATCTGATTCATTTTTGTCAAATTCAGCTATCTCCTTACTTTGAGTAGCCTTCTTCTTTGCCATGAGCACTTGTAGAGCTTGGTCAGAATCTTCTTCATCTTCACTTTCACTATCATAGTCTTTGCATATACAGTTAAGTAAAATACAAGAACAACGATCAATACCTGTTTCATCTCCTTCAATTTCTTCTATACATGATTTCTGAGGCTTCTTCTTTCTTTGAGTAACCTTCTTCTTTTGCTTCTTTCCCATTGCGACGGATCTCCTTCAAGCGATCAAGCTTCTACAGAAGGACCACGCTCTGAAACCAATTGTTGGGAAAAATACTGAGAGGGGGGGGGTGAATCAGTATTTACAACATACTCAAAAATTTTCACTTTTTCATTCCTTAAAACCCATACGCTACTTTTCTTTAGTAAACTCGCGTATATACGCGGATACCTTTCATTCAACTAGCGTATACACAGAGATCTAAATATGTCATTAGTTCTTTGCTTATATCATTCCATTATTCATTCATCAGATGTTCAATAAGCAGTAAACATGTGCAGTAAGAACAGAATAAACCATCACACAAAGCATCACACATGAACACCAGGATTTTTAGGTGGAAACCCAAGTCGGGAAAAAACCACCGCTGCAGTTGCTCAGCCTTCAATATTTTATTATAGAGAAAAAATCTTACAACATATGTGCTGGCGCAGACTTGACCAGCACGCAGGCACCCACCTGCGCTCGTTTACCAGCCTCTCCTGGAAGGGAGCTCCAACCCCCTGACTCGTTTACCAGCCTCTCCTGGAAGGGAGCTACGACCCCCCGATCTCGTTTACCAGCCTCACCTGGAAGAGAGCTACGACCCCCTGACTGAAGGCTACAACCCTCAGCACCACCTTGGACCACGTTTCATCAATTTTCACACTGGATCCAACAACTTCAATAGAACACAACTTGCAGGCCACATTTCATCATATTTTCAGACTGGACCCTTTCCATACTTTTAAGAACAAACATACATCACCAAAAAATACTTATCAACACAGATCAGATAGCAGAAACACAGCAGAACAGATCAGATATTTCATACCCTTTGTTTCAGCAAACCCTAGTTTGCATACGCGCTTTCCTTTCTCTGATGTCGCGTATATACGCGCTACCTTCCATATAAACCAGCGTATACTTCAGTACAAATTACAAAGCTAATTTTATTGTGCATACGCGCTTTCTCTTCAGCGAAGCCGCGTATATACGTGCTTCCTCTTCGGCGAAGTAGCGTATAGATCTTCAACCATTATAGAGCAGCATACTCCTTCAGATCAGATATTCAGTTTAGATTCAACCCTTTACTTCAGACAGATGTTCGCCTCATCACAGATCCAATCACTCCATAAACAGATCTAGCAAATACAGATACATTTCAGATCTAGATATCCCGCTTCATCATCTCTTCATTGGTGCATCATAGATTCAGATCTATCATCAAACCTTTACCCTTTCCATACAGATATACTTCACAGAGAAGTATTCATTCAAGCTCAGACATCTTGCACCCTCACTCATGATTTGCACAATGAATTTCTTCTCCTTATATAGGTCTATCCTTTTTCAATACCACGGGCCAAAGCAATACCATGAGCCTTCAATACCACGAGCCAAATCAATACCATGAGTCTTCAATACCACGGGCCCCTGTTTTTGCATTTTTTGAGCGCTTTTTGCCCATACGCGACTTGGAATGTTCTTTTCCGTGTGCATACGTGACTTGCTTTAGACAGATCCGCGTATTCATAGAGACATACTCTTTTCATCAAGATTTAGCACATGCTGACTTCTTTTCTTCACTGCCTTCTATACACACTGTAGATACATCAGATTTACTTCTTCAAGAACATATTCTACCAAGCGCAAGTTCATCAAGTAAGTTGCCATCATCTTCATCAAGAGGATTGTCATTCAAGGACAACACTTAGCATCATATTGCTAACTAACATTATATCACATCAGAAACTTAGCATCATATTGCTAACAGACATCATATCACATCAGATTTACATCGTTTACCAAGTCCATCAAGTCAAGCATAACTTCATCAGGTGTATTGCCATCAAGGACAACACATGTCAACTGTCACATGTCTTCATCTTCATTTAGTGGGTTGCCATCAAGGACAACACTCTACATCATATTTCCAACATGTAGCTGAATACGAAGCACTCTTATTGGGACTACAGACAGCTAGAAACATGGGCATCCAATGTTTAAAAGTCATGGGAGACTCTGAGATTGTGGTAAGACAGATCAAAAATCAATGCCAAACTAAACATCCACGGCTGAGAGCTTATAGAAATGAAGTGTGGGACATGATAGAAAATTTATTCTCAGCATTTAACATACAGTTCATGCCCCGGGAGCAAAACATAATAGTAGATTCTCTTACTGTGGCTGCCAGCACATTCCATCCTCCTCAGAATCCACTTTTAAGATACGAAGTGGAGGTACATTACAGACCATCCATTCTAGATAATATAAAGCATTGGCAGGTATTTGAAGATGATGAAAAGATGAAGAGATTCATGGAGACAGTGGGAGAATTCTCCAATACGGAGATTGATGATAGTGAGGAGGAAGAAGTTGAAAATATTGCAGAAAACAGATGGGAAGAGAAAATAGCAGGTAATAGAGTGCTGCAGTTGAAAGGTAATATTATACCTAGAGGGCTGGTGCCTCTAGAAATATTATTTAACAAAGATGACATTCCATTGCAGCCAAACAAGGTGACAGAAGAAGATGAAGTGGGATATTTGAATCTGGGTACTTATGCTGAGCCCAAAATTGTAAAATTATCTAAAAGAGTCCTAGAAGAATATAAAGAAAAATATCTGAAGTTGTTTCAATCTTATAAAGATGTATTTTCATGGTCCTATCAGGACCTAAAAACTTTTGATGTTAATATAATGCAGCATAAAATTCCTTTGAGGGAAGATGCAAAGCCTTATAAGCAAAAGCTCAGACAGATAAATCCCCTACTGCTTCCCTCTATTGAAAAAGAAGTCAAGAAGCTACTGAAAGCTAAAATAATTGTGCCATTGAGATACTTAGAATGGGTGACAAACCTTGTTCCTGTTCGAAATAAAAATGGAGAAATAAGGCTATGTGTGGATTTCAGGAATTTAAACAGAGCATCTCTCAAGGATAATTATCCACTGCCTAAAATGGACCACATCCTGCAGAAAGTGGTGGGAGCGTCTAGAATGTCAATGATGGATGGTTTTTCTGGTTATAATTAGGTAGCTGTGTTTCCAGAAGATCAAAAGAAGACTACTTTTACCACGCCATGGGGAACATTTATGTATGCCAGGATGCCATTTGGATTAATTAATGCAGGAGCTAATTTTCAGAGGTCAATGGACATAGCCTTTGTTGGGGAGCAGGACAAGTTTTTGGTGGTATATCTTGATGATATTACAGTGTTTTCAAAGAATTATGATGAGCATATTGAGCATTTAAGAAGGACTTTTGAAAAATGCAGGAGGTATGGCCTATCCCTCAACCCTCAAAAATCTTTATTTGCATTAGATGAGGGAAAAATCTTAGGGCACATTGTAACTAAAGATGGTGTGAAAATTGACCCTAAGAGAGTTGAAGTAATAAACAGTATTCCTTTACCAAGGAATAAGAAAGAAGTACAGGTGTTTTTGGGAAGAATCAATTTTCTGAGAAGGTTTATTTCTAACTATGCTAAAATAGTTAGGCATATAACTGATATGCTGAAAAAAGAGAGTGAAGTAAAATGGTCCCAGGAGTCTAGAGATGCTTTCACCAGAATAAAACAAGCATTTTCTGAAGCTCCCATGTTAGCTGGGCCAGATTATACAAAACCATTTATGATATTTTCATTTGCTTCACCCCACACCATTGCAGGAGTCTTATTGCAGAGAAATGAAGAAGGATATGAACAGCCTATAGCTTTCTTCAGTCAAGTACTGCATGATGCTGAATTAAAATATAATATATTGGAGAAGCATGCATATGCCCTAGTAAAGTCCCTTAAAGCTTTTAGAACTTATATTTTTCAATCTCACATTATTGCATATGTTCCCACCACAGCTGTCAAAGACATTCTTGTTCAGGGGGACAGCGAAGGTAAAAGAGGAAGATGGATTGCAAAAATACAGGAGTACGATTTGGACATAAGGCCTACTAAGCTAATTAAAGGACATGGGCTTGCGAAGATGTTATCTGAATCAAATCATCAAGCTTTGGGCATTAATTTATCCATGATAGCAAATGAAGAATCTGAAAAAGAAGGAGAGCAGCAAGGACTGGAGATGGCCACTCAAAGGATACATAGCCCTTGGTACAAAGAAATTGTTGAATATCTTTTAACACTTAGTTGTCCTCCGAGTTGTGATAAGATAAAATACAGAGCTATAATAATGAAATCCCAGAAAGACATAATTGCCAATGGGCAGCTATATTGGAGAGACCCTTCAGGTATATTACTATTATGCCTCACATAAAATGAAGTAGAAAGTATAATGACAGAATTTCATGAGGGAATATGTGGAGGACATTACAGCTGGAGGGATACAGCTCAAAAGATCCTAAAGGCTGGGTTTTACTGGCCAAAACTATTTAGAGATGCTTTTGCTTGGGTCAGGGCATGTGACAAGTGTCAAAGGTTTGCAGAAAGAAAGAAATCAGCAGCTTTTCCTTTGATTCCTATTCATGTAAATGAACCATTTCAAAAATGGGGATTAGATTTTATAGGAGAGATACATCCCCCATCAAGTGGCCAATATAAATGGATACTAACAGCCACAGATTATTTTACAAAGTGGGTGGAAGCCATACCTACAAGAAACGCTACGGATGCTGTGATAATCAAGTTTATGGAGGAAAATATCATATCTAGGTTTGGCTGTCCTGCCATAATTGTAACTGAAAATGCACAAGCTTTCAAATCTGCCAGGTTTGTAAATTTCTGTTAGCGATATAATATCATATTGACTCACTCTACTGCTTATTATCCACAGGGAAATGGCCTAGCAGATTCTTCTAATAAAACCCTGGTGAGGGCCCTAAAGAAAATAATAAATGAGAATCAGAAGAATTGGGACTCCCAATTAAAATTTTATCTATGGGCGAATAGGATAACCAGTAAGAGAGCAACAGGGAAATCTCCCTACGAATTGGTGTATGGGCGAGCAGCAGTGTTTCCTGTGCAATTGGCATTGCCGGTAGCATGTTTTATGCAAGAAAGTCAGGAAGAACCAGATGACATGATCAGAAGGATTAATCAACTGGTAGAATTAGAGGAAACACGGAACCAGGTAAATCAGAGATTGATAGAGTATCAGGAGAAAATGAAGAATGTATTTGATCGGCACGCGAAAGACAGGAAATTCCAAATTGGAGACCTGGTTCTTAGATGGGATGTCCGAAGAGCAGAGAAAGGAAAGCATGCCAAATTTGACCCATTATGGTTTGGCCCATTCAAAATTGCAAATCAGGGAGGAATAATATTTTCATGTTAGAAAACCTACAGGGTGATCTGCTGGATGCCCCTGTGAATGGCCAATTCCTCAAGCCATACTTTGAATTTTGATCCAGGCTGGGGCGCTTGACTGTATTATATTGTATATAAGTGGTTTTAGTTTTTATCTTCATAAATAAAAGGATGCTGGCAATTACCTGAATAAGCGCAGGGGAATTGAAAAACATAATGAAATATTCAGTGGTCTGCGTGTTCTCGACATGCCCGAGGACGACCATGTCGTCCCCAGATGGAGATGATGTTGTGCATATTCCCCCTCCATTTAAATTTTGACCATCAGTTCCCTTTGGATCTGTTCCAAATATATTTCGTAGTCAAAAACCTCCATATTGCGCTCACCGCCACCTTTTCCGCTCAAAAATACATTATCCAAATGTTAAAAACCCACTATTAAAATTATATTGAGCCAAAGCCCCAGGGTCTTAGCCCGTTTTCCTGTCGTCATCACATGACCCGAGCCCGAAAACCACAAGCCAAAAGGAAAGGGAGCTTATTGTTTTATGTTTCGGGCGCAATTGTGGCCGTCCGATCGAGTTCAATCAATGGAGCGGCGACCGTTCTACGTGTTGGTCCCCGCGCGCAGAAAACCAGCGGTAAATCCCGCACCACTTCCACCGAGCTGGCGGTATTTACCATGGGGGCAGTGATTCCATTAAAAACATGCCACGCGTCTTTTGTACGGCATTCCTAAACCGCTTTCCCGCGCGTTAAATATTGAACCATGGGCGGGCAGCGGAATCCTCCCGCGTCGTTGGATCTGCTGATCTCCATCCGACGACGGATATCCTCTGAAGCTGCTCGCCCGTTATCTCGTGTCCGTCATGTCCTGTGGCCCACCATTGTGCTACTCCCATCAACTTCCAGTCGTTGATCTGTGTTGCAATTCGACGGCCCAGAATCCAGTCTCCTTGTTCTGTCGACTCTGCAGCCATGTCGCCTTCCCACTATCCCCTGTACATCCACGTGTCTCACTCCCGCGCGTCTAAGATATTTCCCCTGTCATATATATATATATATATATATATATATATATATATATATATATATATATATATACGTGTGTTTTCATTCATACCCTTCATTCTTATTCATTGCTCACGTTCAAACTGTTTCACATGGAGAAGTCGCACTCCATCCGCTTAATCGAAGCCTCCGTTGTTTCTCCTCTGCCACTCTGCGTGTTCTTCCGAGTTGACCATGTCTCCATCGTCCTCATCCCCATCCCTGTCTGGTTTTTCTTAAAATAGTTCGTGTTTTTGCAGGTTTTCCACGGTCGATGATCCATCATAATTTGTTGCTTTGTACGCGGAAATCAGGAGCATTGCCCTTGACTGTTTCCGAGGAATAAATTCAAGGGGGAAGCTGAGGGTAGGTGTGTGAAATGACCATCATTAAAGAAAACAAAGATATGAATCTACAGAACCCTCCAGAGAAAATCAAGAGACATATCGACCTGTATTGAAGATCTAGAATTTAAATTCAAAATTAAAAGGGCTGAGAGTACAATGCACAATCACAAGCTATCTCAGGGTTTTACGGCAGCAAATTTTTCCCTCAGCGAAAGGCAGAACATTGTATATTTTATTATTTGTGTCTTGTTCATAAGGAGATTTTTATCATCCAACATTTATTTCTAGAGACAGATTGTAAAGTACAGTCATTTATAGTTAGTCATTCACAGTGTGGGCGTGAATGTTTTCCGCCATTTTATTCAAATTGAGTCATTAAATGTGCTCCATCTACCTCCTTCTCTAGAATTCTCTATCTTTCCTATAAAAACCCGAAAAGAAGACATTGTAAGGGTTCCAGATTTCTATCAGCAGACTGTGCAGTGAAAAGGCTTTTGTATACATTTTGTAATATTTCTGTATGAAGGTTCAGAGCCCGTGAGGTCTCGGTGAGAGTTATAAACAGCAATAGGATTAGGGTCTTTAGTATCTACGATGTAATCTTCTATTATGTGTTAATACAATACGTCATTTCATGCTATTTATCTTCTTGTATCATGTTCTAGAATGCGAGTGGCTCAGTAGTTTGCAGTAAGGATTCATCCTTGTTGATGCCCTTTCTGGAATTAGTCAAGCGCTTTAAATAGGCCTAGTCATGATATACTGTTCCATGTTCATCTCTTCCATATTTTCTGCTATATCAGTTGTTTCAGAAGGGTGCTTTTAAAATGCCAGGATTATGTATGGATTCTTGAATTGGCAAGCCCATGCATGGTTTTGTTGTATATCTGGGTATCATTCTAATGTCAGTTGATATTCTCTTATTATTCCTCTCACTGCATCTCCTTCCTGATATTTGATTTCTGTGATATATTATTTGAACTGGCCCTCTTTATAGTAAGTTGTCTCTTAATTGTTTGATGCCTTTGTATTGAAATTTTGCATGATTTTCCTACACTATTCTTATCCTTGTACCAGCTTCTAAGAGAGATTGGTCCCATTCTAATCTAATTTCCTTGTTCAAACAAGAGATAGTAAGTGAGCTTTTGGATTGACAACCCAAGCTATATGAAAAGCTCCTTGCTATATTAAGATGTCCTAGGCACTGGTCTATGGAAACGCTAGACTATCTCTAGGGGGTGACAAAATTGTCCACAACAGGTTGCAAGATCCTCCCTCTTTTGAAGGGTCAGTGTCTCTATGAATGATAGTATGCAAGCTTTGCTCAGACCCCTCTGTCTCACAGTGAATCTCGGTGTCTGCTACAGATGGTGAGGCTGCTGCCTGAGGGAGTGCATTAGGACTTTGAATGGAAACAATTATGGGTCCTATAGATGCTTGAGATTCAACTTTCCTAACGATTTCATCTATATATATTTATCTCCCAAGTATCACTGGTCCTTTGAGTTGTGAGAATGGTTGCGAATGATTTCAGATTTCTTCTATCTTCTTCTTCCTAGGTATAAAACAAGAGCACCTACCCTACAGTTCTTTGTACAACTTGCTGGTGAGTGGGCTAAAGGGAAAGCATGTTGCTTGTCGATATGCAGGTTCTTACCTCTCGTTTTCAATACCCAATTCTTCACATCAATGGAGAAATATGAATAAGGGAGATGACTCTTAACACTCTCCCTGACAAAGGTGCCAAAATTTTGGTTCTGAAAGAGGTCACTTTTTATGGACAACTCTAGTGCTTCCTCATTTAATTATCAACCTGGGGTAAGTATTTTTATTCCAAGAGTGTCGGCACAATATATGCGAGTCATTTTTCCTACAGATGCTCCTTGTCAATTATGAGGGAGAACTTACTAACTTCCTAAATTTGGATGGGTTTCTAACCTAGGATTGAGCAACAGGAATTTGTGTTTCTCTAATGGAATGAAGCAACAGTTTAATAGAAATGAACAAAAATCTAGATAAACCAAGTAGACATTAAACTAAACAATGATGGAATTGAATAGAACAACAATCTAACTAAGCTAATCAGTAATGGAATTGAATTGAATCAACAGTCTAGCTAACTAAGCAATAATGGAACAACAATATAACTAGCTGTGCAGTAATGGAACAACAAGATAACTAAGCTGGATAGTAATGAAACAAAAATATTACTGAAGCAGATTAAATAACTCATACATCAATAAATTAAGTAATTTTGCAATGGAGTTCTCTTTATGACTTAATTAATAAACATTGATTGATGGTTGAACTCTTCATTATGGTAGAAAGAGAATGCAATTCATAAAGAAAGATAATGTTAAAATTAACTTATTCTACGATCTGTAATTCAAATGAAATGATATCAAAGGAACTGGAACTATCTATTGATAACAAAACATTGCCGTAAGTCGGAAAATACGATTGCACTTGTCTTGCTTTAAGAATGCAATTTCTAACAATCCTGAAGAAAGAGAACTGTATTTGTATTGAATGGAAATATATGTTAGAACTACATCATATTCATAAGCATCGGTTCTGTAACTACACAAAGTATTAAAATGTGTGTGGAGCTTCTAGAGGTTGGGCCGATACCACCAGAAGCCTTAGCACTGTAAAAACTTCAAAATATGATTGTTCAAGGCTCTATATTAAATCTAGTGATGTTACAAAAATGTAATTATATAGACTATTCTGATTTTTCTATGATAGAATGAATTTCCTATCTCCTTTCTGAATCCCCTTCTCCTCCTTCCTTTTCCCATTTAAAGGTGATTTCAAAATTTTGAAAGTGTTTCTCAAATGAAAACTCACTACGTGTGGCTATCTTTTTAGTTCTCGGACTCGGATTCGTTTGTTTACCTTCTACCAGCCACTGGAATTGCTAGAATTTCATATTCTCACGTTCCTTGGTTGGCTTCCATTCCCTATTGTTCCAGGCATTCTGCTTTCCTACATGTGGAGATAAGAGAAGTTAGTTTCTTATTATCAAAAACATCATTTTCATCATTAGTCCAATTGTTCCCGTTCTCATGATCTTTTATTCTTTATTGTTAATATGAAGAGGGATTTCCTCGAAATTATAAGATAATTTGAAGAATTTAGAGGGTGAGAATTATACCTTAATGGAGCATAAATGGAGCACTCATAATAGTTCACAAGAGAGCAAGAATTTGAGTTAAGTAGATTTATGCTAGCGATATCACAGCTCTTGGAGGTATTGCGCATCTACTCTGATACTGCTAGATTGTTGATGATGGATGTGATGAGGATGGGACTAAAGCTAGATGAGTGATAGTGAATCGATCAATTGGTTTTACTCTTCCTTCTACTTCATAATAAAGTCATTTTTTCCTTTCCTAATGCAGGTGTGAATGATGTTATATGTGTATTTCTAGTTTTAATCGATTCAATTTGTTTAACTTGAATAGATCGTATTGCCTTTATGTTGTTTTTTTTCTTCTGTTTTCCATTGCAGGTATCAATTAAGAAAGTTAAGTTGGATTGAGAGCGATGAAAGCGACGAAGGGAGGTGAGGAAAAGCGAACATATTACAACTAGGTTTTACTCCCTTTATCTATTCATTTTCAGGAAAAGGTCAAATATCTTTCTTTCTTTTTTTCTAAGTGAACCACCACACTTAGGGGAAGCATACTTATCCTTAGGGTTGATTTTCGTAAAAAAAATTGGTGACCATACTAGGGATAGATGTATCATCCCTGGTGGTTTTTTCCTTGTCCATCCACATCTAGTAGACTTTACCTACTTAAGTTCAGTCATTTGAATGTGTCTTAGCAAAATTAGTGTGTTTGATTTTTTTTTCAGAGAGTCCTCTGGCACCAACGCACTGTTGGTCTTAACATAGTGCTCTGTATATCGATTTTGACTTATGGATAGTGCTCTGCAATGCATTTTCCCCCACTCAGGGGTGCGTTCCCCCTATGACCAACCAAAATCTATCATATTTTGCCTTTCAAAAATTATTTTCAGTGTCTTGCTTGCTGAATTTTTGATTAATTGATTCCCTCTAGAGACTAGATTGCCTCAACTCTTCTTGCCTTACTTTGGATTTGTTTGATTAATGTTTCTTTTTTTTTCTTTGTCATTGTCAAAAAGTTCCAAAGTTAAATTTTACATTTCATCAATTCATTATTTTCAAAAAGAGAAATTTCTGTTTCAGTATTTGTTTCTCTTGAAAGTTTGAGTGATTGTCTATGCATTAGTTTCTTTTTCATTCATCTAAACTTAAAAGAAATTGAAAAGAAAAACATGCATTTGCATATGGGGATTGTGAGTGCGGCATAGGCATAGTTTACAGAAATTTCATTCATATGTTCTCATTGTTGGTTGCATACAATATGATTGCTCTATCCCTTGTAGCTATTTTTTTTCATTGTCGAAAATAAATTTGAAACGAATTCTTATCATTCTAATTGCATTCTAGAAATGTTCAATATATATCATGGTGAACCTAAAATACAAACTGATAAGAAAGATCAACATAAAATTTATCTGAATTTATCCAAGGAAGAATTGTAACATTAACGACAACATTTAAAGGTATATCATAGAATATTTGCTCCCGCGTAGTTAAACATAGTAGCTGGGATTAATTTTCTGTGATACATTCTGAGGGTGATGCCTCATTCCACATACGTAAGTATATCGGAGCTTATGCACATACTTTCAGGTATATCAGGTGGTGTTCTGGTATGAAAAGTATAAGGGAATGCTCTCACTATGTTGTTTCACATTAGACAGTGATAATATAGATTAGGTCTCCATGTACCTTCATGTATATTTCTGAGGACAAATTTAGGTTGCTTATCATCAATATGTAACTGAGTCGGCTGCCTTGTCCCTGTGATGCACTGAACATAACATTCTGGGAGATTGCGTGCACGTACATAAGCCCTTTGTTTACTAGGGTGGTATATTATAGTTCATAGTTTCTTGGTAAACCTTTTTCCTAGCATTACCCTCTCTTTTTTTATTTTTTTTTATTATAAAATCAATCAACATTCATGGAATAATATCAACCCTTTACCCGTCATTCAGGTAGGATAGTGAATAAAACTCTATTACCACCAGAAGATACACCTAGTAGATGAAGGAGCGCTCATCCTACCGAGTCCAGTACCTCTGGAGCTCTTGGTGCTACATCATATGATATACCAAAGACATATGATCCTTTGAGTACTGAGTCTCGAGTCATTTCGAATGATCACAATTTATCTGCTACTATCAAGATGGAACACTCACAGTTACCTGAGGACACTGAAATTCAATCTAGTGAAATGGTAAATCCAGAACCCAAGCTTGTCCAACTAGAAGTCGATCCAGAACCCATTGCACTTTTACAAGAACATATTGATCTCTAATTCGAAAAAAAATAAGTTTTCCGATGAAACCGTTTGACCCTCAGTCATCTGTAATCTTCGAGTCTTCCTCTTTACCGCAAAGTTTACTACCTGAAATTTATCTCGGGCCTGACGGTGAAGTGCTTCCACCTGGTTTGATTTTGATAGAGGAAGAACTTCAAGAAAATAAAACCCCTTCAACTCCCATTCATTTTTGGTTGGGGCTTCGTTTATCTCAATCTTTTCCTCGTTTTACCTAATCTTCTCCTATTGATCTTTTTCACTATCAAGTTCCCATAGCTTCGTTAGAGTATTTGCTGCGTTATTTAACCATGGTAGAGACAACATCCAAGTTTGTACCATGTATTAAAGTTGTGACAACATCTACCTTTTCTTCATCTTCAATGTATTCAATGACACATGTGTCTCATCCTTATGGTGGTATATCTGTCCCACTGGGGTACTAGGATTTTTATGGAACCTACTTTTGTGCCTACTCTAGTCATTAGAGAAATTTTGAGGTCTAAAATGAGCCTCCTAAGAAAAATGTACAACCAAAATAAACCTTATAAGAACCAATAGGATTCAATATGATGATGTCAACCATGAGGGATGATTCACCATTTTTGGGGTAAAAAATTAAAAGTATTAAAAATTAATAAAATAATAAAACTACTTTTTTTAACTTGTATTTTCAACTTATCTCCCTCTGGTTTTACTAAAATTTCGAGTGGGATTATTCATTGGATGCAAAATTTAATTCCTCATCCAATGAGTACACATGATGCATACTTTCTATGGACCCTACTACACAAAAAGTGAGAAATACATGAAAAAACGTTATTGCAATCATTTTTTTCATGTATTTCTCATTTTTTGTGTAGCAGGGTCCATCAAAAGTATGAAAAATGGGTACTCCTTGGATAAGGAATCAAATTATTCATCCAAATAGTGTTCCCTCTCGATATTTTAGTAAACCCACAGGGAGATAAGTTGAAAATATGAGTTGAAAAAGTAGTTTTTTTTTTGTCCCTACAAAGTTTGATGATGTAACCTAATATTATTTGATTATTTCCACTATTATTTTATAATTTCCTTAGGAGGCGCATTTTAGACCTCAAAATTCTCCTAATGCCAGGGACTTCACCCATGTCATCATTTGGAATTCTATCTGGTTCATCTCTTAGGAGTATTGAACGACCTGATTCTCAATATTAGGTTGGTCCATCTAACTACCATCCATATTATCGAGTATCTGTTGGATACCCATCATATGAAAGTCGGTATGTACAATAAAATTATACTCCATATGCTAGGGGACCACAGATGTTCGGTCCATATGGAATTACTCCATCGTTTTTAGGTCAATCATATGATAAAATGCATGTTTTCCAATGGCAACCTACTTTTCCTATTAAGCCGCAAACGGTTGTGTATCATTATCAACCAGTTCAGCCTATTGCATCTATGCCTACTATGCATGTTATTTATTCTATGGTTGTTGGAAAGTCTCCTCAAGTGGGTCCTTCAACCACTAACGCTCATGTTTCGGGTCTACATTCTTCTTCTTCCCAGGATGGTATTCTAAAAGCATCTATATCGGGAATTTCACAACCATAGGCTAGTTTACCTTTGTCACAAGATTCTATTGGCCTTGTCTATTCACAACCAGGTCTGAATTATCTTGGTGGGAAACATTTTAATCAGGTAAAATGGTAACCACATCAACCATTCCCACAACATCAAGCTTATCCAGGTCCTAGTCAACAAGCCTACCACTATCTAGGTTACCAACAACAGAATCCATTTTTTGGTATGCAAAGGCCTATTTCCCAAGCAATTCCATCTTATCGTGGTTATGCTCAGCCTAAAATTAATTGACAGTTGCCATTTTTCGCAACATTAGAGTTACCTGATTTAAATTAGCTCACCAATGATCCCATTCATCATTTACCTTGATGGTCAGTGATTACTCATAAATTACCCTCGAACATTCCAAAATTCAATGGACATTTTGTAGAAGACCCGTTTATGCATGTCATGAATTATCATTTATGGTGTCCATCTAATTCCTTAAATGATGATTCTATTAGATTGTGTATTTTCCAGCGAAATATTATTGGTTTGGTTGCGAAGTGGTACATTGAATTACCACGAGCTTCATTCGATAACTTCACATCTTTAGCCACTAATTTTATAACCCAATTCTAGCTAGCCATCAGATATGAAATTGGAACGAAACTTTTGAAAAGCTTTAAATAGACCACTTCTACTCATATATCGGATCATATACATGAGTGGCATCATCGCCATCAAATGGTTAAAAAAAAATTTCCTGGTCAGCTTTTGGCTGAGTGGTTTTTAAAGTCCTTGTTGCCATCTATCACTGAGGATGTGACCAAAGGCAGTGTTGTCACTAAAGAGCAAGTAATTTCTTGTCCCCAATATCTGGATTTGATTTACACTTAGTCTAGTATGCTCTATGAAAATATTTCAAATGTGTCGCGACTAAATTTTACTATTCCTCCTGCACCATCTGGTGAGGACATTCATGCCGACGATGGTGTGATTGGTTTTGCAAGCGCTCCGACAGCAGGTTGACTATTTGGTCTTATAATTGTTGTTTCAAATCAAAAACCTATTGCATATAATCCTACATATTCTTTTGAAATCCATGTCGTGTCATCAGACAAAGGAAAAAGTAATAAGAAACCTGGAAATAGGAAGAAGGGGAAAGATAAGAAGAAATCAAATTCATCACTGCAGGAAAAATCATTTGATTAATATGGTTCTTTTGGGAAACCTCATTACCCTTTTTTGATATGTAATGGGGATAAGTTTATGTGAGATTTTCCTCACTGCTCAGAATTCCCAAAGCTTCTTAAGACTTCTACTACATCTACAGTGTTGAAAAATCCTTTTACAAACATAAAAACATATATGGTTACTACGGATCCTTCTTATAGTTCGCAAGTTCTTATTCTATCCACAAATAAGCCCAAAAATGATGTTTTAGTGTCAAATTGAAGTAAATATTATAGTAATCTATTGTCATTTCAAATGGTTAGGCTACATATCAACCTACCACTTCAACTTCTACCTCATCTTATTCAGCTCTATCGTCTATCCTTCCATATTTAACAATAAAACCGTCGAAGGGAGTAGTTAATAAATCGACATTCAACCCTCGAGCTCATGCAGCTCAAAAGTATAATGTAGTGGAAGACTTGGCTCAGTCACCTTCTGCTATGTCAATGCTTGAGGTTATTCAGAATTGTCCCTCCTAGAAGCAAGCTTTGTTGTTCGTGATTGGTGGAATCAATCCAATGAATTCAAATCTTGTAGTCTTTAATCACGCGAGCGATGTGCCACAATTACCAGCACAATTATGATTCATGATTCAAGTACATGTCCTGAATCACATTATTCATCGCACTATCATTGATGAAGGCACATCTACTTGTATCATGTCAATTAGTTGTTGGAATTCACTTGGCTCACTGACTTTGTCACAATCACCTACGACTTTGAAAGCTTTTGACGGTTGTACATATAAGCCTTGTGGAATTCTTAGTAACCTGTAAGTAGAACTAGCGGGGAATCAATTACTGTTGAAGTTGAGGTCATTGACAGACACCTTGACTACAATATATTACTTGGAAGATAGTGGCTTTACACTATGGCTACGGTATTATCTACTTACTTTCGTATGATCATCTTCCCCCATAAAGGAACTATCACAACCATTGATCAAATCTCTTTATGCTCCTTTGGTTCCCAACCAACTAGAAGTATTTTTTTTTTCACTAACCCCCACTTTCTCTTCAGAGCATTGGTGTATGACTCTTTAAGGATCCTTCCCTATGGGCACCTTTTCGTTATCCTCGCCTGTGACATCGACAGAAATCACACATATAGAGACTTGCAGTATGATATATTCCACTTCATATGACTTAAGGAAGATTTCCAATGATTATGAAGTAGCTAGGTTGTATGAAATCATGCCATTAAGTCCAATTGAGCTAGCATAGCAATAAAATTTCTTGGATTATGTGGCCAATCCAATTCCTTTGTTTCCCACCATTTGGGTTGATCATTATTTGGATTTTAGTACTTCTTTTGATCCTTTTTCACATGTATTCTCGACTGATGAGAGAATTACGGAATCCTTGATCCAAGAAGAAGAACCATGGGAATCATCACATCAATGATCCCATCTTTCAGATTATAGTGAAGATAATCCATCTAAACTATATCACCCTATTCTTGTTGATTTATTGACGAATAATATTCCTATCCACATCATTGATTCTGAGAAAAACCCATCAAATATCGAATAAACAATTTCTACCGATATTTCGAACAAACCAGGTATTCTAGAAAACATTGATGTTGGTGTGTCTTGTTCTCCATCTAAACTTGACACTTACCATGCTATTTTTTGTGAATTCCAATATGTATTCACTTTTTCATATGAGGAGATGACAATTATCGACTCCAGCATTCTTAAAAATGAGATTAAAATGCATCTTTATGTTAATCTGATGCAACAACGGCTTCATCATTTTCACCTTAATAAAGTTGTTGCCATTAAAGCAAAGGTTGAAATTTTTTTGCGTGTTGGATTCATTTACCTAGTTCTACTTATCGATTGGGTTTCTAACATTGTTCCTGCCATGACGAAACATGGGACAATTAGAGTGTGTGTTGATTATCAGGATATTAATCATTCTTGTATGAAAGATAACTATCCCACTCCCTTTATCGACTAGATTATTGATTAATGTTTCGGATGTGAAATATTTTCTTTCATGGATGGATTTTCTAGTTACAATAAGATTAATATTTTCCAAAAGGACCAATATAAAAGTTCTTTTATCTATCCCTAGGGCACATTCTCTTATCGCAAGGACCCTTTTCATTTAAATAACGCTAGGGCCACATTCCATAGGGAAATGAATTATGATTTTCATGAAATCAAGCACATATTTCAACCATATATGGATGACTTACCTGCACATTCACGAAAACGGCTTGACCACCCGCTACATATGAGAGTGATATTTTTACAATTTCATCACTATAAAATATGCCTCAATCCACACAAATGTGTTTTCGGTGTTGTTTCTATTTTTTTTCTTGGATTCATGATGTCAAAAGACAAAATTCAACTTCATCCATTGAAGGTCCAGGCCATTCTTAATTTACCTTATCCTTCAAATCTTCTTTAGTTACAGAGTCTCCAAGGGAAGGTTAACTTTCTAAGGAGTTTCATCCATAACTACACTGAAATGGAGAAAGGATTTAATCAACTCTTGAAAAAGGGGATTCCCTTCCAATGGGATAAGGTTGTGAAATCTTCCTTTGGTGTTCTTAAAGATACCCTGATCCAAGCATCATTAATCTATCACCCAAATTATCAGAGTGACTATTTCTTATATCGCACCGTTGTAGATAAAACCATCGCTACGGTTTTAGTCCAAGAAGAAGACAGTAATGAACATCCGATATATTATTTGAGTCATAATATCAATTATACAAAATTTAATTACACATATGTTGAGAAGCTCCCTTTGGCAGCTATCCAATATGTACAAATATTTCACCATTATATCCCACTCTGAAAGACCATTATCATTTCGAATTGCAACCCTATTACATACATTTTGTCCCGTCAATTGCTGGGGGGTAATATTAAAAATGGATCGTCATTTTATAGGAGTTTTATTTGGAATTCATCAAATCCAAGTCAAAGAAGTCTTTCGTGTTTTTGAGCTTATTTATGATCTTCCTTCGAGTAGCACCGATCCTACTACGAACCATCAATTCTATATGAGACTTTTTTCTGATCGATTCATCTGACCCGTGGTATGGATATTTCATCATCTATCTCAAGAACCAAACATTTCGGCCCAATACGTCTCACTCGTAACAACATTGTATTTTATACCAAGCCAAATATTATTTGATCATCCAAGATATAATTTATCATCGTGGTGTCGATACGATTTTACGTAGGTGCCTCACGCATGAGGAAGCCAAAAAAATTCTAAATGATTTCCATTCTGGTGCACGTGGTGGAATTTTTTTTGGTTATGCCACTACACAGAAGATTCTCCCTGCTGGTTACTTCTGGCCTAGCATATTTCGTGACTGCATTATCATGGTTAGAATTTGTCATGCTTTCCAGATATTTGATCACAAAACCCACTTTCCAGCATCACCAATGCATCTTGTCTTTGTTGTTGGACAATTTTCAAAATGGGGCATGGACTTCATGAAATGTAACGCTCGCTCGACTGGGGGGAATGGGCTTATTATTATCATCATTGACTATTTTACCAAGTCGGTCGAGGCGATGGCTACGTTCAAAACATGGTACAAACAACTACATTGTTCATTTTTATCCATGTGGTTACATGGTTTGGTGTACCACAATCCATAGTCACAGATCCTAGAAAACATTTTCGCAATCACATGATGGATGAGTTTACTACCAAGTTAGGAATGTTGTATAATATCTCTACCCCTTATTATCCGCAATCTAATGGACAAGTTGAAGCCATCAAAAAGATTCTTAAGTGTATGTTTCAACGCATGATTGGGGTTCATAAACGAAATTGGCATTTGATCATGTACTCAGCTTTGTGGGCATATCAAACCTCAGTGAGAAATTCTACCAAATTCACTCCCTTTCAGTTGGTTTATGGTCTGGAATTTATCTTACTGATACAATGCGAAATACCATCATTGAAACTTGCAATTGACCTGCTACCTAACACTTCTGAAGAAGAGGCACGTATTTTATATCTCATCCATATAGATGAAATGTGTCATGAAGCCATATTGGCCAATGAAGTGCATAAGAGATGGATTAAGGCACAATATAACTGCAATGTCAAGTGTCGCACCTTCTCGAAAGGAGACCTAGTTTTTCTTTATGATTAGGAAGCTGATAAGATAGGAACAGGGAAATTTCAGCCATTATGGCATGACCCCTAAATTGTCAAGCGCATTCTGGCTAAGGTTTCCTACGAGTTGGTATATTATGATGGGATTCCATTGTCGTAGCCTTGTAATTGGTTGTATATTAAAAATTACTATGCCTATTTATGCATAGTAAACAATGTATTATATTCTTTTATTGCGTGTGTGTAGCAGTGTGTCTTTTATAGTTTCTCATGTGGTTAGCAATCCGCTTTGCATTTTTTGCAGATGCCGGAATATTTGGAACCATTTTTTGGATATGCTGATGGTTCTAGTCGTAGTACTCATAATTTATCTTTTGTAGCATGGGCCATATTTTCTCCACGTGGTGAGTTAGTAAGTTTTCAATGGATTTGCATTGGTTGATCGACAAAAATAATCGTTGAGTATAGAGGGTTGATTGAACTACTCCCTGATGCCATTTCACTTGGCATTCACCGCATCATCATTAGCTTGGACTCACAACTTTTCATACTACAACTTACTAGCATCTATACTATCCAAAATTTAGCAATTCATCACATGTTCCTTAGAGTTCATCTTTTGGAAATAAATTTTGATTACATTCAATATCAACATATTTCCATAAATTTTAACACTCTGGTTGATTCATTGGAAAATTATGTGTCAAGTAGACATTTTCAACATATGTAAAGATATATTTTCAATTCACATGATACAATTGAATAGGATTGAACATAATCATATAAAAACTCTCAAACTAAAATATATTTATATCAAGTTTTTTTACAAAAAATTGTGTCCAAGGCACATTGGTCATCTAACCTCAAAATGTATACAAACATAGCATAACCTAAGTAAACCTAGTGATGCTCATGATAGCAGGTCACTACTTTTCCTATCATGTGCAATAGCCTCATCCAACGGCTAGGCACACCAATGGTATGGCGATGCAGCCTCATAGGTAAATCCTCGATCCAGACATTCGGTATCCCAATAGTTAATCCCTCCACAAGATGTTGTAACTAAATAAGAGTGTTGGCTAAATCCAAATCCTGAAGGACTACTCTCCCAATAGTCCTCTCTTCTAGTTCTCCCACCTACTATGCATGAACCACTGGTTAAACGGTACCTACATCTGCATACATAAAACATCTTTAATTTAGTCTTGGAAACATAAAAAAACACAAAAATATGTAAAAACCCCCAAAAAATAAAAAACATGGTTAACATTTTACCTATAGCACCCCATTGAGTGTTGGCTAGTAAAATCAAATCTGCATCTCTACAGAAATCCATCCCTGCATATGGATGCTCCTCTATGAAGATATTCTATCTTCAGAGCCAACTAAAGAATGCAGTGGAAAATGAGATCGATGATTGACCAGCATGTCTAGCCATCAACTCAACCCACCATTACATCCATGGATCTTTATGACTAGCTAATCCTAGTGTCACATCTTGTGGCTGCATCAATGGAACTCGCTCCAAAAAAAAAGTGATCAAGATCAACTCATAGCTGAAATTTTTTATCTTTCCACTTTTTACCTTGGTCATCTATTCTTTCATCTGAAGTAGTACTGCTTCAGCCCAATTTAACATAGCTTGTTCGAGACACTCAAGTGCATGCTACAAGCATAATATTTTAGCGATATGTGGTGTCACGTTGTCAAATAGCTTTGTGATAATGAATAGGAGCGTTCGCAAAGGCATATCACATACATATTTGATATTTATCTTTCCATCTTTGCTAGGTTCAGTTCCTGGTCCACAAAACTATAAAATGTAGTCCTTCACTATTTCACCTCCACAGATGCAACCTACAAGGGAAATGGGGGTGCCACGTCTTGACAAGCCTCTCAGAAATTAAATGTCATCAACCATTATTGCGAGCATTTTGTCCCCAATGTGAAATTCTTGTATTGTCGGGTCCCATGAACGGATCAAGAATTACAATATTTCCATGTGTTTCCTGATCCTTGACAGTCTAAAGTACTTGAGAAACCCACAGTCTCTGAGGGCTCTCACAGTTCCAGGATCATTTAGGGAAACCATATCATATTCTTCATGTTCTCATTCTCTCCATGTAATCAAAATTCTCATCCGACAAAATTATGAAATCACACCATAGGCTTAGCTAGGATACATTTCATGCAAAAAGCTAGAGAAATATTTGGCAGAAAACAAGATGTAAGTTTCTGAATTGCACCCAACACACCCCTAAGTGGAAGACAAAGCATTTCAGAGGAACTGGCCTTCTTTCTGGTCTCTCTACAACACAAATTTTGACATATAAGGCTGAATTGGTCCTATGGCGTTGTATATGTACCCCAAGAGCCCCAAAGCCCTAAAAAATGTGCATGAAACTGAAAAATAATGCAACTAATAGAAATAAAAGGGTAAGATCTTCTACCTAGTCTACACAGCACGAGAAGTGATCCACAGAATCTGTCACAATCAACTGCTGAATTTTGAGGGTAAAACAGGCTCAGAGCACTGAAATTTGAGTGGTAAAGGTGAAATGATAAAAATGATTTGGTAAATTCTTATTTCAATAGTATTTTTTTATTAATTTATGTATATTTAATGAAATTACTATGTTTTTTACCCATTTTTACTATTTAAACAAGTATTGTTAATCAATTTGATGGTTCTTTGAGAAAGTTTACAACTGATTACAGTGAGTTAGTTGTGCATGATCTTGAAATGCAATTTTTACCACAAAGCACACTTTTATCTCGTTTTTGAGCTTTGTTAAACATGAAAAAAGAACCCCACTAGAGTTCTATTTCAGCTCTTCTCATACTTTCAAAATATGAAGAGATTGTCAATCACTTGTCCTTTCGAACTCGTAAAAAGAAATTGAAACGACATATACTCAGTATAAGTTTATCCATTTTCTAGATTGAGATAGATTATGTTTAGGAAAAAGGAAAACCCTAGTCAAACAAGGCTAGGAGGTTCTCTCAGGTATTATTGTACACTTTTTCAGATCTGAGGGACTATTATATGAAAAATAACTTTTGGATTTTTCTTTTAGTCCCCTTTTCAAACTCTCTAAACATGAAAAAGAATCGAGTTTTCAGTGTCGTTACACTCGTTAAAGCATAAAATAGTGATAGAATTTTCCATCATGAAAAGAGCAAGTTTCAACTTTTCTAGACTCGTTAAAGCATAAAATAATTATGGATTCACCCTAATGGTCGAATTATACATCAAGCATATGTTATCCTCCTCAAGCTCGTTAAAAAATAAAGAGGTACTAGTCAACAATGACTAGGGAAAATTGGAAAGGGATAAAACACTTTATGGTAGCAAGTTGCTCTTCAACATGACACTTATTCACTTCCTCTCCATGATTTTTGGGTTGGGTAATCTACTTGACGTATCATACCTATGGTGTATCACACCATCCATCACTTCAATTTTAGGTCAAATGCAGTGAATTCATTCAGTTTCGTCGATATGTTCAAGAGAAGTCACTCAGTTATTCCTCATCCTTTGCAATAATCATAAACCTTAATTCCATGACCTCTATCCCTAACATTGCTTCATCAGTCACATTCTGTCTCCAAAATCATTACTCCCAGTTCGTGTCATTGATGGGGGAAACATAAATTCCCTCCTACGACGAGTCACTTCCCGTCGAGATCAGATCATCATCTAGGAAGTTGACTTAGAAACAAAATTTCAGTACCTTGAAGCTTTCTTACATCAACAACATGTTTCTCAATTCTGATGATAGGTTGACATCATAGGCCTTTAACTGAGATACTTTGCATGGTGTTTGACATCAAATCATCTATTTACACCATCCAGAATGTACTACAGTACCTTGAGATCCATTATCATCAATGATGGTTTTCTATCACGTCTGTTAATGTCTCACATCATTGGTTGGTAATGAGACTGTGTCTTCCCATGTTTGAATTCGGATCACATATTCACATGGCTAGACCCGTACTTTAAGTGATCGAGTGAGAAAGATAGAAAACCCCAGATCTAGTTTCATCCATCTAGGCTATGATTTCAGGAGTAGTACCAAATCATCCATACGATGAGAATTAATCAGATGGTCATCCTATCATGGGTTTATATATGTAGACAATTCTATATCTATATATGACTTTCTGATCTTATGATAGTTTATGTGTTGAGTATGGGATATGTCTCCATCAGCAATTCATGTTCAAGATGAACAGATATCATGATGTAATGTATTTTAATTGATGCAGGTCACCATCTCCTTCAGTTCCTCTACATCACATCATAAATAAAATCACTCAAAATTATCATTTTTGACTTCATGCTCTAGGGGGCGTCTGTTACAGATAAATTTTGGCATCATCCCAAAATAGAGATGAGTATATATTATGGTCTATCATACTCTAAATTAGTTTCTATATGACCTAAAAAATGCATTCCATTTGTGGTTTTTCTTCATGAAAGTTTCACTCCTTAGATACCAGTTTAAGTACCCCATTGAGCCATCAACGCACCCCTATACAGCTGTAACTTCTTTGCAGATAATATACTCCCATGCAACGCTACGTTGCAGAGGATATAGGCCCACTTTAGATTTCGTTGGCTAACTCAGAGAGAATTTTTCATTGGATTCCAGGAATCTTCCCAACCTCTAGTGGATTCTAGAAGTTGTTCCACCTTTCACCTCATCTGACAGCTTCGAATATGGAACCCACGGAGCCATTAAAACTCTTATCATCCTATTCCCATGAACAAGGAAACCTCTTCATCATTTTTTAGTAAATAAATTCAATGATTCATTTATGTCGAACTACCTTCATCTACTTATAAATAGAGAATTGATCGTAGTGCACAAGAGACCAATAATTTGTGTTAATTAGAGTTATGTTGACGATATCACAACTCTTGGAGGTATTGTGCATTACTATGATGTTTTTGTATTGTTGATGATGGATGTGATGAGGATGGGACTAAATATGGATGAGGGAAAATGAATCTATCAACTAGTTGTACTCTTCCTTCTACTTCATAATAAAGACAGTTGTTCATTTTCTAATGCATGTGTCAATGAAGTTATATGTGTATTTATTAGTTTAATCGATTCAATTTTTTTAACTTGAATATGTCGTATTACCTTTATGTTGTTTTATGTATTTTGTTTGCAATTGCAGGTACCAATCAAGTGGGTTAAGTTGTATTGAGAGTGACGAAAGGGACGAAGGGAGGCGAGGAAAAGTGAACAGATTACAAGTAGGTTTTCCTCCCTTTATCTATTCATTTTAAGGAAAAGGTCAGATATATTTCTTTTTGTTGTTCTAAGTGAACCACCACACATAGGGAAAGCATACTTATCCGTAGGTTTTATTTTCATGAAACAAGTACGATCTATCAAAAATAATATAAGGTAATTAAGAAGAGTTCACAACCAAACTCTGAAAGTTTGTATAAGTTAGGTTGAACCTATAAAAAATTGCTATTAAACTCTGAGAGAGAAAATATTTATTTTTTCAAAAATTCTCACAGGGTGCACAGGCTATTAGTACAAACCAGTGCACATGCACACTGTATTAAACTAAAAACATGAATAGGTTTGTGCTACATGTATCATAGAAAATAGAGGAGGGTAGACAAACTTTTAAATAAATAAACACAAGGAATTATAATTTAAAGGATCCAAAAATTCACAAAAAAAAAACACTCAGACATAGTCAAACTAGAAAAAACAGAAAGCTAAACCAAAAGAATCAAGAGAAAACTAACCTTGTTCCCAAGCGGAGTCGCCAGTTTGTTTTCTGGATAAATCCCTCTTTTAGAAAAGAATGATCTCACTAGTATCCTAACAGATAACTAGAAACAAACAACCATTTTAATGTCTCTTTCCCTAAAATATTATAATTTAGATTATCAAAACTTAGAAATGAGGAGGTAATGCTCATACCTTTCAACCAAGTGTTTGATGTAAACCTTTCCTTTTGTCTCAAAGAAGTCCTTCAATGCTGAGAAGAACCTGCAATCGCAAACATGCAAAGAATCAAAATAGCCTACAGTATATAGTAATACAAATACGAGTTTAACTTAATGATCAAGGGGATTAATAATTGTCATAATTTTAATGAATCTAAAAGCAACACATGAATGAGGAAAAGGGATCCATATTCATTATCAAGAATATAAAAATAAATATTACGACGTGACCCTTGATTTCATACATATTTCTCCCATATTACTTCACAATTTTACTCCTTGGTTTGAAAATATTTCCTCTCTAGAATGACCAACATAGGTTTATCTTCAGTGAACTCTAATTTCTAGAGTACAATATCCAATGTACATTCTACAATCTATTCCCAATGTACCCCTGACCCTAAAGTTTCATCTCAATTTATAAGATAATTTGAGGAGGTTTAAGATCCATCAATAGATGGATGAGATCCTTTAATGAAGGGATTATGGTTCCTTCATCCAAGGGGATAAGTTTCATGATTGGAGGGACATAGCTCGAACTGGCACGACTCAAGAGGCTTTTAGTTGGAAGAATATACGCCCAAATATGCTTCCAGAAGTTACTTATCACTTTTAATTTCTTTTAAATGGGGTATATTTTATGGGCAAGAAAAGTGCAAATGTCTGCAGATAAGGGTAGGAATATTAGCTCATGTGCTAGAAGTGACCGCAAGATGCGTGCATGGAACCTTTAAGAGTTTTTAAGAGATTTTTTCAAAGTTCCCAAGACTTGGTTAAGGACTATAAATCTTTTTAATTCTAAGGAAACATGAATATCGACGGTGATAGATCCATATTGAGAGTCAAATGTCATGGTGACAACATGATGTGTAACACCACTCCATAAATCTCAACTAAAATCATATCAATATTTCAGATAGGGAATTTATCCTTAAGGTGATTTTTATTACATATTTATAATTAGTATGCATCCTCCAACATTTATCCTTTTTTCTTAACATAATTAATTTAGTTGGAAATGAACTCCTACTATGTTGAATAATATATGAATATAGTATAACTTGTCCCATTTTATCAATATTAATTTTTTGTTGATGACGATATCTATAAGGAATTTTATTAGGAGAAATGCATTCATGTATTAATTTGGTGTGAGATTCACAATATAGTGGAGGTCCATTAGGAATTTCATGGATTAAATTATAGTGATTTTCCAAGGTGAATTTTAATTACTCTACAATATTTTTATATTACAAATTAACTTTCATATTATACATTTTAACTGCAACTCCATGATACCCATTTTTAATATCTTTCCCATTTTACGATATATGTTGATTTCAGTGGGTTCAACTCTAGCCCTTTGTGTCGATATTTAATTCATTCCAATTAAAATTTCATGAATAATTGATTATACGTTGTAGAGGTGTGTAGCCAATGTTACCTACCATTGAGTCCCTACAACAACATCTACACCTCCTATTACAATGGCATACAATCATCTTTACAAATTATATTATACAATACTTAGTTTAGTTCTATCTCATTTTCCCACACAATCAACGATTCCTCCATTAGAAATTTAAAATATAAAATTTATCACTAGGTATCCAAAAAAATTTAGGTTCTTTTCTAATATTTTATGAAATAAGCTATGGGTACTACCATAGTCAATAAGAACTGTGTTTTTTTTCTTCTTAATGTATCCATCAATATTGTAGGTTTTAAGAGCTAATAAACCTTCCAATGCAAGAATATATATCACACCCCTCGAAATGAATGTTGCACACACCTTTCATCTTTATTTATTTCACTTTTAAGTTTACAAGTTATTACTCCATTTTGTAGATGTGTCCATTCCCCTTCATCATTATTTTCCAAGGAGAACATTTTTTTTTCCTGACAATTATTTCTTTTGGAAAATTTGTTGTTACAACCAAATCATAGCTCATTGATATTATTTCCTCCATTTACTTATATGATATTTCGGTAGGATGATGTATGTTTGTATTATAAATGTAATTTTTTTATTTATTTCATATTCATGCTCCCATGGTAGACCTATTTGTAGCCTTATTTTTAGATTGAATATGATGAGAAAGTGTTACATGTCATTTTGTCACCATGACATTTGACTGTCCATATGGGTATATCACCATCCATATCATGCTCCTTTACAGGTCAAAAACACCCATGCTCTTGAACCAAGTCTTGGAAATTGGATAAAATCTCTTTAAAATCTTTAAACAATTACCTACACATTTTTCATAGCCTTTTCCTTTCCATGCGTTGATGCTTCTTCCATTAGCCACAACGATCACCGCTCTATTCGCCACTAAAACTGGCGCACCCCCACAAAAACCAACTAAATACACAAAGTAACTTCTAGAAGCCTAGCTGGTCGAATATTCTCCCAACTAGAAACTTCTATAATCATGCCAATTCGAGCTTTATACCTCTACTCATGGAGCTTATACCTTGGAAAAAGGAACCCAAATCCCTTCGTGGGAAAAACTCATCCCTCTCTTAATGGATCTGAAACTACCTCAATCTCTCTATAAATTGAGATCAAGTTTCAAGTTGAAGGGTAGAAACTGATTTTTATAGACTTTGAGCTGGAGAGAGTTCATAGAGTTCATAGTTTCTGAACTAGTAAGTTGTTGTTGGAACATTGAATATTACACCTTTGCGCATATGACTTCTTGTTGGTCATTCTATAGAGGAAGGCTTATCAGACTGAAGGAAATGATTGCACAAAAACAAAGGAGAAATATGTACAACATCAAGGCACAAGTTATAAGATTTCTCTTTTTAAATTTTGGATAATACATATGGATCTATTTTTCTCATTGTCTTGTTTCTAAATTCATGGAAATGATGTCAATGCTTAGATTACTTGATCACGAAGTTGGATTAGTATTTATGATTATTATATACTGCAGGTTCTTTGATATTTTATATTGTTTTTTATTTTCGGTTCTTCTCAGTATTGAAGAATTTATTTCGAGCGGAAGGCAAAAGTATACATCGAATGTCTCGGTTGAAAGGTAGTGGCATAACCTCCTTATTTCAAGGTTTTAATAATATAAAATACAAATAGTCTAGAGAAAAATATAGTAAATAGATGTTTGTTTCTAGTTTCTTGTTGGAGTACTAGGGAGATTTCTCTTGTCCGCAAGAGTGATTAATCGAAAAAACAAATTGGTGACTCCACTAGGGAAGACAAGTTTAGTTTTCTTTGGTTGTGTACAGTTTGAGATTCTAGCTTTCTTATTTTGACTCCTTTGAGTGTGGTTGGGTACATAACCTTTTAGATTCTCTGAGATAGAAAAAACTAAATTATTTTTTCCAACTTTTCTTTGCCCTGTGAGGTTTTCTATGGAAAATAGAGTGGCAACATATGCGACTTGTCAACATAGTTCAGTGCGCATGTGCACTGGTGTGAACTGAGAAGCTGCGCATCCCCTGGGAAATTTTGAAAGAACGGAAATTTTGTCTTCCAATGTAAGATAAAAAAATTCTAGAGGTTTAACCTGACCTATACCAGTTGTCAGAATTTGTGTATGAACTACTCTTTAACACCTTAGAGTCTTATTTGATAAATCATCCTTTTTGTATTATATAGTTAGGGTTTTCCCTGGTTTACTATTGCTCCTTTTGGAAGATACATTCATTTGACTAAGATCGTTGGTTTTATGTTATTTTCTCCTTGAGCCACCAGGATTATTTCCAAACTTACCTTTTTTTAATATTTGTTTCTTATTTTATTACAAAATGGAAAAACTTCTAGATCACCGAAATATGATTTATCTCAAGCTAGTCTCTCGTGATTTCATTTCTTCTAGGTCAAGTAGACACATTTTTAGTTTGATTTCAACTAAAATAAATCATTATAAAGACACTAATAGGTATGTTAGTGAGGATTGATAATTAGAAATTTGATTTTCTTTGAACTTTCTATACTTTTATGGTTTTTAGGAGTTGCCTTCCTTTAATATTTGTTTGTTTATCAAAATTGTAGTTTTGACTTTGTAATCAACAATTTTTTTTCACAAAAGAGACATTGATCATGCTTGGAAATTGTGTTCTTCATGAAATTTTTTTCTTAATGTAAAAGTCTTTAATTTGAAGTTTTAGGAAACTTGTAATTTTTAAGTTCAAAATTCCTTCAAATTTCTCTCAAATAGAATTCATCAAAATTAAATAGTTTAATTTCTCATATCGATGCATTTAGAGTATTTTTGAGTCAGGTCATAATATCATCAAGTTTAATTTCCATACCCCTTTGCGTTAATAAATAACCAAATCAATATAATTCTTAATAAAATCAATATAGATATTGTTTAGATTTTCTAGGGCTCATTCCAGCAATTTAACTTAGGCTAGTGCTTTTGAATAGGTTGTAATAAATGTTCCAGAGAAGTTAAAACAAACAAGTAGCATCTTGCGGTAGGGAAATCCAATTGTTCCATTTGTACTCTGGAAATCTCTTCTTGAAAGAGTCACGCACGAGGTCATGCCAGACCCAGTGAGGTAATCATTCGTACTTCATTGGTGAAGATAGAAAATGTTCACGTAATACAAACGGTAAACCTCAGTTTAACCATTCTTGAGGATCCTGGGATCACTTGTTAGCAAACCTTGAATTTATCATCTAGAGGAGATTTCAAGGGGATTGAGATTGATATTATGCCCTTGCATTTATATCAGATTGTAGATTGTTCCATGAGGTGAAATTGTCTCAGTTGGTGACCTTAGTGGCCATAATATTTAGGATTTTTCCCAAGGTGATGGTGGAGGGAAGGTCCCACTGTACCTGGAGTAGATGTTGACTAGACTAACTTGGAATTTCCAGAGGGTTATATTCACTTCGTGATGAGATAGTGGAATTACTTGCACCAGACTGTTTCATTAAGCAGGTTGTCAGGGGAAATGTTCCAACCACCATTTTTCCACATTAATTTCCGTGACGTTGGATTTCATCACCCACTAGTGATTTTATTATGGAAACATACTATTTTTTTGTGGTTTGTCTCATACATTTTGTAGGCACATTTTCATTTGCTTGATTTTTTAGTGACCTTAGGTGTATTCCTTTGAAAATTTTCGATTTAGTATGTTAAATATTAAAAGTGGTTTAACCAAGACATTCACATAGAATGTAGGGGAAACACCTTGAGTATACACCCAATCAATTGGAAAAAATTAAAAATTAAAGAGTTGAAAAATTAGGAACCGGATCTATTGAACAAACATCCATTGTAATACATCCCGATTTTTAATTTAATCAACCTCAGATAATTGGAAAAGATAAAGAACAACCAGAAATTTATGAAATAATTACAGTTGAATCTGTTACTGGTGAATTTTCAAATACTGAATTCACTGAACTTGAAATATCTAAGCCTGAATCTGAATCTACTTCGTCTGAGTCACCTTCGTATCTCATAGCCCTGAATCCTAGTCGTCCTCATTCACCTCAAGTGAAATTTCTTATTACTGAGAATCTTCCTCCTGGCCTAATTAGTATTGAAGAGATTTTAGATGTGGAAGAATAGATCACAATTCCTTCGCGTCAAGAAACTTTACATATAAGGTTTAGTGAACATATTCACCCTTTCATTCCTTTTAGACGGGATCCTTGGTATCATCAAATTACTGAATTTCTGCATAAATCTGTTTATAATCATTCACCACGCCACACACCTTTTTACTCTATACCCAAAGCAAGTTACAGGGCTTCGCCAAACATGTCTACTGAGTTATATATGTTTTCTTCATCACCTGAAACATTTTTGTATGCTGGTCCATCTATTCCTGCTAGGTACCGGCCGCACTTTGGCACTTTCTGAAGAGCATATCCATCTTCTGAAACTTTCACAAAATCATCTAGTCTCTATGAATCTACCACCAAATATTTAACAATGGAACATATCTGTATTTTTTCCAGAAATATTCCTCAAGATATCTCTCAAGGTGGCTATATAGAGCCTGGGGGGCAACAGTATTTTCAAGGGCAATAACGTCTCCAAGGGAAGCATCCTTTGGAAGGAAAGCACTATTTTATAGGGCAATAGCCTCTCTAAGTGTAGCAACCTTTCCAAGGGAAAAAACCTCTCCAAGGGAAGCTACCTTTCCAAGGGAAGTAGCCTTATTAAAAGCATCCATCCTTTCGAGGAGGATAAACTTTTGATGGAACTTATGCCTTGGTTGTAGGACCAAATATTATGGGTGATTATCAAACTTATGTTCCAATAACTCAAACTGGTTATGGTAAAACTTAAGCATCAAGATCTGTGATGGGATCTCCTTACCCGAGAACTAATACTGTGTGGAATCCCTTGTTCAATCAAAAATAGTTGCAACCTACTTTACAAGTACCTTATTATAAACCTGCTAATTCCGATGGAAAATTTGGTTTTACAGAATTCCAATAGCATGTTCAAAGTGAAATTCAAATTACCCCAAGGGTATCTATGCCAAGTAGTCAGCGGGATTTTCCGAGTACTCCAGGTACTCTATCTAATAAGCTGCTTACATTTCTATTCAAAAATCGAGTACACCTATCCCCGGAGTTTCTAAAATCCTTTTTGTTACAAAAATTCAAACGGAAACACCAAATATTACACAAGAAATCCCTCATATTACTTCTCATCAAACTGGACCTATAGTTTAGTCAATTCCTCAAACCTCTGTAGGATAACATGGTGCGACTACGATTCAAAAATGTATACCTTTTACGGGTCGAACCTTTCAAGGTTAGTTTGTTCAGAGTCAACCATTTCATGGGAAATTTCAATATCGAAAAATAGGACAAAATACAGTTTACTAGAACCAACCATGCCCTGGTTATACATATCAAATACCAGAACAACTTTAGTTCGGTATGGTTAACCTTGGATACCCTAGAGGTATTACAATCCCATTTGCTCAGGATATTCCAGGTTTTCCTGGATATCTTCCTTGGGGTACTGGTATTGTTACTTAAGATTATCAATTTAAATATAAATACCCTAACTGACAGTTACCATTCATTGAAAATTTATATTTACCAGAGTTGTCTCCATTGACGAATGGTCCAATTTATTATCTTCCATTTTGGCTGGAAATTCCCACCAAATTGTCCAGTGATATTCCAAAGTTTGAAGGAAAATCAGGAGAATACCCCTCAAATCATGTCATGAATTATCATCTGTGGTGTGCATCCAACTCCTTAATTGATGATTCCATTCGTTTGAGACATTTTTAGAGAACTTTGATCATCTTAGATCCAAAGTGGTACATTGAGTTACCACAGAAATCTTTCCATAATTTCAACACCTTAGCAACAACCTTCCTAACTCATTTTTAGTTTCGAGTCTATTATGAAAATGGCACGAAACTTTTTACTTCATTAAAATAGAGTACATCGACATATATTTTAGATCACATACATGAATGGCGACGTATATTATGTTTAATGAAAATTTTCATTCCAAATCAAATTCTAGCACAATGGTTCATTAAATCATTTCTTCCTAAGATTACTGAAGATGTAGTTAAGGGAGGTGTTGTAACATAAGAGCAGGTCCTAGCTGAAGCATAGTACTTGGACCTTGTTTACACATAGTCCAGTACTCGGTATGAAAAAAATATTGATTTACCACACCTAGACCAAGTTACTACAACTCCTTCCATTTCTCATTTAGGAGAAGGTGTAATTGGTACAATTAGTATGACAAAGAGTAAGGATAAATCATCTATATCTACTACTCCAATCATAACTCTACCAGATTCACCTAAAGGATATCCTTCCCTAGAAACTTCTGCCAAGATTCACGCCGTAGAATCATCTACAAAAAGAGATAAATTATCCATAAATAAGAAGAAGAGGAAAGCTAAAAAAAAAAAAAAAACACTTCTCCCTACAAAAAAGCTGAAAAACCCGAACAGTTAGATGAAAAACAGAAACCTCGTTTTCCTTGTCTTATCTGTTATGAGGATCGCTAGACCAAAGAGTGCCCACATCGGGCCGAGGTGTCCAAATTTGTCAAAGTTTCACCCACCACTGTTGCCTTCAAAGAAACGTTTCCATCTCAAGATAGAAAAATGATCGGATATTCCTCAAATTCATCGGTCGATATCATGATGATGTCCCAGGTCATGGTTGTGATCTCAAGACTATGGATCTAAGAGTCCTGTAATAGGTAAAGAAATTGAATCATCCATTCAACCACTAGTATAAATTCCTTCAGTTTCTAAAACATTGCAAATCGAGAAAACCAAATCCCTATTTAGTGATTAAACAACGTGCCAAAGGTGCACTTTGAAAATCAACTTTCAATCCACACACGAGAGCTGCTCAAAATTACAATTTTTTTGAATATTTGGCCATACCCCCTTCAGTAATGTCAGTCCTCGAAGTGCTGCAATCTTGTCCAGCTCAAAGGAAATTACTATTATTAGCTATAGGAGTGATTTATCCTGAAGACTCAAATCTTATTCTCTTCGATCTCAAAAACATTCTACCTAGACTCCCACATGAAATGGCTTTTCAATTTTGATATTGGTCAAATCAAGGCGATTTTTTCACACAGCAATTGATGAGGGAACATCTTCATGCATTATGTACTTAGATTTTTGATGGAAGAGGTTTTTGCCCATTTGAAATACTCTAGGATATGCCTATATAAGTAGAAGGTAAAACCGTAACACTTGAGGTGGAATTTTTTGATGCCCCTCTTCATTACAACCTTATTATAGGTTGAATTTGGTCTTATGCTATGAATGTTGTTGTTGTTTCATCAGTCTTTCGAATGATAATGTTTTCTCATAAAGGAAATATTGTTAAGATCGACCAATTGTCTTACCTCGCTTTAGACTCTACTTCTACAAAAAGTATCCATCATGTCTGAAAAATGGTTATCCCTTATGAAGATGTTGGGTAAGGACTAGTCAAGGATTCCGCTCTCAAGGGAAATTTCACTATATACTTCTCCCAACATACCGTGAACTATTGCCAATATTAATATGATTACATGATGCACAATTCCATTTGATGACACATGGAATGTGCCTTTAGAATCATAATTGGACTCCTATGGTGGCGAGATGCCTCTAAGTACTTTTGAATTAGAATATCTAGCAGTATAATCATTTTTTGACACTTCATAAACTTATAATAATAAAATTAATGTAGTCATTGAAGAGTCTTCTTCTTTATCAAGTTCAAATTTGACATCATTTTCATATTTTTTCAGTAAGTTCTTTCAATTGATGCAAATATCCAAGAAATCTTATCATGAAATGAATTACCATGGGATGATCTCCATCACCAATCTTCTTTTATACTTGACCTTGATAAACACGAGAATGATTTTTCATCCATGTTTTCAATTGATTATGTCAATGAACCTCAAAATCCTATGTCCATTCTTCATTCAAATTCCGAGAAAAAATTGGGAAATATTTCTACCACAATTCCTATTGACATATCAATTAAACCTGGAATAATTGAGAACATTCATATAGGTCCTTCTTACTCGATTAATGAAATCAAAATATATACATACCTATTTCAATAATTCCAAGACATTTTTTCTTGGTCTTATGTAGAAATGCCAGGTAATGATCCTAAGATTATTATTCACGAAATTAAGACATACCCAGATGCTAAGGCTATTACACAGAGATTACGCCTGACACATCCATGGAAAGTTGCTAAAATTAAAGTTGAAGTTTAAAAATTACAGTGGGCATGATTTATTTATCATATTCCTTTGACGGTAACCAAGAAACAAGGGACTATCAAAATATGTGTCGATTATCAGAATATTAACAGGGCATATCCTAAAGATAATTATCCTACCCCTTATATTGATCAAATTATTGATGATTGTGATTGAAAAAAAATATTCTCATTATGGATGGTTTTTCTGGCTAAAATAAAATCAACATACTCCCTGCTGATCAACCTAAAATAACATTTATATTTCCATGGGGCACATTTTCATGCTATAAATTACCCTTTGGACTAGAAAATGTTGGCGCAACTTTTCAATGAGCTATGTATTATGAATTTCATGATATCAAACATATTGTACAACCATACCTAGATGACTTACCTGCTAATTCTTTATGCATAAAATATCATCCTACACACTTACATACCATCTTTATGAGATGTAGGAACTACAATATGCATTTGAATCCACACAAATGTGTATTTTTTGTTCAATTAGGGAATTTACTTGGGTTCCTTGTTTGAAAAGAAGCCATTCATTTCGACCCATTGAAGGTTGAGGCTATTGTTAATCTACCTCCTCCTTCCACTTTTCGCCAACTACAAAGTTTGCAAGGAAAATAAAAATTTCTGCATCGTTTTATCCCGAACTGTGTAGAATTAACATAAGGTTTTACGCAGTTGTTAAAACAGGATGTTCCATTCATTCGGGACAAGCTTTCCAATAAATATTTTGATGCACTCAAACATGTTTTGATCAATGCATCGTTGTTGCATCCACCTAATTATCATTGAGGTTACTTTTTTTATTTAGCTACACCCGATTCCATAATTGAAATGGTTCTAGTTAAAGAGGATGATTATAACAACGAACATGTGATTTGTTACCTAAGTCATAATCTCAGCCTCACAGAAATCAAGTGTTCACATGTGGAGAAATTGGCCTTAGCAGGTGTTTAAGATGTCCAATGTTTCCTTCATCACATATTGTTAACCACATTCATATCTAATTGCAACTCGATGATGTATATTTTGATGAAAAAATTGCTCTGGGGAAAATACTCTAAATGGATCGTTATCTTGCAATATTTTTATTTGGAGTTTGAGCAATCCAAGTCTCAGAAATCACCGGTATTTGCTGAAATTATCTGTGATTTTCCCAATATTGAATCTGAAATTGTAGAAGAAAACCATCTCACTGATGAATCTCTATTTCTAATCAGTACATTAAATCCTTTGCTTGGGGATATCATTATATATATCCAGAACCAAACCTCTTGACCTGGGGTTTCACAATCATATCGATGGAGGATTTGATACTAATCACAACAATATAATATTGTTGGCGACAGTCTTTATCATCATGGTGTTGATTCTATTTTTCGGGATTGTGTAACTCATGAAGAAGCCGAAAGGGTTTTGAATGATTGCCACTCTAGAGTGTGTGGTGGTCATATGTCTAGGTTTTCCACATCCCAAAAAATATTGTGTGTTATCTACTTATCTCCGTCTTTATTCAAAGAATGTATTATTGCAGTTAGCAAATGACATAATTTCCATATTTTTGATCAAAATATGCGTGCACCTACAACTTCTCTTCACCAAATCATTATTTTCAATCCTTTCGAAGAATGGGGCATCGAATTCGTCACATGTAACCGTCACTCGGCTGGGGGCCATGGGTATATTATTCTCGCCATAGATTATTTTCCCAAATGGGCTGAGGTGATGCCTACATTCAGGTTGATGGAAAAACTGCAACAATTTTCATATTCGTTCACGTAATTTCTTGGTTCGGTGCCTCTCAAGATATTATTTCAAACCATGGGAGCCATTTCAAAACATTACGATCAATGAATATTACGATCAACTTGGCCTACGCCACAATAATTATACACCATACTACCCACAAGCTAATGGTTAGTTGAGGCCATCAAAAAGGTTTTAACCAACATGATGAAATAGATTGTTGGAACTCATAAAAAAAATTGGCATACCATGCTTTTTTTGACATTACGGGCATACCGTACCTCTGTAAAAAATTCACACGGTTCACTCCTTTTTAGCTTTTTTATGGTTTCAAAGCTTTTTTACCCATTGAATGTGAAATCACGTCACTCAAATTAGCCATTGAATTATTACTGAATACCTTTTAAGAGGAGAAATGCTTCCTATACCTAGCATAGTTAAATGAAACTCATCACACGTCTACATTAGCTTCCAAGGCTCATAAAAACATGTTAATGCTCAGTATGATCAAATTTTTAACCCTCTCATATATTTATAAGGTGACCTAGTTCTAGTATATGATCAAGCTCACGAAAAACTAGCCACTGGTAATTTTGAACCAATGTGGCATGGTCCTTATATTGTTAAATGTGTGCTTGCAAAAGGAGCCTATGAGTTAATTGATTATGATGATGTCTCTTTAGATAAACCCAGAAATGGCATTTATCTCAAGAGATAGTATGCATTATTCTTTGTGTGAATAGCATCTTTGTACATTAGTTACAGTTTAGAACAGTGTTCCTTAGATTAGAAAAGTGTTCCTAAGGATTAGTTATTTTTTCTTGATAAATTTTAGCTACTTTCGCTGCATATCTTGATTACTCTTGATACTGCAGATGTCAAAATTCCTTCAAAATTACATTAGTTTTGCTGACAGTTCTTTTCATAGTACATGGAACATATTTTCCGTGCCTTGGGTAATCTATTCACCCACCGATGAGTTAGTCTCTATTCATGGGATATTCCTCGATCAAACAGCGAACAATATTCCAAAATATAGCACAATCATTAAGCTATTATCTGATGCCATCACATTTTGTATTCGACGTTTGATTGTTAGGTTAGATTTAAAACTCATTGTATTACATTTAAATGGTGTTTACATGATTAGAAATCCAGTTTTGTTAGGAATGTTTTTAGGGGTTCGTCTCTTGGAAAGACAATTTGATTACATTGAATATCAACACATTTCAAAAAATTTAAACACATTTTCTGATGGATTAGCTAATGGTATTTTAAATATACATCTAAGCATTAAAATTAAAACAAAAAAATATTTAATCCATATTGAACAACACACTCAAAGATCGGAAGTAGTAATCTCATTAGGTTAAAAATAGGTGTGTGTCAAAAATATTACATTGTCTATGATCATAGGGTTCAAACACCTTATGATATAAAATGCACTCATACAAAAAACATAATTTTAATCTAGATCGACCATTAGCTATCCATGATGATGATCATGATATCAGACTATGGCACCTGCCACCCTGCGCAAATGTCTCCTGAATGGGCCTGGAACACGAGTCACATATCTCTGGAGCCTAAGATGTATATCATCGGTCCTTGTTTCTGGAATATCAATAGCCAACCTCTCTAGGTTGTGCTCGAACTGTGTAAGGATCTCTGTCGCATCGGTCTGTGGTGGTCCTGCTATAGGCTATGCATCTCTAGTCACCTTAGCTAATTAGAATATTAAATTTTGTCGTCCTTAATTAATAGATAAGTAAGAGGGTCATTAGGAGAATTTTGAGGTCTAAAATAGGCCTCCTAAGGAAATAATAAAATAATAACTCAACCAATAAAATAATATTTATGAATTTTCAATTCACTTTTTGCACCACAATCCATGTAACCTTAGTTAAATTCAATTCAAAAGTTGTACCAAAATAAAATTAATAAAAAAATTGTATTGATGTGACTATAAATAAGAATGAGATTTTCAATAAAAAGTCATTATCATTTAACAACTAACGCATTTGTCCTTTGTACTTAAATAGCTGAAAATAAAATAAAAACATAAATTTATAAATTCTTAATTATATTATATGTTGTTAATTAAAATTTAAATTATTTAAATTGTATAAGAATATATAATTAATATACTATATAAAAATAAAATAAAATAATATAATATAATATAATAAATGTATAGGGATATGCATTGTTTCTTTCAAGAAATATGAAATGACAATAATATATTTTTATTCAAAAAGTGTGAAATGACATTTATTATGAGTACTTTAGTTTGACTTTAAAAGTACTTAAAGCACTACCATGGTTAACCATGAGCTTTTCTCCACCATTGAGAATGTGACAAGTAAGTAGGTTTAACTCAAGCAATGCCACCTCAACCATTAGGGATGATGTCATCCCCTAAAATGTGATTGGTTCTCATAAAGTGAATTTTGATTGTACATTTTCCTTAAGAGGCCCATTTTAGACCTCAAAATTCCCCTAATGAAAGGGACCCATAAATACTTTTAGTATAATAAAACCACTTCACGAGTGTGAAAGTGGAACAACATAGTAGTGGAGGGGGCCAAGATATCATGTGAACAACGCAATCAAGGAGGAGGATATGGACCAAAAAAAAAACACAATTATGATGTGGGCCCAAGGGTGTGAGGGTTCCAAAAATATAAGAAAGAGGTGAGCACATCCATAAAGAGCATTATGGATTATTATTATTTTCTTTTCATTTACGACTTGAGCACGCTTGAGCTGTTTAGCCAATTCTGTATTGTTGTTTAGAAGACCGGTGTCTTCAAGAAAATATCCCAACCTCATCCTCGGGGAACCTCGAGTGCCTGTTAAGGAGAGGAGTCCTTATATATTGTGAGAAGATTTAAGTATTCCGTCATTTTTCCATTTTGTAGCCCTCTTGAGTAGCGTAGTCACCTAGTGACTCATGAAGTGCACTAGCTGAGAGATCTAGAGGAGGGTCAGATTCCATAGCATTATCGCTCGGAATCCATTCAGGGGATCAACCCTTCATCAGTTGATCTAATGGGTAGTTTTTTCAACATTTTATTTTTTAGTTTAACTCATATCCTTGAATACCCAACAGTTGTGTGTTTTCATGCCCTAGGAGGGTGATTTGTCAAGGCCTGTCACTCCAGAAATCCTTTCTAGGTTTTTATGGGTTTTTTGAGTAGAAGCTAGTGTCGAAATATTAAAATTTTTTGAGAACTAGAAGAGCCTCATCTATGCACCCTTTTTCAACCAGCGGTTACATTTTGAGCATTTCCAAAAGGGGCAACATAGTGAGCTCTCTAACAGAGCAGTAATTACGCAGTGTTCCTAGTGGGGGAACTTGAGGGTCATTCTAGCCATCTTTGTTTGCTTAAGTGCTACTATTGTTGAGCATTTTTGTACTTATACTGGACCTCATTAATAAAATGGATTAGCTAATTTGTTTATTTATATGTGTTCGCATTTTATTTCCATGTTGTCATAGTTTCCAGTTTATTGTGTTTTGTATTACTGTATTTTCCTATTTGGAATATTACAGTGGTATCAGAGCTCATAGACTTGTCTTGGCCTATGGAACAACTAGTCTATGACACCTAAACATAGCGAATACATTACAGACCACACAAGGAGATACAAAAACAGAGAACGCATAAATTCGTTGGAATAAAAAGCGAAGATTTTTCAATGGATATTTTGGAAAAATGAAGAAAAATTTAGAAAACCCGAGACATGGGTTTTGTGCAGAATGGACCAATTTAGTTTCTTTAAAAACATTTTTTCCAAATTTAGTTTGTGTTGAGAGAAACAAGAGATTTTATGAGAGATACAAAAATCGAAAAAATAGAAATTCGTTGGGATAAAAAGCAACAATTTTGTGTTGGATATTTCGGGAAAATCAAGGTGAATATTGCAAATCCGAGGCATGGGGTTTGTGAATAATGGACCAATTCAGTTTCTCAATGAGAATTATTCCCAAATTCGTCCTCGATTGAGAGAAATAGAAGGTTCTCTAAAGGCAATGTCTTAGATTTGCTGTGATGGTCGTTTCCCAAATTCTTCCAATTGCAATACCAGATTCAACTTGTTTCAGAGTCCAGATCCCGGAAAGAAAAATATGTTCCAGTGGAGGAGGATAAAGGAAGTCTCCAATGGTATAATAAGGTTATAGTAAGGAGTTTGGAAATCTCATTCTTATATTAGTGCAGGATCTCACTAGAGTAATAAAGGAGATGAGAATAGAAAGGGAAATCCCACGGGGGTTTCAGAATGGAGAAATTTCGGGTACTTCTCACCATGCGAATGAGAAACTAGTGGTGCCACAAGTCTCACAATGTCCCACTATGCCCACTTTCTTAGCAGTGGGGACAAGAGAAGGTGGACCACTACGATGATTATTTCATGGAGTACCAATGTCATACCCAAGATTTAAAATATCATCTGACCTTCCAGGAATTTTTCGAGATTAAGGATAATTGAATACCTCATAGCTATAATAGAGGAGGAGGGTACATGTAGGTCAATGACCTAGAACATACCATGGGTATAATTTTTCTACCTACTTTTGATGGGTCATCAAAGAGTACGACAAATACTTGGGAGGAGAGAGCTGAGTATATAATCGTTGGTGAGGTACCACCCATTATTGAGGTATCCATTGATGGGGTATCTAGGGTTGTGACTGAATTCTCTGATGATATAAATGCATCACAGGTGGATGAGTGTTTTGGACACAAATACACCATTTTTGAGGATCCGATAGGTATAGAGGCCTCTAGGTAAATGAAAAAAAAATATCGGATGGATATCACATGCAGCGGACTAGTGAGAGTGACTTGCATGTTGGAGTGTCTATGGAGGAGGGTGTACAACCATCCTTTGGGATAGATCTTGATGAGATGCTAGGAGATATGGTAGTATTGGGAAATGGTCACACACAATATCTATGCAATAATTTTTGTGCCAAACTTCTAGCTTTGAAGGAGAAGGCCACATCAGTACTAGAGGCTATCCTGTGACAGGACAAGGAGCTGGAGGGCATGAGAGTGGTTTGTGCCGAGTCAGAATAAAATTTGGCCCACATTGGGGAGTGGTTGGATTCCATAATGGTGCATTTAAAGGGCACAATGGAGTGTCAGAGCCCCCCCTTTAGGCATACATATATAGGGTGCAACACTCCAAGATGGAGGGATTATTATATGTGCACATATTCTTTCATTTGATTTTTTTTTTCGAGTTTGGATGGCGAGAGGTATTGAATTAGTACCCCATGGAGTAGGCTAGGTAGCTCGATACATCCATGGCCACATTGCAACAGATTCCATGGATTACCAGAGGGACACAAGGGCTAGATTACTGTTGGGATCTAGGTGGGATTTCCCGTCACATGATAGAGTAAGTAGGTGATGGTAGTCATTGTGCAATGGGTTTGATGTTTGGGCACACACACATTTTCAAATCTCTATCAGAGACTCGAAAATCTGTAGTGACATGATGGTTGGAGAAGAGGGTACACCCTTTTCAGGATCTATCTTGGCATAATTACCATGCATGGATTCATAGGGTGATTAGCCTACTTTGGTAGGTACTAGGAGTTGGTCGGAGCAAGTGGCATTGGTAGGCCACTAGACATGGTGGTACATAGAGGCGGTGCTCTATCATGGGTATATGGTACACTTGAGCTATGGAGGATAGGTGAAGTGATTTCATTGTCATGTGAGGATTCTAGCCTCTTCTATCCTTTAGAGTAGATGTGGAGATGTAGCCCACCTCATGGGGGGTTTACTAGCAGAGTGGGGGATATTTTGGCTTGTGCAGGATACTACACAGTGCAAGATGGTATAGCCATAGCTGGCGGTATCCAGTGGTGTACAGGAGCAGGTTGTAGCATACAGTGGCATGATGAAGAGTGAGAAGACACTTGGTGGTATGAAGTGACCCATTATACATCACAACAGGCACTTGGAGCATTTCCTCCAAGGGCAATTATGGACGGGAATTAGGTATACCCTAGGATACAGTTCACCTAGGATTGATGGGGATATTTTTGAGCATATGGAGACACCACATTTAGCAGAGACAGGGCTATGAGGGTGTTATCAGCTCACATTTGATGGATGGTAGATGGTAGACTTCATCTAGAGGAGGGTACCTAGACTCCAAGCATTGTCGAGATGTATCATCATGAGTTGGGATACTGAAGTTTAATACAATGTATGGTAGGAGCAGGGAAGGTATGCATTCATGGGAAAAACTTCTGATACTTGGATTCCACCGAGGAGATACATACAAGAGTTAGTTCTGAGGGTGGGTTATAGAAATTATCAGTGCTACAGAGCGACATCCAAAGAGGAGTTCGAGTTGGGAGCTCCCAGTATGGTTAGGGGATCCAAGGATCTGTTGGGTAGGTGGATCACTACACTTTAAGATGAGCAGGGGTAGAAGAGATGATGATCCAGTAAACCTTGGGTTTGACATGTGTGGGAGCACTGAGATTTCCACTACATGGAGAGTCAGACTTATCATGTTTCTTCTCAGGGTCGTGATTGATAATGGAAAAGTAGATATCAACATCATGGGGATGCTCGTGCTCGATGAGCTTGGCCCATGCATATTTTTCACCACAATGCCCCAAGATAAATGGATACAGTCTGCACCTAATTGGGGGCATGTCACAGTGAAAGTGGCACAACGAAAACATGGTGGCACCCCTATGAGACTAGCAGTGGACCCAAGCAGTATAGCTCTACACAACTCAATAAAATTTAGGGGTGAGATGCATACTACATGGGGGAATGATGTATATTTTCCATTGGGCTTTAGCGAGTCACAGATGGAGTGGGAGACTTCATTAGTATGGTAAGTTGGTCAGCATGATGACAATAGGTCGAATGTGTCTTCCAGCATGTAGGGTGAGCATCAAAGGATTCTATGAGAGATATTAAGGAAGATGAGTCACTTGTAATGATTCAACCTAAGAATCATATGGTGTAGCATGGGGCAGCTGAGAGGAAGGTTATGCACATCATGGAAAATTTTAGGGGCTAATATTCACAGGTGAGCTAATTTTCCATGCTTTTTCCAAAAAAAGGATTCACTAATTCCATTTTTTCTAAAAATTATTTGCCCAAATTTTATAATGTAAAATTATTTTCCTTTAAAAAATGCCAAATTTTTATATATATATACTATATAAAATTATTAGAAATTTGAATATTTTTAAAAAAATTTCACCAAACATTTTAGAGATTGCATATTATGGACTTGTGATATTCATCAAGGTTTCTAAACTTTAAGAAAAAAATTCATCCTTAAAGTTTTCCCTGATGCACATATGGTCCTTTGGGGGAGAGCCAGATGGAGGCTCACAATGAGCCAGTGCTAGATATGCGGCTAACCTTGGGGTCAGCCATTAACGAGGAGCTGTTGGAGATGGTGGTGCATCCATATTTGGGCCAACCCATTGATGAGGTGCCTGTAGATGCATATACAGTTAGGAGGACTATAGTACTTTCATGAAGAAGCACTATCTAGGAGTACATTGATGGGGCTTGCAGTATACCTTGCCCACTTGAGCCTATTATAGAGAGAGTGGCCTTCCCTTTCAGGCAGTTCTCATTGACAGGTGAGACGAAGAAGCATGAGTTCCATTTGAGTTGACAAGCACACTCCATACATGTTCCATATGCATATATCACCACAATTGATTCTTTGACCGAGATAGAGTTGAAGGAGATCATGAGTTGGTATCCTATTTATGGTACGATCTTCTTAGTTAGAAGTAGAGTGGAGTAGGGGCCTGTATACATGAAATATACTACATTTTACATCTTGCAGTGGGGCACATGTTGACAACTCTTTAACATTCCATCCCGACTTCAGGAGAGCAGCATCAACATTGGATTGAGTCAGGGGTTCGATTGGAGAGAGGTAATGAGTTGGCACGCAGTTGGTGGGGAAGGTTATATTGTCAGAGCCATGACACAACAAGAGCCATGGAGTGTTGATGCATGTTGGTAGCCTTCACCTCATGAGGTAGAAGCTATAGCGAAAATTAGTGCGCAGTCATAGCTAGGGGGCTTAGGCAATGATTGGCCATGGTGGCATTGGAATCGGGGAGGAATGATTGATGATATAAGGTATGGTGAGGGATCCATTTTGGATCCTGACATTGAGGGGTCTGCTCTAGGTGGCCTGAAACTGGGGCATGGCCGCACTGAGGGGTTTGCATGGGATCCGTGCATTGGGTCTCAGTTGCATCAGGCCAACAGGGTGGCCCACATATTTGTAGTTACTTGAGGACAAACAATGTTTTTTCAGGGAGGAATGTAGTATTCCTAATTTAGCTTTTAGCTAATTAGAATATTAAATTTTTTCTTCCTTAATTAATATATGAATAATAAAGTATAGGGACCCATAAATCCCTTTATTATAATAAAACAACTTCACCAGTGTTAAAGTTGAGCAACGCGGTAGTGGAGGGGGCCAAGAGATCATGTCAGCATCACAGTCAAGGAGGAGGATATGGACCAAGAGAGCGGTGCCATAATGATATGGGTCTACAGGTGTGAGGGTTCCACAATTATGTGAAATAAGTGAGGGCAGCCATAGAGATCATTCTAGATTATTATTATTTTCTTGTCATTTATGGCTTGAACACGAATGAGTTGTTTAGCTGAGTCTGAAATGTTGTTTAGCACACAGGTGTCTCTGAGTGGAGATCCCAAACTCATCCTCAGGGGACTTCAAGTGCCCACTAAGGAGAGGAGTCCTTCTATCTTGTGAGTAGATTTCAATATTCCAGCATTTGACCATTTTGGAACCCTCTTGAGCAGCGCAATGACCTAGTGACTCACGCAGTGCAACAGTTGAGAGATCTAGAGGAGGGCTAGATTCCATATCATTGTCACTTGGAATCTAGTGAGGGGATAATATCTTCATTAGTTGAGCTATGGGGGAGTTGTTGTAGCATTTTATTTTTTAGTTCAACTTATATCACTGCATACCTAGTAGTTGTGCATTTTCATTCCCTAGGAGGGTGATTTGTCAGGGTCTGTCAATCCAGAAATCCTTTTTGGGTTTTTCTGGGTTTTGCGAGTAGAAGCCAGTGTCCAAATCTCATAATTTTCTACGCACTAGAAAAACCTCATCTATGCACCCTTTTTCAGCCAACAGTTGCATTTCCAACATTTCCAATAGGGGAAACGTAGTGAGGTCTCCAACAAAGAAGCAATTACGTATTGTTCTAAGTGGGCGAGCTTGAGGGTCATTCTAGCCATCTCTGTCGGCTTAAGTGCTACTATCCTTTACCATTTTTGTACTTATATTTCACCTCATTAATAAAATGGCTCAGTTGTTCTATCTATTTTTATGGTGTTTGCAGTTTATTTCCATGTTGCTGTAGTTTCCAGTTTATTATGTTTTGTATTACTGTCTTTTCATATTTGGAATATCACATCACCTATAAAAGGGATGAAGCACTGCTAGTCGTGATGGGATGACATCTACATTTAAATTTTTATCAGTATTGGATGATAGAAAACCAAATAAAAATTATATAACATAAAAAACTTCAAAATGATTTTCTTTACTTTATGCATCCCATTGTGCCCTTGATCAAAGTGATGTGTCAGGGTCACCCCTGAAATCCATCCCTGTGTAAGGAAAATATTGAATCATGAAGATATGGTTCTTGAGCCATATAAAGAACTGAGGTGTATAACGAACAACTGCACCACCATCAACACCATGACGAGCCATCAATGCTACCCATCGCAACATACGTGGTTACCTAGGTCCTGTGGGATCCACTGGAGACTGCTGAGGTGCGACGAGTGAGATTCTCTCCATAGTGAAAGACATAATAATGGATCTATAACTGATGTTTTTCAACTTCCCATTCTCAGCTCTCGTAATTTGGCCCTTCATGTTAACCAACAATCCTTCACACTAGTTGAAAATTGTTCCCCTAGAACATTCAAATCCAGTCTACATTTTTGCTTTGGTAGCCACATACAGAGTTGCACTCCCACACAACTTAGTAATTGTTAATGCAATGATCTTTAGGTCTACTCACACAATAGTTTTGATATAAATGCGACCATCCTTCAACTCTGAATCTTGGCTACAATATTGAGCCATATAAGATGTTATGGGAAGACCACCTAGTCTTATCACAAACAAGGAAATGTCTCTCACTCTGTGGGGTAATCCAGTGAGGAAATAGATATACTTCGGCTCGATCACAAGCCTATGGTCTCCAATGATGAAACATTGATCAAGAACATCGAAAGCATTCATTGGCGAGTTCATTAGCTCAACTTGTGCTTTCATACCTTGAATCACCCAAAATTTATACAAGCCATAATTTTTAAATGTGTGAATTATTGTCAGATCATCAATAGTTGCATTATCATGAAGTTCATTCTGTCTTTCTCACCATTCCAACATGATTGGTAACCTACAAACCATCAATTAAGATCATTAGAAATTAGTTGGGAGAATTTGAGCCAATTTTTATGAATAGAGAAATGTTTTTAAAAACCCCACAGTGCTTGTAGAGGTTTTATGTGTACATAGTGCGATTTTTTCACACGAGATACACATAAAAGCTACAACGGTCTGATGAAATTTTATATTAAAATATCATCGGGGTGTGCAATTTTTTCCCGAAAACCTACACACCCCAGAGGGAGGATTTAAAAAGCTTGTTTCTGCCTAAAAAATGCCCTAAACACTTAAAATAAAAAACTAAACAAACGAAAAGAAAGATAATGATGATGTTGAAAACCTGGCATGGATGGTTCTCAAAATGGTTGGTCGGTTCTCCTGAAATTTGCTCTGGAAGGTTTAGAGAAAAAAATCTTTCTTCTCTGCTTTGAAAACTAAAAGGTGAAAATGATTTGTTATAACTTATTTTTATAATTTTACATGAATAAAATAATATTGTTTTGTTTATTTTCACTTTAGAATTCAAATCAAAATGTTTTTCATATTTTGAGAGCAGATATGTTTAAAAATTTTGAGTTTTTGTGTAGGAAATAGGTTATGTTAGGAAAAAATCATTTTGACATTGAGTAGAGTGTTATCACTTTTTCAAGCTCTATAAAAATACAAAAAAGTGAAACCATGGAGTCCTCCTTTAAGCCCTTTAAGACTCTCTAAACATGAAAATATCATTGAGTACTTGACTATTAGAACTCATTAAAGTGAATGAACAGTCGTCTATTTAGTATAAGTTTACCCCTTTCCGGACTGACTTAGACTATTTACGAAAAATGTATACATTGACTAAGCATGGTCAATAGAGTTCTCTATTACATTATTTTATCCTTTTTCGGGTTTGGGAGACAAAATTTATGAAAAATAACACTACATAGTTTTCTTATGTTTTTCTTCTAACTCCTTAAAACTGAAAAACACCGAGATAATCCTATGCTGGACTAGTTAAAATTAAACAATACAAGACTTGTCGATCACAACAGGACTAAACCACTGCTTGTTAGGGTTCATTTAAAAATACTAAGATGGACTCATCTGAAGGATGAGCTTACATAACAAGAATATGTTATCCTCCTCAAGATTGACAAAAATAAATAGGTACTTGGGAGTAATGTTGGGGGAAAAAGTGAGAAAAAAATCCATTCATTTTAATTTTTTTAGAAAGCATCATGTCACTCTTAAACAAGACACTTTGTTACACTTGTACCTAGGTTGGGTAATCCTTTTCTTACAGTTAATCAAACCACATTGAAAGTCTTCAGCCGGTTTGTGGGTATTATCTTTGAGTCAAATGTTGATCAACGGTTGTCATTGATGTCAACCCAAGCAGCACCAGGGGCTAACCCAATAGTGAATGAGAAGTTTGACCTACCAAATTAATATATTTTGGGTCAGTAATTATTTTGATGGTTTCTACTTGTCTAGATGTTTCTGTTGATATATGGCACGCCATGTAATTCTTCACGGTTTGCGAGATATTCATGTTTGAAGTTTGTACCCCAGTTAGTGGGCTAAAACCCCATGGGGTTGGGGCATGGGTCATTGAAAATTCATAATTAATATTTTTTATGCTCCTAAAATCCCTCCCACGTTCACTTGTTGAATCCCCTCTCAACTTAAGCATTCATATATATTGTGATCTTCATTTCCTCCTTAGGCAAGGGATTCGGCCATCTGAAACAGGTCATTGTGGAATTTTCGCTCTAACTGTTTTTCTACGAAGGCTCAGAAGCTGAAATTTTTATGAGGTGAATCTGAAGTCTTGAGGAAGTTGTAGTAATAATTTCAAACCAATATGCGAAATATTTTTGGAAATATGATCTGTGGAAGTAAGGGTTTTTGTAGGCTCCTGAAATTCATCTCAAAGAAGTGACCTTGGTAAATTCGTCATAACTCCCTCTCTGAGTATCAGATTGGAATGCTGTAAAAAGTGAAAGATAGTGCACAGTCTTTAATTTTTTATCTATCAATTTCAAAGACAAATGAATAAACGGTGACATGTGGCACGCCGTACAAGTGCGCTCTACGGAAACAGTCGATAATTAGGGCAGTGTGAGAAATTGGGTATAAATCTCTCTTGGAGAATCCAAATTGGGTCAGACCTATGACATTGGAAATAAGACTCAGGGGAATACTATAGGACCGAAAATTAGATATTGAGGATCTAAAATAACAGAGATACACCCGATTCAATATCGAGCTCCTAGAAGGCAAGAGAAAGCTAGATCATGTGTTGTCAAGGATTGCAAAGGACCAGACTTTCTATGGAATAAAAGCAAAACAAGGTGCAGCAGAGGGTAGCATGACAAGAGCAGCAACCAAGGTGCATAACAACATCAAGAAGTTCATCATATGAAGTCTTCAAGTGGGCAGCACTGCATACAATCATTGTAAAGGTATCATTGTACTTAGTCATTGTAAATACATTATTGTACAAATTGTACTAGTGTCTATCTACCGAGGGTTGAAGAGGCAGTGTTGGGAGGTCTAGGATCCTTATTAGGTGGTTGTTTCAAAGTTGGGGTTATGTTCTAGTATATCTTCTTCTTCTACATCATTCTATATCATTGTAAAGTGGGCCATTTTCCCTGGTACGGGATTCCATTCTTCTTTTATTCTTCTATAGGGTGGTAGGGTGGTGCTAGGGTGAGTTGTAGCTCATTGGGTGTTGGGGTATCCATTTAGTGGCTACTGAAGAATCTCAGGAGTTGGAGCATCCATCCAGTGGGAGCTAGAGATGAATTCTTTTCTAGATTCTAGGAAGTCGAAGCTTTATTTTCAATTGGAGTTGAAAATAATTATTAGAAAATCATTAGGTGGTTTTTGTCTCAGAGTGCGTTTCCACCTTAAAAATTGTGTGCATTTGTGTTCCTCTTGTTTACTACTATCATTGTACAAACACTGATAATAATTGAAGATTAACTAATGCTATAAATGAAAGAAATACTGATTCGCCCCCCCTCTCAGTATTTCCAACAATTGGTATCAGAGCTTGGTTCCTTCAACAGCAGTTTAACAGCTGGAAGGAGGTCATGGAGCATACCAAGAATGGTGTACCTATATTCAGTGAAAATAATTATGCACTTTGGAAAGGAAGAATGGAGGTCTATCTCTTGGCACAAGGTTACGAAGTATGAGACACTATTCAAAATGGATTTACATTAACCACGGATGAACAAGGTAAGAAGAATTTGGTAAATAATGCAAAAGCAAAGAATATTATTATCAGTGGACTTACTGAATCTGCTTATCATAAGGTGTTGGGTTGGAAAACCACCAAAAATGTATGGGAAAAGCTTGAGAATATATATGGAGGTGACTCAAATGTCAAAGAATCAAAGCTTCAAATCTATAGAGAAAAATTTGAGCAACTCAGAATGAAAGAAGATTGCAACATTGTTGCATACTTTCAATACGTTGATGAAATAACCAATAATATGGAAGGATTGGGAGAGCCAGTTGATGAGAAGACTATTATACAGAATATTCTTAGAATGTTACCAGGGAGAGTCAACCCAAAGGTATCGGTCTTAGAATACAGTGCAAATATGGACAAACTCAGCAAAGAGGAATTACATGGAGTACTCATAGCATATGAAATGAGACTTGTTGAAGAAGAGGGTACTTCACATCTAGAAACTTTGTTCGTTGCATCTAAGAAAACCAATAAGGATAAACAACCTTCAATTGAAAAGACATGCACCTTCAAGTGTGAAGAAAAGGGAGATGATGAAGAAGGTCTTTCAGATGAAGAATATGCTTACTTCACGAGAAAACTACAAATTGGTAAGGGACAATTCAAAGGTAAACATCCATTGATATGTTTCAGCTGTAATGAGGTTGGGCATTTTGCAGCAAAATTTCCAAACAAAAGTAATGGAAACTCAAAGAGAAAGAAAGGCTTTAAGAAATTCAAAAAGCAAGGATCCAAAAGGAACTCTCTCTCTAAAGAAGATAGCTCATCATCCGATGAAGACAATGATAGTGAAGAAGAAGCCAATGAGAGAGTATTGTTTATGGCCAAGCACAATAAACCCAAGCACAATAAGCAAGAGGTATCAAACAATGAAGAAGAAGGATGGACCATAGACGAATTTTATGAGGAAGCAATCAACCTTATAAAAGATCTCAAGGCAGAGAAGATCCATTCCAAAACCCTTGAAGAACAAGTTAAAGGTCTCAAAATTGAAGTTGAAGAATACAAATGCATTGAAGAGTCACTTCAAAAGAATTTGGAGGAAAGTAACCAAGAAAGGGAAGAATTAGAAGCCCAAGTAGTCTCACTGCATAAGGAAGTGAAGAAAGGAAAAACTATCCAAAACTATGCCAACAGCTCAAGGGCATTGGAAGAACTCATCAACAATCAACGATATTACAATGAAAAAACTGGCATCGGTTACAAAGAAAGAGAAGCAGGACCTTCTAAAAAAAAATACAATGAACGTATTACATATGACATGCATGAAGACTTCATTGGACAAGATTCGCAAGAACAACCTTGGAACACAATTCCTCGACAAAAATTTCCATCCAGGTACCAACATATTTTTTATGGCTACTGTTATTCATGTGGAAAATTTTGTCATAAAGCTGTAGAATGTCGCACGTACCCTAGGAACGAATATAATTCCAGGAGATTTGTTAAATATGAACCTCCCAGGGCTCAGTGAAATATCAATAGATTTGAACATTTAAGAAATAATATTGAATGTTACAAATGTCGAAACTTTGGACACATAGCCAAAGACTGCAGACTTGAAAATCCTCTGGAAGGATATTTGAAGCCACAGAATGAATGAACATGGAAGAAGAAGAAGAATGATAATTGTGCTCTCGCTTTCAAGGCTCAAAAGAACAAAGATGTGTGGTATGTTGATAGCGGTTGCTCAACACATATGACTGGAGATAGAAATAAATTTGTATCTCTGAAAGAGAAGAAGGATGGAACCGTGTCCTTTGGAAATGATGGATCTTCAAATGTTATAGGATCAGGTACTGTCACTCTCGGAAGCAAAGATTCTCTAGCCAATAATGTTTTACTGGTTGAAAACATGAATCACAATCTACTCAGTGTTGGACAAATGTGTGATGAAGGACACACAATACTATTCAACTCCACGAAATGTGAAATCAGGAAAGGCGTGTATGGTGAAATTATGGCTACAGCAAGTTGAGCTCCAAACGACATATATGTTATGGATGAAGCAACTAAAGCATGTCTAATAGCTAAAGAGGATGATACAATAATTGGTAGCAATGATGATCGACTAAGTAAGAATTTTGCTACAAAGGTGAAAAGTGATTTCGAGATGTCTTTACTTGGTTGCAAATTGAGCATAGATGACTCATCTAAGGATGTGGATCAAAGGTTGTACAGATCTATGATTAGTAGTCTTCTATATGTAATAGCCTCCCGACCAGATGTTATGCAAGCAATTGGACAAGTAGCAAGATTCCAAGCAACACCAAAAGAATCGCATATTAAATATTCGCCAGCATTGAAATATCTTTTCCAGAAGCTTGGGATTCTCCCAAGTTCTCATTAGATTTTCCCTTTTCAGAATATAAACGGGGAGTGGAAGTGTGTGCAGATCTACAGGATGGTTGTGTGTCAGCGCGAGTGGAAGTGTGTACATGTCTGCAGGATGGCTTTGTTTCAGGGGGAGTTACCCTTTTCCATTGATGTAAAAGGGGGAGATAATGTTGTAGGAAGAGGTGTCATGATCGCAGGGGGAGTACTTGTGTTGCCATCAATGCCGAAGGGGGATATTGTTGATCAGCGGTTGTCATTGATGTCAACCCAAGAAGAACCAGGGGCTAACCCAATATTGAATGAGAATTTTGACCTACCAAATTAATATATTTTGGGTCAATAATTATTTTTATGGTTTCTACTTATCGAGATGTTTCCGTTGATATATGGCACGCCATGTAATTATTCACGGTTTGTGAGATATTCATGTTTGAAGTTTGTACCCCAGTTAGCCGGCTAAAACCCCATGGGGTTGGGGCATAGGTCATTGAAAGGTCATAATTAATATTTTTTATGCTCCTAAAATCCCTCCCACGTTCACTTGTTGAAGCCCCTCTTAACTTAAGCATTCATATATATTGTGATCTTCATTTCCTCCTTAGGCAAGGGATTCGGACATCTGAAACAGGTCATTGTGGAATTTTCGCTCTAACTTGTTTTATACGAAGGCTCAGAGGCTGAAATTTTTATGAGGCGAAGAAGAAATCCCGAGGAAGCTGCAATAAAAATTTCAGATCAAGTTGTACAACATTTTTGGAGATATGATCTGTGGAAGTAAGGGTTTTTACAGGCTCCTGAAATTCATCTCAAAGAAGTGACCTTGGTAAATTTGTCATAACTCCATCTCTAAGTATCAGATTCGAATTCCAGAAAAATTTATTTATAGTGCACAGTCTTTATTTTTCTCTCTATCAATTTCAGAGACAAATGAAGAAACAGTGACACATGGCATGCCGTACAAATGCGCTCTACTGAAACAATACATAATTAGGTCAGTGTTATAAATTGGGTATAACTCTCTCTTGCCGAATCCAAATTGGGTCAGACCTATGGCATTGGAAATAAAACTCAGAAGAACACTATAGGACCGAAAATCAGATATTGAGGATCTGAAATAATAGAGATACACCAGATTCAATATCGAGCTCCTATAAGGCAAGAGACAGCTAGATCATGTGTTGTCAAGGATTGCAAAGGACCAGACTTTCTATGGCATAAAAGAAAAACGAGGTGCAGCAGAGGGTATCATGACAAGATAAGAAACCAAGGTGCATAACATCGTTAAGAAGTTCATCATATGAAGTCTTCAAGTGGGCAGCACTGAATACAATCATTGTAAAGGTATCATCAGGATTTTGGGTCATCAGGAATACATTATTGCATAAATGTATTAGTGACTATCGTCAAGGGTTGAAGAGGCAGTGTTAGGAGGTCTAGGATCATCATTAGATGGTTGTGTCAAAGTTGGGGTTATGGTCTAGTATATCTTCTTCTTCCACATCATTCTATATCATTGTAAAGTGGACCATTTTCCCTGGTACGAGAGTCCATTCTTCTTTTATTCTTCTATAGGGTGGTAGGGTGGTGCTAGGGTGAGTTGTGCCTCATTGGGTGTTAGGGCATCCATTCAGTGACTAATGAAGAATCTCAGGCATTGGAGCATCCATCGAGTGGGAGCTGGAGAAGAATTCTTTTCTAGATTCTAGGAAGTTGGAGCTTTATTTTCAATTGGAGTTGAAAAGAACTATTAGAAAAGCATTAGGTGGTTTTTGTCCCGGAGTGGGTTTCCACCTTAAAAATTGTGTGGATTTGTGTTCCTCTTGTTTTCTGCTATCATTGTACAAAAAATGGTAATAATTTAAGATTAACTAATGCTCTAATTGAAAGAAACAATGATTCACCCCCCCTCTCAGTATTTCCAACATCATGTTCTCCCAAACCATTTACAGTGTCATTATGTGTTCAAGAGAAAATTCAATTTACCATTCACTGAAAACATTTGTCTCCATTCATGTTGACCATCCATGAATCTGTCCTTGCAAATAATTTCCTAAAAACTTGATCTAATGGTTTCGTGTCGTAGGCTTTCTTGCGATAGTTAACTTTGTATCGACACCAGCTCATTATCTAGAAGGTTGGTTTAGAATCGTATTAGTACCTCGGAATCTGCATGCCGTAATGGCATATTTCTTGCCTTTAATGATAGGTTCTCATCATTGACCTTCGATTGAATGATTCTATGACTATTCAAATCCAAATCATTCATTCACACTTCATAGATTGTGTTGAAGTACTTTGAGAACCATTGTCATTATTTGTGGTTTCTCTCACACTTGTTAATGGTTCTCATCATTGACCATTAATAAAGTGGTTTCTACCATGTTCTAATTGGTCATAATCAATCACATGGATAGATTCATACTAGTACGAGAAGTGAAAATCAAGACCCTAGATCTAGTTTCTACCATCTAGGTTGCGAGGAGTTATGTATTCATGATATAGTAGACTTCTTAAGATAGATGGTTGCACCCATACCGTGTTTACTCTTGATGTAATTTTGAAATCATATATGTACTAGAACATTTAGTTATTTTTTCTCTGAGAATGGGAATTCCTACCTCATTGATGATATATATTTTCATTGAATGTTTTAACAGGTTTTCGACCGGTATCTCCAGTCCAATCCTTGGAATGATAAAGCCCTTCACTCTTTTGAAAAATTTTCTCAGACATCACACTTTTGGGGGAAATCTGTTACATGCCATTTTGTCACCATGAAATTTGACTGTCCATATGGGTCTGTCATGATCCATATGATGTTCCCTTAGAAGTGAAAAAAACTCATGTTCGTGAACCAAGTCTTAAAATTGGAGAAAATCTCTTTAAAACCTTTAAAATATTACCTGCGCATTTTTTGTAGCCTTTTTCTTCGCATGCACTAATTCTTATTCCATTGGCCATGACTATCACTGCTTTGTTCACCCCTAAAACCTGCACACCCCCAAAAAATGAAAGTAAATATAAAAATTATTCTACAACCCTAGTTGGTCGAATATTCTCCCAAATAGAAGATTCTAGAGTGACGCCAGTTCCAGCTTTATGCCTCTACTCATGGAGCTTATACCTTGGCCAAAGGAAACCAAATCCCTTCATGGGAGGTACTCATCCCTATCTTAGTGGATCTAAAACTATCTCAATCTGTTTATAAATTGAGCTGAACGTTGAGGTTGAAGGGTAGATATTGATTTGTATAGATTATAAGCTGTAGAGAGTTCATAGAGTTCATAGTTTCTTAACTAGTAAGTTGTTGTTGGCACATTGATGATTACACCTTTGTGCATATCACTCTATGCTAGTCATTCTACAGAGGAAGGCTTATCAAAATGAAGGAAACGATTGTGGAGACACACGAGAGAAATCTATACAACATTAAGGCACACGTTGTAAGATTGATCTTTTTAAATTTCTAATAACACATATGGATATATTTTTCCCATTGTCTTGTTACTGAATTCACGGAGATGATGTCAAATAATTAGACTACTTGATCACTAATTTGGATTAGTATTTATGATTATTATATAATGCAGGTGATTTTATTTTTTGTATTGTTTGTGATTGTTGGTTCTTCTCAACATTGAAGAATTGATTTGGAGCGAAAGGAAAAAGGCTACATCGAACGTCTCGGGCAAAGGTAGGAGCATAGCCTCCTTATTTCAAGGTTGTAATAATCTAAAATACAAATAGTCTAGAGAAAGAGATATTCAATGGATCATTGTTTCTAGTTACTTCTTGGAGTACTAGGGAGATCGCTCTTATCCGCAAGAGGGATTAATCCACAAAACATAAAGTTGTAGCTTCTATGATATTTTATCGATGTTTTAGGAAAATTCCATGTTTTATTTCTTCATTTAATCTGCCCCCATAAGGTTCCAAAAGATTTTCATCCCTTATGTTATACACCCTTGTGGCCAAAAATTGAGAATATGAATTATAATCTTCAATATCACTATTCTTGTTGATTCTTTTCAACTCACTGAACTATTCTTATTCCCCATCTTTTCTATATTTTCCTTCTATCACTTCTAAATAAACATAAAATATAATGGTAAGAATAGGTCTCAATTTTCACTATCAATTGATATAATTAATATGTTTTATTGTGAATATCAGCATTTTTATGTGAATATTTTTATTATCTTGCATAATGTTATGAAATCCAAAATATTTCTCTTTTTATTTTAGATAGGCAAGGACCTTTGTTCCATCAAAATTCTTTAACTCAACCTTGGGAAGCTTCATTCCTTTAAGAAACCATATAGGAGGAGCTACACATGTGGAGCTAAATCCACCTGAAAATTATTCTTACTGTAAAGTCGTTCAAGATGAATGCTACCATTATTTTAATTATTTCATTCAAATATATTATGAATTTTAAGTAGCCTACCATTTATTGTTTCTATAATATTTTGTTCCATTCCATCCTTATATGTTTCAATTTCTTTAACTTATTATGCATTTCTCCCTTATTTCCATCCATATCAATTTAAGCTACTTATTCTGCTTGTAACAAATCACCCATCATAGTATTGAACATTTTGTTAACTTGACTCTTCAACTTGAACACAAGGTATTGCACATTTTCCATATTTTCATGAGTCATGGATGAGATTTCCACATGTTCAAGTGATGAAATAAATTTTGAATAATCCTTAGGATCCATGTGAGGAGTTAATAATTCTCCTCTGTTTCCACTTTATCCCAAATTTTGAATCAACAAAATCATATTTCAATGAGAAGTTGTGAAAATTGTAAGTTATGTACCATTCTAAACCCTAACTTGTAGACTATTTGGATCGGTAATATTTTTCATGATATATCTCTCAAATTTAATCCCTTCCACATCAAAACATTTGATCTAGAGTACATTTATATGTCTTCTTTATAATATTATATTTTTAACCTATGATTGGTGACGGAAGTGAAAGTTATATTAACTTTCTCAAATTTTGTTTTCTTTTTACCTCTTCCCCAGAGTGAAATTGCAATTTGTGGAACATGTCCAATTATTCAAATTCTATTATAAAATTTTTATTTATTGTAATTTAATATCTCTCCTCTTACTTTTGAAGGTTTCACAAAATAAATTTTTTGAAAGAAAAAGTTGTAGTGAAATTTCTAGCATCACTCATTCAAAACTAATTTTACGATCATCCATAAAACTTAACATCCATTGGGACTAGAATTTTTACCAAATATACCCTAATATAGTTTCCTAGTTGATACAAATTTCATGGTCTACAACTTCTAAGAATAAATTATACCAAAAATTCCAATGTCTCTCATTTGAAACTTATTTTTGAATCATTGGAAAATCCTAACTTTAATAAAGTATATCTTTGAAAGTTTGATGAATCAAAATTTGAAATTTTGAATCGATGTCCCGTGAGATTCCTTCACAAAGAAAAAATTTATAATGAAATTTCCATGAAGACATGATTCAAGTGTAAACAATGTTAGGTTTGTATGATCTGATACCAAATGTAATAAACCGTATATCTTAAAATTGGTAAGAATTAGTGATTATAATCTCTATGAATAGGGAAATGTCCTTTTACAATGGATTAAATATATAAGAAAATTTGTTATGATCCTAAGGCTAGTTCCCCTTCTTGTGTTTGTTTTAGTATAAGGGACAAAGGCTACAATTGAAATGAAAGAATGTAGCAAAATGTTCTAGAGAACATCCTAATATAACAAGTAAACTAATAATGAGTTCTTATTATAGCCCTAATATTGTGACCCGATGGCCTTAACACACATCCTCTCATTATCTAACATATCAGCATTGAAATTGTCAATATTATCCAATATCTCAACCATCTTAGAAAATGTTTTTACAAACTATTCCATATCGCCTTCTAACCAAAAACCAAGTTATTAGGTAAATTCAAGGTCTCCTATTTCCTAGCGAGCATTACCTATAATATATTTTATCCATATCACAATATTCCTTTCATACCTGTTGAGGTATAAAAGGTATGTTTTTAACACCTATTTATCCCACATTAATTGTCAATCCAGGAACGACTTTTTGTTTCAAGAGTGTACTCTGTCTGAGGCTGCAATTTGAGTTAAGCACAATGTTGTGTGAGATGCAGTACAGTATTCTGAATAAAATAGTAAACGGATGCTAGAAAATAAATCTAATTACAATAACATGAACTCAAGTACTCTAAAATCTACCTATTCACTTAGCATACATCAATCGAGGATACAATAGCAATAACTCATTCCTCTAGAAATTGATGCAATTGAAATCAAAATGGAACAAGACAATCAATCTGGAAATGAGGAAGCGATAACCAATGTTATCTACAGTTGACAGTCTTGATTTAGGGCAATTAAAGAGAAATATAAATTTAACTAACTGCTACTGAAAGTAAACTAGGAAGAACTCTTTAAAAGCAAGCTTTTACAATCTGGAAACTAATGAATTGGAAATGAACAACACGCTGGAATCGAATAGCAAATGCTAACTAATGAATCAAATCTTAACTTAATGAAATCAACTAATGAACTCTGTTGAACACCAAAACCTGTCGACAACAAATGTTGTTAAACAGTAATTGAAATGAACAGTAATCCAACAGAACAAAAAATAGAGTTAAATATTGAACAGCAAAGCTTTATAAGCAATAACAAGATGAATAATACAGGAATTAAGATCCTTGTCTAACTGTAATATAAATTCAATTCGTTAACCCAACAAAGCAATACCAATAAGCAATTTAACAACAACTAATTAACTTCACAAATGTAATAAAACCGAAAACAATTATCACACAACGGTAATTAATGGATAGAAATACAAACAACAGATTGATTCCACTAGGGCCAGCCCTTAGCACCATTGAAACACTGCTAGGTTACTTCAAATCTTGAGAAATGCACGAAAACATGTCTTTGTATTAATTAAACATAAAAAGTTCTTACAGCGACCGCTCTCTGATCATGAGAGTCAATAAAGTGTAGAATTACAAGAGAAATGTTTTAATCAATGATTCCCCCCCTCAATCTCTAATGGCATTGCCTTATATAACAACTTCGACGGATAAGACAAGGAACAAGATACTATTTTAACAAAAATCCCTCAGGATCGAAGGATCCTGAGAGATTCACTTCCTTTCTTTCTTTAGCTATCACTTGATCTTCTTTGGCCGAAGACGTGCTGTTCCCTGCCTTCTCTTAGCAATGCGTTTTGATTTTCTTCTCTTTGACAGGATATGGTCTATCACTGGAGGAACATCAGTTACTCCTGCTTCAGCCTCGCCTCTGGTATAGTTTTTCACCTTGTTTGATTCATGTTTTTGACCATAAAAGGCAGTTTTTAGTTACTTTTTATAATAAACATAAGTCTTTGCAATTCTATCATAATTCTATAATAAATCACCTTTCTAGAATAAAAAAAATTATATTTAAAGGAAAAGAATGAGAAAATACATGGTGAATTCATACCTTTTTCAACGCTCAACATACCCCCCTGCTTACCCTTTTTCATGTCCTCATGAAAACCATAGTTTACATGCAAATAAGTTAAGGAATAGGCTGAGAAGGTTTTTCATCAAGATGCCTAAAACCATGATTTACAGCTAAAGCTTCAAAGACATGCCCTGTCTGTCCTTCAAATATTTCATAAATGGCTTTATAATCTGTTGCAGGATAGCATGCAATGGGGCTTCAAAACCTACACCCTAGCCAGAATGGGCCTTCCGTCAAGATGAGGTTTCTATAGAGAACCAAGCAGCCAACAACCAATCCAAAATTTTTATAGTTAAATTGCTCTCTATTTTGAACATTTCGATTGGAAATCCCCCATCAGACCTTAGCTGCTATATAGGCTTGGTCTCTAATAGATAGAAAATATTCTACCCCATTCAAGACAATTTCTTTATGGACAGGCCCCAATTCTTGGATAACACCCTCTCTTGTCATGAGGCTCATCTGCCTAGCCCATAATTGTAATGGGTGTTTTGGTTCACTCCTAACCCACAAGTCTAACTCATTTTCTTGCCTTTGGAAAACATTATAGGCTTTGAGCCATTTTAACTAATTAACAACAAATGAAATAAATGCTTGGTATTGGATGCCATCCACAAAAGGGTTGTGATTTATCTCAATTTCATTCTCCAATATAGGATTATGAAAATAAAACTCACAAAGGGGATGTTGTACCTTAACCCCATAGAGTTTACAGCATTTCACAAAATCCTCTATAGTGTTTAACTCTATAGAATTTCCTGCCCTAAATACTTTAATTTTTAACTGTAAATATCTCTCTAATAGAAATAAAGAATAATTCTTGGCAGAGCATCCACAAGCTAAAACATCTGTGTATAATGAGCAGAGAGTATCCATTCGATTCTGGGCTATTTTTAATCTATTCATTACCTTTTCAGCCTTCTCCTCTGACTTCCGACATTTCTCATAGGCTTCAGCCTCTACTGCATGGATGTTCTTCATCTGCTGCTGCAACTCCTAGTATTTTCTTCTACGGACATTATCCTCTTCAAGTTTTTCACTTTCCTGTCGAGCCTATGCCAAATCCTCTTTGAGTTTGACTATAGTAGGATCACTAAAAGTGTTTTGACTACAGGCTTGTGCACTTTCATTTGAGTTTGCTTCATCCGGAACAACTGTATCTGGAATAGCTGCCTGCTGTTCCATATCTTCATGATTAGGCTCAACCTGGGTTTCCATAGTCTCTATAACTTGGGGCTTTGTTTTAGTGGCCACTTTCTTCTTTTTCGGGGCTCATTTGGTGACTATGATTCTCTTCTTTGGGTTTCGCTTGGGCATTAGCTTCAATTTAAGAACCCTAATAGTCTGCCTAAGTTTTTCCACTAGCTTTTGAAGCTTTTGCCATTCCCTATGAAGTTTCTCAATTTCAGTTACTTTCTTTCTCCTCCTTATTGGAACGACTGTTCCTTTTTCTGAACCCAATTTCTTAGCTAGGGTTTGTTTCTCAGCGGTCGTGCTTTCGATTGGGCTTGCTTTTCCATTTTCTATGTGGACCACTTCTTCAGTATTCATATGCTCTCGACTGCATTCTTTAGGGGTAATAATCCCAATTGGCTCTGTTGTTCCCTAAGAATTTTCAGTTTCGAAAACGGCTTCAGTGTTCACCTCTTCCTATCTACACTTCTCAGGGGAAGTAACCCTAGTTGATTCTGTTGTTCCGTTAGGTTTCCTCTTTCTATTTCATCTGGCATTCCCTCAGCCATATTTTTATTAGTAACAGCTTTCTCCTGCAATTGGTTGATATCAACATTAAGGTTCAATGGGTTCTGGGGCTGTACATATTCGCTCATATTGGCCAAAATTTGGGCCAATTGGTCCTCTTGCAAAGGGCTTTGTGGTGAATTTGCAGTGGTGGTTTTGGGAGGCTCTTCTTCCTTTCCTTCATTATCACTGCTGTGATTATATTCTTCCTCTTCACAGGTATGGTAACTACCTTCTTCCTCATCAGAGTAGCGAATATCTTCCTCTACACTAGTATGAGGACTTCCTTCTTCTTCCTCACTTCCCTCTTCTTCTACACTACTTTTTTCCTCACCACTAATGTGGTGAATTTGTTCCTCACCATCCTCATCAGTTTGGTGACTCCCTCCTTCATGTTGTGGGGGTTGTTCATCCTCTGAGCTGGGCAATTCCAAGGGCTGGCTACTGCTACCCTGAAGGCCTTCTATCATCCCCCTACTTTTTTTTAACCGGGAGGATTGTCTATGTTTTGATGGCTTTGCTGTTGTGCTAGCCATTCTCTTGCATTTTGGGGCAGGTAGGGCTAATCCTCCATCAATCAAAAATATCAGTTCTTCCAAACTGGTCTGTTGTTGGGCAAGGCTGTAACTTATTATCAATCTGATGAAGCAATGTTGGCTTACCACCATGTCTGTGTGACGAACTTTTCTTATACGACGGGCAACATCATGCAGTAAAAAATTTAAAAATGCAGGAAGGTTTATGGTACATTTCTGTTTTAACATTAATAATAGCTGAAGGTGGTGAGGTCTTACCACATCTTCCCTCCCATCGCATGTTCTGTACGCATGGACTCCTTTTGTCAACTCTATCCATGGTTCTCCCAACGACGCTGGTTGAACTCCTTTCCCTTTGACAACCAATTTTTGCTCTTCATCTCGGAAAAGGTTCATGGCATCTTGGAGTTTCACCTTCTTATGGGTCCATATGGCTCCTTCTGCTAGTAGACCAGACACCTCTGCAATTATTTCATGGAGTAACCTTCCTGCAAATTCTCTAAAAACTCGATACCTACTGTTTCATGAGGTTGTTGTAGCCTTTTGAGGTATGTAATCCATCCCAATTTTTCCATAATTTCTCGTGCAATGCTTGAAACAACCAGCACCTCTGGCTTACTGTGAATTGGTCATCCTCCCATTTTACATGCACACTGTTAATTCCTTACAAATGCATAGAAATGCAATGGAACATCACAACTTAGTATTTAGTGAATATCAGAATAATACCATTAAGCCTTCACTATTACTAAAAATATAGGCATTTAACCCGCATGCAGACATTAAAAGGCATCTGCGCCCCCCTAAAGGATGATAGGTTGTCCTCGACCATCAAATAAGAGAGTAAAGGACTGCGTAGTAGTCGTACAACATTTGAACAACATACACACTTATGATAAAATCACAAATGATTACATTACTAAAATCAATGCATAATATTAAATTGCGAAAATATATGGAAACATTCATACAATGATTTGAAGATAACGGAAGGGATAGCTGATGTAAAAACAAGTACTTATGCGATCATTTCTCTCATAAAATATTGTGATCGGGTTATGAATAATTTTCATGTATAATAGGTTCAAAACGAAGGGTTTAAAGGTATCCTCTCATTCGATCTTATGTAAAGATATAAGAAAAAGGTTCATCCTTACTATTGATTTGAAAAGTGTGACTCCAATACCATCAGCAGAGCTCTGTTGCCTACAGGTGTCTATAACCTTGACAAAGTTGCTTTTTCAACCTTGGAACCATTATCCTTTATTTATGCCTAGGGAAGTGCTTTGTAATGTCATGATGGAGGCCACTATGTTATCTTGGGAACCAGATGAACCACAATGCCATTCACTAGGAAGAAGTAAAAGGTGGACAGGTCGGCTCGTGATGAGACCTCCTGCTCCATGGACCTTTTAATATTTCTTTCTGAGTTTCCAATTGGACTATATCCCTGGTATGGTGGATATAATGGGAATGCCACTTCACTGCTTCCTTATGATCATGGTAGGCTGGCTCTTGATGAAACCCCCTATCCTCCATATTCCATATCATAGAATAGTTAATAATTACATAATTGTTTTTCTTTTATCCTTTTGTTTTTCATATATAGCACTTCCCTACTTATATATAGAGGATGGCTCAACACTCCTTAAGAGTATGGATGGTGGAAGAAGTCTGGAAATCTCAATGGAAAAAGACATGCCTTTATTCTTATTTAATAAATAAATATCAAAGAGAGATAGTTTAGGGAAGAACCAGCATGATAAAAATACCCGATCATATTAATTTAAATGAGAATAAGGATAAAAAATAAATATAAATGGTTGTGTCCTTTCCTTTTCCTTATCATTGCAAAACTATTCCTTAAAAATAACAATTTCTCTTGATTTTCTGATTTCAATAATTTCTAATTTGTGTATCCTTACATAAATTGTGTGTTTTCCATCAAGAGAGTCATGAAGAATTCATAAAAATCCTCAAAATTCTATTTAAAATCAATAAAAAAATATACTCAAAAAGTGTTGTTCCTTTAGAAAGGAGTAGCAAAAACAGTCTGCGAAAATGTTGTTCCTTTGGAAAGGAACAACAAAAAAATAGGAGAGAAATTGTTGTTCCTCTGGAAAGGAACAACAACAAACTATTGTTCCTTTGGAAAGGAACAGCAAAAACGCACGGCCAAAAACTGTTGTTCCTTTAGAAAGGAACAACAAAAACACTCGCAATCAAACTGTTGTTACTTTTGAAAGGAACAATAAAAACGCAGCAAGAAATTGTTGTTCCTTTCGAAAGAACAACAAAAAGAAACACTCAAACACGTTGTTTCTTAATAGAAACCACCGTTGTTCCATAGAAAGGAACATCTTAAGAAATAAATTATGCAAACAAAAAAAACAAGGAAAATAAAGAAAAAAAACATTATGTACAAATTTCAAAAATAAAGAAATGATTCAGGGAATGGGTGCTGAGGAGGAGTTCTCTCGCTCAGCAAGAATCTGCATGGTGGAATCTTCCCATAATTGTTGGTAAAAGGATTCCTGATTAAGTGGTTTATGGTAAAGTCGCACTCGATGACCGTTTACTTTGAAGGAATGACTAGATCCATCAATGATGGTTAATGTGATGGTGCCATTATCATGCACCTCTTGTATTTCGTAAGGTCCAAGCCATTGTGTCTAGATTTTTCTTGGGAAATCCTAAAACCTGGAATCATATAGGAGTGCCCAATCTCCTTCGTGGAAGTTTTTCTCTTTGATGAGGGTGTCGTGCCATTTTTCTCTCTGTTGTTGAACTAATGCAGTGTTTTGAAGAGAAGAGAGCCTCATTTCATCCAAATCATTGATTTGTTGTAATCTTCTAACTTGGGATTCATTTAAGTCTAAACCCACCTCCTGGGATGTTCTTAATGTCTGAATTTGAAACTCTATCAGGAAGATGGGCTCTTTTCCAAATACCAACTGATATGGTGAATACCTCGTGGTACCTCTCCATGGTGTTCGATACACCCATAAGGCTTCTGGAAATCCATAAGCCCAATCACATCTGTGTGAGGAAATTTTTTTTGTTAGTATAGATTCGATCACTTTATTCATGCTCTCTACCTGGCCGTTTTCCTGTGGGTGGTATGGGGTTGTAATTTTGTGCTGAATATGGTAATTCTATAATGTTTCAACGAATTTATTACCTACAAACTACAGTCCTCCATCTGTGATTATGTCCCCTGGGAGGCCGTATCGCACAAATATTTGGAAAAGGAATTGTATTACAGAGTCCTCTGTAGCTTTCGAAAATGCCTCTGTTTCAACCCATTTAGTGACATACTTGGTTGCAACTAGGATGTATGTTCTTTGGTTCGATGGGGGGCTAATGGGACCAAAAAAATCAAGCACCTAGCATTCACATGGTTCAATTAATAAATGTGGGTTCAAATGCATTTCGTCAGACTGTCCAGGGTGACCCGCCCTTTGGCAGCTATCACAGGCCTGCAAAATTTTTTCAGCGTCTTTAAAAATGGTAGGCCAATAGTAGCCTATCTACAAAACATTGTGGGTAGTTCTACAATATGCAAAATGTCCGCCACATGGCCCGTCATGGCATGCTTTCAGAATATCGAATACTTCGTCCTCTCAGACGCATCTCCTTATTTTCATATCTGACCCTGTATGAAATAGGTAGCCCCCAATCCAAGAGAATCAAGTATTACACTGTATTATCTCTTTTCATTCATTAGGCATTAGATGTTTTGGTTATTTACCTATTGCTAACTAATTTTCTATATCAGCATACCATGGGGTTCTAATAGTAACAACAAACAAATGTTCATTTGGGAAGTGATCTTCGACTGCTTCTGCATCTGTTGGCTTTGGCATTCGTGACAGGAAATCAGCTACAGGGTTCTCTTTCCCAGGTCGATCTTTAATTGTGATATCGAATTCCTACAATAAAATGAACCATCTTGTCACTCTTCCATTTGTAACAGGTTTATTTGTTAAAAATTTAACGGCGGAGTGATCGGTATAGAAAACTACATGATACCCAGTTATATAATGTCTAAACATATTTACAGCATGAACCACAGCTAAAAATTCCTTCTTAGTCACAATATAGTTTAATTCAGCAGGAGACAGATTTTTTCTAATATAATAGGTTGCATATGGTTTCTTATCCTCTTCCTGCCTAAGCACTGCTCCAATGGCTATGTCTGAGGCATTGGATGAAATTTGGAATGGAAAATCCCAATTTGGGCCCCTCAGCACTAGGGCTATTGATACAAGCTTTTTCAAGTCCTCGAAAGCCTGGTCACATTTATCTGTCCAAACAAAATCAACATTTCCTGTTAGTGCATATAAAGGTGAAGCTATTTGAGAATAATGTTCTATAAATCTTCTATAATAACCAGAAAATCCGAGAAAGCTACGTACCTCTATTTGTGTGGTAGGAGTAGGTATTAACAAAATTATCTAAATTTTGGTTGGATCTACCTGAATTCCATTTGCTCAAAAATAATTTCCTACGATGAGTCCTTCGGTAATCATCATATGACACTTTCCATGGTTTAAAAAAAGCCTGGTGTCAATACATCTTTGCAACACCTTTTCTAAGTTTTCTAGTGCTGGCTCAAAATCATCTGCGTAAGGTGTGAAGTCATCCATATAGACTTTGAGCCCTTCATTTATTAAATCTGAAAAGATGCTGAGAATGGCCCTCTGAAATGTAGCAGGGGCATTACATAGGAAAAAGGGTAAGACTCGATAGGAAAATGTCCCCCAAGGATAGGTAAAAGTGGTTTAGTCTTGGTCCTTAGGGGCAATCTGGATTTGATTGTACCCACTGAAGTCATCAAGGAAAGAAAATAATTTATTTCCTGCCAATGTGTCTAATACCTGGTCAATGAAGGGAAGAGGAAATTGGTCTTTCCAGGTTGCTTTGTTCAGTTCTCGGTAATCTACGCATATTCTCCACTTTCTGTTTTTCTTTGGTACCGCTACTAATGGAGAGACACACTCGGTATCAGATATTGGGTAAATGAAGCTGACATCCAATAGCTTTTGCAATTCAGATTTCACAATATCTTTAAGGTGCGGGTTTAATCTTCGTTGGGGTTGGAAAATGGGTCTAGCATATTTTTCTGTATAGATGTGGTGTGTACATAACTGGGGGTCAATTCCCTTCATGTCTGGATAATCCCATGCAAATTCTCCTTTATATTTTCGTAGTAATTGGACCAACTTCTCTTCTTGTTCAACGTTTAGGTTTTTGTTAATGTTTAGATTTTTTCCCGGTTCAATTTCCACAATATTACTATTGTACACAGAAGTAGTGGGTATTATTTGATCAGGAATGTCTTTCAGGGGATCTTCTTTTTATTTATTATCAAATGCTGCCTTGATCATGTGACATTGTAGATGGGATCTAATTTGTGGTTTGTTAATGAAACTATTAATGATATCATCCTCTTTTTGATATTTCAAATCAAGGGCATCTTCTATGGTTAGTGGTGATCTCATATTTTCCATAAGATATGATACAGGTTGCTTCCTTGTTTTGATTATTGATAGGCTTGGTTGGGCCGGGGGATATAATGCTAAATTATTTACATAGTTTCCCCTTGTTATTATCATGTTGCCTTGTCGACAACCAATATAAGCATTGGCAGTTTCAAACCAAGGTATACCTAAGATTAGCGGGTGTCCATATAGCCATTTCTTTGGATTGATAACCAGGAAGTCAACAAGGTACTCCCAAGAATCTACAAATACCATTACATCTTATAGTGTACCTTATGGTTTGACTACCGATCGGTTAGCCAATTCCAGTAAGGTTGTTGTCGGATCTAATGATGTAATGCCAAGTTTTTGACAAGTGGTGGTTGTTAGGATATTAATTGCAGCTCCCAAATCAACTAAGGCATTTGGAAACAATTTCCCATTAATTTTCACCGTCACTATAGGATTTCCTGGGTCTTCATATTTTACAAGTGTTTCCATTCCTGATAATAAGTCAGATAGAGTATTGACTACTTGGACAGTTGGGTTAGTTGTTGTTCTCCTCTTTGGCTTCTTGATACATAATTCCTTGATGGTTTTTGCATAAATAGGAATGTCTTGGATAGCTTGGAGGAGAGGGATTTTTATAAACAATTTTTTTAATTCCCCCAGAAAATCAAAATCAGGATATTCTATTGGGAAAGGTATGATTAATCGTTCTGGGAATGGTGGAGAAGAGGTGGTAGCTTGTTGTGGAGTTTGAGGTTGAGTTTGTTGTTGAACCACCTTTTCTTTTTGTAATGTTTGTTCTACAGGTAAAGGATCTTCAGTGTGAACATTTTTGTCTCCCTCTGTTTCTACTATGCACCCAGATCTCAATTGAAGGTCATTACACTCCCTTAGTTTAGTTTCTAATTCTGGTGGTTCCATTATTTGGACGGACTGAACTGGCCTATTGTTTGGATTTGGGTTGGGTTGGGCTGGGAGTTGTGGTTTTAAATTGGTCTGGGGGTTTTGTGGCAATGTATAGGGAGATTACAGTGTAGGTTGAGAGAGGGGAATTGTTCCAGCTAGCCGATTTGTAGGTCTTTTCTAGTTTTACTGCTAGGCTTGACTCTGCGAAGTGGAGGGGGTCCATTGTGTTGGATAGGCGTTGTTTTGCCAAAACGGTGGGAAGAAAGGAAAATTTGGCCAATTAGTTTGGTTTTTTTTTTATTTGGCCATGATGATGTAGGAAATGGCTATTGCTACCAATTGGGGAAAGGTGGTTTATTTTTCCACATTACATTATATTGCTGAGCATTATTCTGAGGAAACTGAAAAGAAGAGAATGGATCAGTTGGCATACCTGAATGTCGTGGCTGCCATTGTCAGCACTGATTAAGTAAGCATACCACTTCTAATTCTTCTTCTGCCTCTTTATAGACTGCTTTTAACCCAAGAAGTGAGGGACATCCTTCTGTGGGGTGATATTTTGTGCAGATGGCACAAACTTTGATTATATCCAGTGGGCATTGTTTGTGGCTGTGTTTCTTCCTGCACTTAGGACAGAATATTTCCAAGTTTTTTTCGGCTTCTTCTTGCTTTGTTTTCGCTTGAATAATGTCTAAATGCATTGTTCAAGTCCCTAGAATATCTATTTTAAAATATTCTAGCAGATTTCCAATCTCTGCACGAGTTACACCTTCATTGGAGGTTTTATTATCCCTTGTGATCATGTCACGTTCTGTTGATTTTAGCCTTGTGCTGCCTCTCGAACTCCTGATACACAAATCAATAATGTTAGCATATATTTCCTGATATATATCACCTTTTCCCATAATATTTGATGTTTCAACCCATTGATCCTTCATCCCCCTAATTAATGTAGTTTTCAGCACATTATCAGGTAAGGGTAAAGATTCATAAGGAGATCTCTAGAGGCTGTATTGAAATCGTTGCACATATTCTTCCAGAGTTTCATTGGGTTTTGTTGTCATAAAAAATATCTCATTTTTTAGTTCTCGGGACCTTCATTAATCCTGATATTTCTTTAGAAACGCGACTTTCATCTGATCCCAATCATTTATAACACCTCCACCTAATCCCATAAACCATCGTAAAGCTTATCCTTTTAATGTGAAAGGAAATTATTTTAATTTTTGGGGATCGCTAGTATAGTCATACCCGCTGCATAATACATCGAATTCAAACAGAAATGCATCTAGATCTTCTGATGTCAGGCCATGAAATGTAGGAATATGTTGGAGAGGAATGGCTTTCATAGGTGCATTAACTGCAGTGTCCACAATGGGATATTGCAGTGTGGAAGTTTTTTTAGGTGTTTGCTGGTTCTGGTTCTGGTTCTGGGCCATTTGATCAAATATGTGCCAATATCCTTATGGTATCTCAAGGGAATTCCTAGGATGAATAGAAGGAATCGGAATGACTTTGAAAACACTCTCTTGATCTGGAATAATAAGTGTTCATTGTTGGCCTACTATCTGAGGAGATTCAGGTCCTTTGTTTTGAATGATGTTGATAGCACTTCCCTTATCTGGGCTGCTCACTATTTGGATTACCTGAAAATGAAATTTTGGTTCTTCTGTTTCCCCTTCTCCTTCGCGGAGATTACTAAAGTTCCCTTCTTGTGAAGAAATTAGGCGATAATTCTCAATTTCTTGGGAATCTTGCTCAATTCCTTCCGTTTGACTATGTATCTCAGCAAAGGCTACAGACGATGACTTTGTGGTCTGAAGGGAACTAGTAGGTTGTCTAGAAATAACTTTCCTAGGTCCTACTGATGGCTCAGATTCAGTTTTCTTAAGGATTTTGTCGATGAAAGTTGTTCGCCCAAGGGTCACCGGTCCCTTAGGTTTTTCGGGTTTAGGAGGAATTTTGTTTTGTTTATCTTTTCTATTCATTAAAAAAAAAAATCCTTCATTCTTACCTAAAGAAAGAAATTTACCCAGTTCTGCTATGAAGCGGTCTGTGAGCAAGTATGTTTCTTGCTCGGTGCGCAGGTTCTTACCTTCCATATTTAATACCCAATTCTTCCCAAGTATATAAAAAAGGTCAAATGTGCATCACTCCTTCTAAATGGCATACACTCTCCATGACAGTGGCGCCAAAATGTTGAGGTATAAAAGGTATCTTTTTAACACCTATTTATCCTACATTAATTGTAAATCCAGGAACGAATTTTTGTTTCAAGAGTGTACTCTGTCTGAGGGTGCAATTTGAGCTAAAAGCAATGATGTGTGAGATGCAATACAATATTCTAAATACAAGAGTAAATGGATGCTGGAAAAGAAATCTAATTACGATAACATGAAATCAAGTACTCTAAAATCTACCTATTCACTCAACAGACGTCAATCGAGGATACAATAGCAATAACTCATTCCTATAGAAATTGATGCAATTGAAATAAAATTGGAACAAGACAATCAATCTGGGAACGAGGAAGCGATAACCGATGTTCTCTACAGTTGACAGTCCTAATTTAAGGCAATTAAAGAGAAATATAAATTGAACTAACTGCTACTGAAAGAAAACTAGGAAGAACTCTTTAAAAGCAAGCTTTCTACAATCTGGAAACTAATGAATTGGAAATGAACAACACACTGGAATTGAACAGCAAATGCTAACTAATGAATCAAATCATAACTTAATGAAATAAACTAACAAACTCTGTTGAACACCAAACCTTGTCGACAACAAATGTTGTTAAACAGTAATCGAAATGAACAACAATCCAACAGAACAACAAATAGAGTTAAATATTGAACAAAAAAGCTTTATAAGCAATAACAAGATGAATAATACTGGAATTGAGATTGTTGTTGAACTGGAACAGCAATGCAATTCGTTAATGCAACACAGCAATACCAATAAGCAATTTAACATCAACTAATTAACTTCACAGACGTAATAAAACCGAACACAATTATCACACAATTGTAATTAAAGGATAGAAATACAAACAACAGATCGATTCCACTAGGGCCAGGCCCTTAGCACTAGTGAAACACTGCTGGGTTACTTCGGAGCTTGAGAAATGGACGAAAACGCGTCTTTCTATTAATTAAACATAAAAAGTGTTTACAGTGACCGCTCTATGATCACGAGAGTTAATAAAGTGCAGAATTACAAGAGAAATGTTTTAATCAATGATTTCCCCCCCCCCAATCTCTAAAGGCATTGCCTTATATAACAACTTCGATGGATAAGACAAGGAACAAGATAAGATTTGAACAGCGATCCCTCAGGATCGAAAGATCCTGAGAGATTCGCTTCCTTTCTTTCTTTAGCTATCACTTGATCTTCTTCGGCCAAAGCCGTGCTGTTCCCTGTCTTCTCTTAGCAATGCGTTCTGATTTTCTTCTCTTTGACAGGATATGGTCTATCACTAGAGGAACAATAGTTACTCCTGCTTTAGCCCTGCCTTTGGTATAGTTGTTCACCTCGTTTGATTCCTATTTTTGACAATAAAAGACAGTTTTTAGTTACTTTTTACAATAAACATAAGTCTTTGCAATTCTATCATATTTCTATAATAAATCACCTTTCTAGAATAAAAAGAGTTATATTTAAAGGAAAAGAATGAGAAAATACATGATGAATTCATACCTATTTCAACGCTCAACAATACCATTTGTAAAACATTTTGTAAAACTTCTTGTTCTATCAACTACGATCATGCTTATGGAAAAATAAGTAGGGAATATACATGGTAATTAAAGTCTACGGGGCAAAGTATCATGACATTCATTATTTAAATTACTAAAAAAAAAATATCATTCCAAAGGTTATCTTCCTAAAATTACCAATAAAAATGATAAAGAAAAATACTTTTAAAAAACCCAATAAAGGTTAACCAATCATCTCAATAATTATAGCTTTTATAATAGTATCCTCTATTGTTTTAAAGTCCAATACAAGAAAAACACTAAACAAACAAACTCCACTTCGTTAAGGAACATATTCACCTTTGAAGAATCAAACTGACTTCGAGAAGACCAAGCTATGATTATTGAAAACGAAATTTAGTCATGCAGCCCTTCATGCTAACGTACCTATATCCAGCTTTACTTTATTTTTTTATTATTATTTATATATATAAACCAAATATGAGTCTAGAGGGCCAAAATGTGTAATGACCATGAATCTCTTTAGATATAAAACTCATAAAACTCATCCAATATGAACGTCCTGATGGAAACAAATCGTACCTTTGAATGGGAAGCAAGTTGTGACACAACTTCTTCGGTAAAAGTCTGTAAGGAGATTGGCCTGGACAATCCTATTTTATTCAGTTTGTAGAAAGTTATTTGGAAGGCAGGGAGAGGACCTCTAATGTGTGCCAGACATTTGTATTTCGGAATAAAATAATTTTGCGACTTTGAATGAACGAAAATAAAAATCGTTCGGCTGTGGTTAATAAATCAAATCGTGGCGAATCATCTTTAAAAAAAATAATATTTATGACAAGAGTGAACTGTCTTCAGCGGCCTTTTGGTCAAGTAGTCGAATATCTTCAAGGTTCTTTTGAGGAAGCACTGGAGCCACCCGATTTCAATATATAAGGTTTAGGAGGGCAGCATTTTTCATTAAGCTGAATCGTCCATTTCCCTTATTTTCTTATTGTGTTCGGCCTAAAACTGCGGGATATCTTTTTACATCAGCTCTCTGCTCTTTTTCTGGGCTTTCATCTCAATAAAGCAATTGCTTCTTATCGTCAGTGAGTGGTATTGGAAGTTTTTGAGATTTTTAGTGTTGTAAGATGTGCCGAAAGTGGTTATTCATGCGTAGAGGCACATCAGAAGACCAGAAAGGACGCCATAAGCAATCCATGTCCACGGTGAACCATGCGAAAAATCGGCCGCTTCCAGCAGTAATATCTGTTAAGAAAAAAACAGAGAGTATTTCTGAGGAAGATGTTAACAAGGCTGCAGAAAATTTCATCCACTCGTTCCACAAGGATTTGGAATTGGAGAGGACACCTTCCGAGCGTCGATACCATGAGTACCTGGAAAGAGCTACTTAGTTATTGCTATGTCGATCACTTCTTCCGTTCTGGAGATTTTGCTATGGAGTTCTTTTAAGCTACAGCAAATTGTTGCTCAGTCACCAGTGTAGCTTAGTAACAATAAGAATAGAAAGATATATATGATGGAGCTACCATGTAATACTGCGTTTATGTTTTTCAAATTTCATATATATATTGCCTTCTATATTTCCATTTTCGACGTTGTGTACACGCAAACTCAATTTTTACAAACTCTGAACTGTGTTCGATCGCCCCTGCATAATCTTGCACAGGTGTAAATCTAAATTCAAATGGAAATGATTAACAGCAAACAATCGGATATAATCTATAATTGTGATTAGAAATTTTTCATGGTTAAAACTCTCGAATTCAAGCTATATTCTATGCTTTCGCAGTTTTCTACTTTCACATGTAAACTTAATGTTTCGTTATTCTAATATTATGCATGAAACATGGATATACCAAATCCACTAAACCAATTAGAATGTATTTGGTATTTTTTAATAGATATTTTGGGTTTGCGTCCGTGAGTTTGAAAATTAGATAAGAAAATTATTTGTATAATTGTAAGACATTGTTACTCAGATTTTGGTACCCTTTAAAAGTTGCATTGAGTTTATGGTGGGGTTAGTTATAATGTTACATGAAGGAATGAATGAGTTTGTATGCCCGTGTGAGCTTCCTATACTGGGGTGATATGAGGAGTATGTTGGGTCTCCAACAAGCTCTTTCAAGCTTGTGATCTTTCAAGCTTATGGGAGGAAGTTGTGATTAGGAAACCTTGGTGGTGTGAATTTGGAATGATTCTCATTAATATTTAAACTACTTATTTTTGGGTTGAACACTTTCTATAGATTCATGTGCTTCTCAAAGAAAAAGTCAAGTGGATCTATGCAATAGTGATAATTTTGTACAAATGAATAAAAACAGATTTTGTAATTTTTTATCAGCTATTTTTGTGTTGTGATAATTACCCTTAGGAAACCTTAAATCTTCTTTACTAATGATGTCTTCAAGCAGTCTTGCATGACCAACTTTTATGTAATCATAGTTGCACAATGGTGTATGAGGTTGGAATAAGATGTACAGTCAAAGTACGTCATTGCTTTCATGTATATGTGTTATCCAAATGGTTCCTTGTTGCAAAGATCAAATTTTATGTAATCAAGTTGCACAATCACTACAAGGAAAACACCCTCTAGCGGAGGTTATAAAAGAGGTTTTTAGTGTTATAAAATTGGTCAAAATTGTCAAAAAAACATGTTCTACAACATCTGTTTATGGTTATGGAGGTTTTGGCGGAGTTTTTAACAAAAGTTCAACAGAACTAAAAAAAAATGGGCGGCCGGAGGTTATTAAGGATGTTTTCTCATCAGTGCACTACTCTGGATTTAACGCACCAGTGCATACATGAAGACGACGCCCTGAGGCTGTCTTAGTCGAACGAACACACCGGGCCATTTCAGTGGAAAACCGCACCAGCCATAGTGTTGGTCATCACAGGGGGCCGTTCTAATTGGTCTTGCAATTTGTGTGGTGCCCATAGGTTGTATCAACGCACCGGTGTGTATACCTTTATGATGCACTAGTGCTTCGTATCACAGAAAGGCACCGAGATTTATAATTGGTATCGATATTTGTGCAGTACACATGGATCGTACAAATGCACCAGTTCTTATAGATACATAAACGCCCCGGTACGTAGTATCACACAAACGCACCGATATTTATAACTGGTATTGGTATTTGTGTGGTGCCCATAGATCGTACAATGGCACCGATGCGTATAGACACATAAATGCCCCGGTCAACAGTTAATGACACGCACAGGTTTACATTTTTTCTTTTTAGAAACATCGACCTGTGACAGTCCAATTATTGTGATTGTTTTAAATTCATTATTCATCAAAATTTGACACATCTTATAACAATATTCATATTAATTACATTTTTATTATTGCATTTGAATATGTTGTTTGGATTAATATGTTATATCATATCACAATTATTGTGGTTTTTTAAAATTCATTATTCATCAAAATTCGACACATATATATCTTATAAGAATATTCATATGAATTAAATTTTTATTAGTGCATTTGAGAATGAAAATGGAAAACTCAATAGCGATAATGGAGAACGCAATAGAAAAAATTAAAACATAATATATATATATATATAAGACAGTCTTTATGATACAAAATGGGACAATTATTAATATCCCTTTGTCTTTCAATTGGGACATTATGTCCATTACATTAAGAAAAATGTTTGATTTAACAGACATATTTCAAAAAATAAAACACCTTGCTTTGATATCCAAACATAGTGATCATCATTCTTCGCTTGAACTGTTGTCACTACTAGAGCTACTTCCATGACTTGGGTTATTTTTGAGAATTTTTTGTTCATAGCGTTGATTGTTTTTTTCTTCTTCACCTTCCATCTACAAACATAAAAATAAAATTAAATGAGTGTATATACATTAGTGAGAATAATGAAAATTGCAATATTAAATAATATACATCAATGTAAATCGGAAAGAAAAATGGCGTACCATAGCAACAATTGACTGATAAACTATACACATTCTTTCAAAACCATGTACCATGCCATCTTTCAAAATTTCATCTATTGGTGCAGTTCCATACTTTGTTTCCTGCAAGTTTTATACCCCATAAAAAGTCATATATTTAATATAAAAGATGTTATTGTTCTATTAATTATAGACAGAGCTAAGCAAAGAAAGATCGATAGATGCTTACAAATTCCACAATTCAATTCTGATATGCCAACATATACTCACAACCCATATTTAATCCAATTTCAATCAATTCGTGTGATGATTCTTCTTTGTATGTTAGCACCTATCTGAAGACATTCAATGTTGATTTTTGTAGAACAACTTAAAAAATTAAAAAATTAAATCTAGTTAAGTTGTTATAAGGAAGTAACAATTACTCACAAACTTAGAGATCGACCATTTTCTTCCTTGTCATCTTGCTTTATGTGCTAAATGGGTTTTCTTTTCTTTTCTCTTCTACAAGAAAATTATTGAAAATTAATATTTAATGCTAATTTGTTTATATATTGTACCTAATGATCAAAAAATTAAATGATTACATATTACATTTGAAGCACGTTGTTGTTGACATGGCTCCTCCTGCGATGCAGTTTTGTCCATTTCTTTGACCATCTCCTTGTACACCTTTTTGGACATTCCCACTGGCATATTTCTGACATCAACTCAGTCATCTTTTCAGATTTTCATAATCTTCCTGAAAATGTAACAAGACAATAAAATATTTAATTTCTATATTGATATATGAAAAGTAAATATAACAAAAGTGATATTTATAATTAATTCTAGACAAACATTTAAAGAAATATTACTTTTTCATTCCTTCTTTTTTGTTGTTATACATTTTTTTAATCAAAATTCTGACATGTCTCATTGACCAATGCTCTAGAAACTCTTCGTGTAGTTTAGATAAAATTTGGTTCTTGGAATCATTGGATTTATTTTTTTATTGTAAGTGGAAAGAACGTCCATACATTCGTTCCTGTTGGCAACGTTGCCATTGATGGCAAAGGGAGAAGCAAAGCAGCAGAGAGGTAATAGATGGAGTAGTGAATTGGAGTAGAGAGATATTTAAGGGTTTTGTGGAGTTATGCAGATAATTGAAGAAATCCATATCCTGATCAGAGGCAGAGTTAGAGAAGGGCTCTTGATTTTGACTTGAAGATCTGGCTATGTACATGAGGGATGCTTAGTTTCTGTGAAATGTATATTGGTTGATGGGTGCACTGTTGAAATATACTCTGTGTTGAATTGGGCGGAATTATATGCGTTGAACCAGTAGGACCGTGTATGAGAATATGGGTAAAACCCCGTGTTAAAGACTTAATATGTGAAACGTATGCTTGAGGACTATTCTAAATCTCTGTGTGAATTTTATATGTATTCTTGATTTGATACTGGAGGAGGAATGTTTGAGTTCTGTGGACAAATTGTGAACTCTGCCCTATTGGTTAATTTTGTGGCTCTGTGTGAAATAGAGCATTGTTACAGGTTTGCATTCGCATCTTTGAGAAGGACCGACAACTGAGGGGTTGACCCTATTGGAGGAAATAAATTCTGTCTTTGATTTTATAGGATTTGGTTGTATTGGTGGGTGATTGAATGCGTTGATGTATGCCGAAGGAGAATAGGAAGATTTTGCAATCTGGCCTATTCACAACTATGAACTGTATAGGCCACATAAGGGTTTAAGCCCAATCGAATATCTGAGATTGAAGTCGCACCACGGTGCATTGGGTGTAGGTGTTCGCTGTATGAAGAAGGGCCTTGGTCTCTTTTGAGATCTCTGATATATACATACATAGTCTATGTTAACCTGAACATGCATTTGAATACATAGCAGTAATTAAATTGGTAACCTGAAAATGCTTTGGGAGCTTGACACCTGATTTAGAGCCATTCTAGAATTAATGGTTGATCTAGGCATCCACGCAAGGAATTAAGATGCCGTGAAGCCTGACTGGGATCAAATTGAGTTAATGTGATTACAGAACCATAGAATCGCAACAAGGGAGCTTCGTTCCTTAACTGAATGCCTATAGAGGCTGAAGGATGTCACTGGTTGATTCTTATGGATGGGATTTTGAATGGTCGATGGTGACTCCGTTGAAATTACAACGATGGAACAATATCTTTGTATCATGGTAGAAAGCTAAGGAAATGAGGCCAACAAAGAAGAAGCGTTATTGCAACCGATTAGGCGGAGGCGGAACGTGACGAAGAAGGAGATGGAACCTTGAGAGGAATAGTAAATGTGGGTTCAAGGAGATAAACAGGCTATATCGCGTAAGTCCCAAGGTGGTAAGTTCTTTTTGAAAATTGAACACGATATCACAAATGGAAGGAAACGTGTCCATAAATGGTTTCCAAAAACAACTTACGTCGCATAAATTTTGAGATATAACCTATGTGTGCTTTCTTAGCGCAATATTCTGTTATGACTGTCAGATCACCGGAGTTGATCCGACGACGTCCTAGTCATCGGATGAGAACAGTAGGTTAAGGGTTGAGACCCACTTTTATCACGCGGGGTTGATGAGTTAACACTCGTGCACTCTAGTTATGCGACCACCATTAGATTATCAAAGTGGAACGTGATGAGACTGTCACCGTCGATAGAGGAGGTATGTTAGTCACTGGGCCCGACTCTAATATATGTTAATGATTAATATTTTATGAAGGTCGGAGTTAATATAATTTGCTGTACCCGAAGTTTTATGCGGTGATGCGTTGTTTAAGGGCGAAGAAACATACATAATTGGACCGAGAGCTATGTATTTAATGTAAACCCTTGGCTTTGGTTTGTTAAGTTGAGGCATAATAATTATATGCATTATCAATAATTGACCAAGGTCTAAAGTGTGATGTGTAGAAGAACCCCCATGTATGAAGATTAAAGGTAAAGGGAATATGATATGAGGGTCTTATAACCTTTGTAGAAACAAGTTCCACACATTTTGGAACAGTTGTATTATTCAATTGGCATAAGAATGGTTTTAAATCCAAGCTTCGAACAGTTGTCAAATTAATTATAAAGTGGATTGTAACCTGAGAGGTATTCACCATAAGAGAAATAGTATATTGAGGAAAGAAACTTCCGCCTATGTTGAAGTTAGCCTAGATTTAAAAGTATTTGAGCAGAACCTTGAAGTGAATTATTTTTACATGCATAGAAGTGGGAGATATGTTGTGGCACATCATATAATGAGTTTATAAAATTAAATTTCCAGTGTGTGAGTTAATATATGAGACGGGACCCATTTTAACATTTTAAATAATTGAGTTCACCCATGGTTGTGATATCAATAGGCACATTGATATTTGGTTAATTAAAGCTTGAAATTATATAATGCGACGTTGATAACACAATTATAATTTGTGTAAACTGTGGGTCCTGACATAAATGATTTCAAAACCAAATATAAAAGGCAGAGAACATTAGAGGTGCATTATGGGTTTTATAATAAGGTTGTAATCTGAGCTGATTATTTTGGTTAATAACCATAAGATAACCTTGGAAGAAAAAGCCTCTAGATATGTTTATTGAAATTGCCAGTTCAGCAGTAGAATGATGAATTGCACAGAGTGAGAAAAATTGAGGCCCGAAAGCTGGAGATGCATGGTTATATGCATAGAAAGAAGAAAAATTTGGGACTAAACTTGGAAAAGTAGCTATACATGCGCAGGTGAAGACAATTTCAATAAACAACAGAGCTATGCAAAACAGTTACTTAACAGCAGCAGAAAAGAAAAAACCTACGATCCCAAATGCCAGAAAAAGGGTTGTGTGAAATTTATATATGTAACTGAAAATATGAATGTAAATGTCTTAATTGATTTTATATTGTTTGTGATGCATTGGCAAGTCTCCGGAGGAAAACAGAAATCCCACTGTAATATTGAAATTAGTACATATTTTTATATTTTTTCTGAATGAGCTGGAAAAAGAAATGAGAAGGCAGAAGTCAAAGAGGCATGGCTATCCATTTCAAATTCCCTGAGGAATGCTAACAGACATAAAGGAAATCTCTATAAATTATATCACCTTGATATACATAGTGAGGGTTAGTGAGGTTAGATAATGCAGAAATAAAGCTGCGAGGCAGAGACGAAGGAGTAGATGATAGAGATTCTGAGAAAATGCAGAGATGATGCAGGGCATACATGAAGGTTGGTGCACAGCAGTAAAGAAGGTAAAGAACAGAGGTGATATCCAAAGTAAATAAGAAAGTTTTTTCTTTTGAAAGAGTGAGGAAGTTGAATCTTCCCTATCAAGTTATAGCTTGATAGATGTTAGTTGTAGCTGAATGAGGTTGGAGCATCCTGGAGGTTGGTGCCTGTAGAAAATTGATGGGAGTTGGAGCTTCCTTGCAAGTTGTAGCTTGCAGAATTGAGATAGGATCCTCTTATAGATCGGTGCCTATAGAAAATCAGTGGTGAGAGGGAGTTGGAGCTTGGCTTTGCATCACAACAATAATAATATTGGTTTTCTCCCTTTATGGGTTTCAACTTATATCTGGTGTCTCTGTGCATGATGTTTATGTGTTGATATGGTTTATCTCATATGCTTAATACTTGCTACTCTTATATTAAATCTGCTGTTACATTATATTAATACTTTCTGCTCACATTCTAATATTACTCACATATCAATTTGAACATGAAATGAAGGTGTAAATAAGTTTTAATTAAAAAGTTGTAAAATTCCATGAGTGTGTTAAACTTATTGACCCCCCCCCCCCTTCTCAGTTTAACTAAGGGTTCAACAATTGGTATCAGAACCAGTTCCTTTGGTTTAAGCCTAATAGCTTGAAGGAGATCTGGTTGTGTCATGGACTATAAAAATATACCTATGTTAAATACAACAAACTTTCCTGAATGGAGAGATAAGGTCAAAATAGGATTATTGGCTTATGAACCTGTTGAAGCCTAGAAAATCTCTGCTTCAAACATTGGGGGAAAACCACCCGGTCGGGACCTTAAGACAGCTCCTTTTCCGTTTGGGATGGTGGCTCCGACTGGATTTAAAGGATCAGTTTCCTTATAACTAAGTGGATTGAATTGGATGGGTGAAAATGGGACTAAATTAACAGAAAATAAAACTATCTAATCTAAACTAAATGCTGATAAAGAAATTCTAATTTTAACCCGGGTGATTATATGTGAATACAACTTAGGATTATTTCAATCTAATAATAACCATGGAAATGTATTATTAACTAAATTGAAATGTGTAGAAACGAATAAAGATAACTCTGTTTAATAAATTAAACAGAGTTATATTAGCATATTGCATTCATCATTATATACCATTCATATATGTCTATAAATGATAATATTCCAATTATACTCATAAATGATAATATAAAAAGGAAATATTATGAAAATCAAATATATAAATGATAGCAAATTCTTCAAATGAATACCATATAACAGAGACAATCAACAATGAACAGATAAAAATACCTCATTCATCTTGCAGACTGTCAAACGAAATGTGATACTCTGATCTAGTAACTCCAATGTAAAATTAAATCCAAAGGCACAAAAATGCAACACTTCAAAGATAATTTGAGCACAAAAATCACCAGATGTGATCTTTCATATAAATATAATAAGGAATGAAGTACATAAATGTTAGCTCCAAATCCCAAAAATATTACAACTTCCGATCCTTCTCTAAATGCATGAGAGGGATTTAAATAATAAATTACATAACAAAATCCTAATACTAATGCTACAATCTATCAAATTAAAACTGAAATGCTATTTTGAATAAAACTGATTCATTGTTTTTCTCCTTCGCTTGATGAAGCCAAGTTGCAAATGTTCAACATATCTCGGAGTCTTGGTGGATGACTCATCTCAGTATGCAACTGTCCAGCATAGGTGGCATCAGAAAATTCCGGAATTAGACAATCGACAGCGTTTGATAGAAGTTTGATAGCTGTCTGTTGATTGTTTGGCTTGATCAAATGAGTCCACATACTATCCCAGGATATCGTTTGAAGTTTGCCGATTTGTTGACTTTTCCCTTCCATTTCTTCTCTCCACCTGTCTTCAGTTTCTTTTATTTTTGGCAAACTGCCAGGAACACAGTCTTAAATGAGATTAATTGAGTATAAGCTGTCATTTATGAATTGCGTGAGATTATTCATTATATTTCTGGCCCTTGATATTGCTCTATCAGCTTTCATTAATTGATGTTCCCATTCTGTAAACAAGATTTCTTTGTGTTTTTCCTCTATCCTAGGAAGATTTGCTTCTTTTACCTTTTCTGTATCCTGCCAGTTGAGAAACTCAGAAATCTTTTCATCGGCATCATCTATTTCTTGTCTAAGAGTTATGATAGTTTGGATCAAAGATGAAGTAATACCACAAAAAGGTTCTGCTTGTGACAGTTTTGAGCAAAATTCAATTAACTGCTGAGTCAATAATTTATTAGCCTCAAGGGCTTCTGATTTGAATTCATTTAACTTTGGGTAATCTTTAAACTTATCCAAAGTTGCTTGAAATTCCTTTTCTTGAATCATTTTTGCCTTTTCCTCATTTTGTAACAGACTCTGTAACTTAGAAATTTCTTCATTTAGCTGCTTTTGTTTGCCTAAAAGCTTTTCATCAACCTTCTTCTTTTCTTCGGCAAGCTGTTTCTCCAATTCTTTAGACCTAAATGTCTGATCCTGTAGTTGTTGTTGCAATTGGCTGATCAGTTGCTGATTCTCCTTAGCTTGTTTTTCCAGTGAAGCTATGTGAAGATCTTTCTGAGTTATTAGTTGAGAAACTTCTACAACTTTATCCACTGTTGCAGCACTATAAGCTCTTGTATACTGGGACAATTTCGTAAGGTATTCAAATGGATTCATTTCATTGTTCTTATAAACAATATTCATAAACTCCTCTGATGGAGTAGAAAATATACCCTGTTCTGTTTTTCTTTTCTTTCTTTGTCTTTTGACAACAGCCTTATGTTTAGGGCTGTAAAATACATCCAAAGGAGGGATCTCCTCACCTTTTAATACAATATGCCCTGTAGGATGTTCAGGAATGATTTCAACATCCTGCTCTATTTGTTCTTCACCTTTATCCTGAAATCCAAGATGTTGAGCAAACTGATCATATTGATTTAATAGCTGAGAAGAAATATCAAGATTAGTGGAAACCATAATCTCCTTAGTTATTTCTTTTCCTTTCTCTTTATCTATGCTCTGCTTAGTGCTTTTGTCATCCGATCCATCCTTGTGATTATGCACCTCATCATTGATATTTGTGCATTTGTCTGTCATTTGAGCAGTATTTCCCTTTGGGGCATCAGGTTTGTCAATAGTGACCACTTTTTGAGTATGTACAATCGGTTGGTTGACAGCCGATTGTGTAATGATTTTGCTGGTAGATGTTTCTACTAGCGTTTGGCCGGATGTACCTTCTGTCTCTGATTTTTGGATTTGAGTTCTCAGCTGGTCCAGAGGTACTCTCAACAATCTCTGGCTTCTAAATAAGAGAAATTTATTTATTTCCTCCTGTTGAAATTTAGACTTGACCAAGTCAAAAATTCGAGGAAAATTATCTAATGAAACAAACAAATCATCGAATATATCTGGTTCATGCTCAAAACGAGCAATTGAAACTGAAGCAGTGACATCAAATGCTATCTTTTTTGGATCATATTGTCTTCCAGGAATGGTTGCAAATTTACAACCTCTTATCTTGAAGACTTCTTTTTCTGCATGCTTGAAATCATTTAGAGTGAAATGACCACAATTAAGTGGGAATTGAGGCCACATTCTCTTCTTACCGTTATTCAAAGACCTGGATATACCTTCAATTGTCAATTGATAAGAAACTTCTTGAGCGAGAAGTTTGTCTGGAACAAAAAGCGGAAGAACATGCGGCTCCACTATACTACCAAAAACCCTGATGTAAGTAAATTTTTCCTCCCCAAACCAATCTCCGATTGCAGACAGGTCGGCTTTAGCTTTATCAGAAAACCTAGGAGGAAAGCGATTAAAAATGGTTTGGAAAACAGGGATGAGGAAACCATGACAGATTCTATATACATTAGTTTGGAAATGAATCTTCCAAAGCAATTTATGATAAATATGGATTGGAAGAGGGTCTTTGGGAGTCCATTTCCATCCAAATAAGGGAAATTCGGAATTGAAACAAATAGCATCAAGAATATAGGCACAAAAGAAAAAGGGAGTAGAATTTCCAGCATCTTTTTCTTGTCTGTATTCAAGGATCCTATTGGCCATTCTATCAGAAAGAATAACAGCCCAATCCATAATGTCGGAATTCACAGCTGCTAGGATTAATGGGACCATTTGTATAGAAAAACTAGTTGAATTATCATTGCCAAATAACCTACACATCACGGCAGCTGCATAGCAATATGGAGGCAGAAGAGAATCTACAGAATACATACCGGATGCTTCATTTCGGTGCTTCTCTGGGTTTTTCCTCCAATATTTGATAGGGTCGGATTGGACTTTGTTATTATCAGCAAAATCTTTGATAAATTCCTTGTTATACACCTTCTGTGGGTCTGGAAGGTGGTACATTGCTTTCAAGTCTTCTGCTTTAAACGAGCCGAAAGGCACTCCAGATGCTGAAACAAACGTTCTATCTTGTATCTCTACACTGTCGATAACCCATCGGACTACATCATAGTAAGGCATGATGCTCGCTCTGGCTGCAATTCGATGTAGAAATGAATTTGCAAGTGTTCTTTCATTGATGTCAGAGTCAGAATCCGAGCTATCCTCGTCTGGAACTGATGCCTTCTCCACTGTGACCTTGGGGTTTTATTTTTCCAATAGGTTGTAGACTGTGTCCCATGTCATTTTCCCAAGACCTTGGCATGATGTATCTATGACTAGCCTTAGCTTTATGGGCTTTTCTTTTGAGACCGTAGGAGTTTCGGCAAGCTTCACTGGTAGAGCAGTCTTGTTTCTTCTTCCTCTCTTTGACATTTCTGCGTCTGCTACCGCTTTCCTTTGTCTGTGAATGAAAGAACTTGTTGTTCTTTGGCTCTGCAAGACAATAAACTCTCAGTCGTGATCAACAAGCCACTCAAACGGAATGATTTATGAACTTATGGTTTTCATTTATTTGTTTCGTATATTGCGTAAATGCTCCTTTTGGGTCACACTTAAGTATTTAAAACCAAATCATAAACCATATTGATTTGATTCGTTATTGAATGCCTTCGTACCAATAAAGATTTGGCGCTTGTGATATATTAATATATTCAACAAAAATCTTCGTATGCAAAATAGATGAATCACATCGGAAGTTTTCGAATGGCAAATGAGTATCACAATACGTTTATCCCGATTGATCGATTGCGATTGCAGATCTTTCCGATCTCTAATGGTGGGGTCTACCATATTTTTTAAACAAATGTTCGATTTTATTTTAAAAGCGTTTATTATCAAATGCACATCGGATCGGGGAATTTCAACTAAGCGTAAAGAGTTTCTTAAGGACTGTCCCGATTAATCGATTGCGATTGACCGCGTCGCATCGGAAGTTATAATTAACTGTTTTAAACTCTTAGCGATTAAAATTTTCCGATTGGACTAATCGCATCAGAAGATTTGAAATGGGCATATGAAATTTCTTTTGAAGGTTATCTCCGATTCTCCGATTGCGATTGAACTTTTAACTTTGATTTTTTTTTTTTTATGATAAGGCCTTGTATATTAGATCGGACAATAAGTTTTTTGAATGTTGAATCTGTTTAGTAATAATATGAAATTTTCCAAAACAATGAATTTTATTTCTAAGTGTTTTATTTCTAAAAAGAAAGGGACCCTATTTCTAAATTTTATTTCTAAAATTTAGAAAAAGGGAGGGTTGTTGTATAGTACAACAGAACCTAAGGTATGGAAGCTTGTATTTTATGGTTACTACATAGACTCTCCCATGGTGCAAGAACAACATAGGAATGCCAAGGAAAAATGTGTGATATTCAACAGTATTCATAACAAGGATCTTGAGTTAATAATGGATTTAACCTCTGCAAAATAAATCTGGGATAGATTGCACTTCATGCATGGAGTAGACACTAAGGACTGCACTGTCAAGAAGGAAAATAGAATTAAGAAGAACAAAAATGCATGTCAATAGGAAAATTTTCAATCAAATTAGGTACCTTCTAGTGTGAATGGAAGTAAGAACCATGAAGAAATTGCAGCTGAGGAAAAAGCCAAACTTGACACAACCTTGACTGAAACAGAAATATTGAAGAATGAAAACAAAGACCTGAAGACATTGGTGCAAATATGTGATGAGAAAGAAAATGAAGATAAGAAAGAAATTATAGGCCTAAAGACACAACTTGAAGAAGCAAATAAAGTAGAAGAAACTCTACTGTAACAAATGAGAGAGAAAAGTCTTGAATGTGAAAAATTGGAAGAAGAAGTAGTGTGCCTTAGAAAGAAATTAGAAAAATCCCAAAGAGAAGTATTAATGAATACACCTAAAATGAAAAGCTCTAGACAGTTGGACCAGATTATAAAGGCTCAAAGGTCACCTCTCATAATGGTTGGGATAGGATATGAAGGTGAAACCATTAAGTCCAAGGTTGAAGGTAACATGAATGTCATTTTTGTAAAAGATGTAAAGGACAGTGAAGTAGCTCAGCAGATTCCTACAGAAGTAGAAGCTAGCAAGAACATGATTTGAAGAGAAACAAACATAAACAATCAGATACATGAAAGGACAGAGAATGAGAGAATGACACAATTAGTTTCTAAAGGCTCATACGCTCCTGAGGATGCATTGAATAAATTTGGAAGATTTCAAAGAAGGTTATTTCCTCCTGTGGGAAGTATCACTTGTTTTTCCTACCACAAACTAGGACATGTTGCAACACATTTTAAGACAAAGAGAATCAATGTTATCCAACAAAATATGCAGAAAATGAGAAGAAAATATCAAGCAAGAAAATGGAAAGGACAATCTTTCACCAGTTACACAAATCATTTCCATGACTACTGTTATGCATGCAATAATTTGGGACATAAACTAGTTGATTGTAAATTGTATTCAAAAAGGGGAATAAAATATTATACATCAGCTCAAACATACCTTGGCAAAGTAAGATTTTATGTATGCCTCAAACTTGGTCACAAAGCAAAGGACTGTAAACTACCATATATATTGAAGAGCTCTAGACAGATGATGAAATCAAAGAAAATCAAGCAAGACTATGGATCTAAAATAAGTGCAGACATTATGATGAACCCCAATAAATTATGGAAGGTAAAGAGAAAGGGGGAGCCTATTATCTCAATAACATAATGAAAACATCATAGTCTCAGGGGGAGCTACTGTAGGAAACAAAGCTAATATCCAACAAGTGATAAATATGAAGCAACATCTCAGGGGAGAGTAGTTCATAACTAGTCTGCACAAAAGCAGTCTAAGAAGAGCTCCATTAAATTAGAACAGCTATGAGAACAGGAAGGGAAAGGAACATCCCTCTAACAGAGAACTATTGAGGAAGAAGATGATCTGAAGCATTCAATAGCTGACAAAGTGATGGAAGAAGAGAAGGTAGAAAGCAACCATGATAGTAGAGAGAACTTTAGCCATAAACCTAAAATCTAAGAAGACATCAACACATTAAGTGATGATCACATTGTGCATCATACTACTAGAATTAACAATGAATCACATTAAGAAGAATGAGTAATAAAAGTGCCTATCATCATTTCATTACATATTTCATCTAGGAAAAGTCCCCTTGAAGGAATGCAGTTAAGTAAGTAATAAATATTTGAGTAATCAACCCATGAATATTCATAGAAAAGAAATTGAAGATGCCTTCCCAAAGATATTTATATTAGAACTGTTGAATTGATTCTAAAGAAGAAATTATTCTGGAGCAGTCCTAGAAAGGAAAATGCAGTGACATTTTTTTGAACAAAATGACAAAATAAGAAAATAGTTAATGATGAAAAGATCAGATTGAGTATATATTGATGACTGTGGGTGTGAACAGTGGAAAGCTCAATAGTATAAAATTATGAAGGTAGTCTTATCTATGGGTTCATGTGTGAGCTAAAGTGAAAGTAGTATCAGTGGGAATTTGGTACAAAAAGCATGCCTATCAGTAGAATTTAAAGTGTTATCAGTGGAGCAGTGGTCTGGTACAGGTCCTCAGGATCAAAAGATTATGGAAAAAGTACACCAAAGTAGTATCCCAGCATTATTTGCATTTTAAAGCATAACAGGGTCAATGAAAGGGCAAAAGGTTCATTATCTTATCTATACTTGAAGCATTATATTGAGCACTGAAGCAATATAATTTTCTATATTTAATTGCATGCCTTCCTGAAGTCAGTTCTTATATATCTTCAAGGCCTCTTCCTTAAGATCAGTCATAAAACTGTGTGAAGTCTGTTTGCTGAGTTTTCAATTAAACATCTTGAATATTCTTTTCTGGAAGATCATCCTGATAGAACAGTGAAAGTATCTGAAGAATAAAGGATTAGTTGTGATTACCATTTGAAGCTCAAAATTTTTTTAATTCATCTAAATCCTACTTCAGCAAAAAGGATTTGCTGGTAATTCACCTTTAAAGAGAGATTGATCATTGACATACATACCTCCTTATGTCATAAATAAAACTGCATGATTGAAAAGTGAGACTAACCAATACATTGAAGGGCTTATTTTGAAAGGACAATGTGCAAGCAGTAAAATTCATTTGGTCTCTTAGATTGAAATATGTCATCTAATTTCACAATAAGTTGTAAACTATGGCTCAATTTATTGATCACATCAGTAACAAGGACCTTTCAGCTATTAACTATAATATCATTATCAACATCCTAGCTCATATCATCACCAACAAGAAGTACAAGTGAACCACAACAATAAAAGATATATTGGCATCATCACAATTGAACAGATGAGTTCTGTAGATGTGCATTGCAGAAAAAGACTTACTCCATCTAAAACCCTCCTCAATAGATATGCATCGTATATAAAGATTATAATACTAGAGACTGAAGTATATTTGAAGCATTCTCAGTATTTTAGTTTTGATCCAAGGAAGCATCTCTGATTAGATAAGGCTGGTACAAGGTGTTCTATGAAGTGTCATTATCTTCACTTTCAACTCTATACAAGTGCAAGGAGACTGTGCTTTGGGATTGTATTAATTTAGAGTGTATAGTCAAGTTCAATAAGTCTCAAATTGTTCTCTCAACACCATTTTGGAGTAGTAGGGTATAAAATCAGAAGAAGAAGGCCTAAACACATCTCAGAGAGAGGAAATGAAGAGATAGAAAGCACACTAGGAAATGTGAAACCCTTTGCCATTGATGTCAAAGGGGGAGGAAACGCAGGTAATAGAAGAAAGGGTCTTCTAAAAGAAGCTAGGGAGTGGAAGACTTGGAGGAAGCATTGGATTTTGGTGGATGTGTTGCCATGAATTCCAAAGGGGGATACTATTGCAAATTTTTTCATTGATGGCAAAGAGAGAAGCAAGGCAGCAGAGAGGTAACAGAGGCAGCAGTGAATTGGAGCAGAGAGCTATTCAAGGATTTTGTGGATTTCTGCAGTAATTGAAGAAAATCCATATCTTGATCAGAGGCAGTGTTAGAGAAGGGCTATTGATTTTGACTTGAAGATCTGGCTATGTACATGAGGGATGCTTGGTTTCTATGAAATGTATATTGGTTGATGGGTGCATTGTTGAAATATACTCTGTGTTGAATTGGGCAAAATTATATGCATTGAACTGGTAGGACTATGTATGAGAATATGGGTAAAACCCTGTGTTAACGACTTAATATGTGAAACGTATGCTTGAGGACTATTCTAAATCTTTGTGTGAATTTTATATGTATTCTTGATCGCATACTGGAGGAGGAATGTTTGAGTTCTGCGGGAAAGTTGTGAACTCTGCACTATTGGTTAATTTTGTGGCTCTGTGTGAAATAGAGCATTGTTACAGGTTTTCATTCACATATTTGAGAAGGATCGACCACTGAGTGGTTAACCCTATTGGAGGAAATCAATTCTGTCTTTGATTTTATAGGCTTTGGTTGTATTGGTGGGTGATTTAATGCGTTGATGTATGCCGGAGGAGAATAGGAAAATTTTGCAATCTGGCCTATTCATAATTGTGAATTGTATAGGCCACATAAGGGTTTAAGCCCAATCGAATATTTGAGATTGGAGTCACACCACGGTGCATTAGGTGTAGGCGTCCACTGTATGAAGAAGGGCCTCGGTCTATTTTGAGATCTCAGAGATATACATACATAGTCTGTGTTAACCTGAACGTGTATTTGAATACACAGCAACAATTAAATCGATAACCTGAAAATGCTTTGGGAGCTTGACACCTGATTTAGAGCAATTCTGGAACTAATGGTCGATTTGGGCATCCACGCGAGGAATTAAGATGCCACAAAGCCTGGCTATGATCACATTGAGTTAATGTGATTACAGAACCATAGAATCACAACAAGGGAGCTCTGTTCCTTAACTGAGTGCTGATGGATGTCACTGGTTGATTCTTATGGACGGGATTTCGAATGGTCGATGGTGACTCCATCGAAATTACAATGGTGGAACAATATCTCTGTATCGCGGTAGAAAGCCAAGGAAACGAGGCCAACAAAGAAGAAGCGGTATTGCAACCGATTAGGTGGAGGCGGAACATGACGAAGAAGGAGGCGGAACCTTGAGAGGAATAGTAAAGGTGGGTTTGAGGAGGTAAACTGACTGTATCACGTAAGTCCCAGGGCGGTAAGTTGTTTTTGAAAATTGAACGCGATATCACAAATGGAATGACGTGTGTCCATAAGTGGTTTACAAAAAAAACTTACGTCGTGTTAATTTTGAGAGATAACCTCTGCGTGCTTTCATAGTGCAATATTCGGTTACGACTGTCGGATCACCGGAGCTGATCCGACGATGTCCTAGTCATCGGATGAGAACAGTAGGTTAACGGTTGGGACCCACTTTTATCACACGGGGTTGATGAGTTAACAATCGTGCACTCTATCTATGTGACCACCATTAGATTATCAAAGTGGAACTTGATGAGACTGCCGCCGTCGATTGAGGAGGTATGTTAGTCGCTGGGCCTGACTCTAATATACATTAATAATTGATAGCTTATCAAGGTCAGAGTTAATATAATTTTCTGTAGCCGAAGTTTTCTGCAGTGATGTGTTGGTTAAGGGTGAAGGCGCATACATAATTTGACCGAGAGCTATGTATTTAACGTAAACCCTTGGCTTTGGTTTGTTAAGTTGAGGCATAATAATTATATGCATTATTAATAATTGACCAAGGTGTAAAGTGTGATGTGTAGAAGAACCCCCACGTATGAAGATTAAATATTAAGGGCATATGATATGAGGGTCTTATAACCTTTGTAGAAACAAGTTCCACACATTTTGGAACAGTTGTATTATTCGATTGGCAGAGGAAGGGTTTTAAATCCAAGCTTCGAACAACTATCCAATTAATTATAAAGTGGATTTTAACCTGAGAGGTATTCACCATAAGAGAAATAGTATATAGAGGAAAGAAATTTCCGCCTATGTTGAAGTTAGCCGAGATTTAAAAGTATTTAAGTAGAACCTTGAAGTGAATTATTTTTACATGCATAGAAGTGGGAGATATGTTGTGGCTCATCATATAATGAGTTTATAAAATTAAATTTCTAGTGTGTGAGTTAATATATGAGAGGGGATCCATTTTAACCTTTTAAATAATTGATTTCACCCAAGGTTGTGATATCAATAGCCACATTGATATTTGGTTAATTAAAGCTCGAAATTATATAATGCAAGGTCGATAACACAATGATAATTTGTGTAAACTGTGGGACCCGACATATATGATTTCATAACCAAATATAAAGGGCGGAGAACATCGGAGGTGCGTTATGGGTTTTATAATAAGGTTGTAACATGAGCTGATTATTTTGGTTAATAACCATAAGATAACCTTGGAAGAAAAAGCCTCCAGATATGTTTATTGAAATTTCCAATTCAGCAGTAGAATGATGAATGGCACAAAGTGCGAAAAATTGAGGCCCGAAAGTTGGAGATGCATGGTTATATGCATAGAAGGAAGAAAAATTTGGGACTAAACTTGGAAAAGTAGGTATACATGCACAGGTGCACACAATTGCAGTAAACAATAGAGGTATGCAGAACAATTACTTAACAGCAGCAGAAAAGACAAAACTAGCAATGCCAAAGGCCAGAAAAAGGGTTGTGTGAAATTTATATATGTAACTGAAAATATGAATGTAAATTTTTTAATTTATTTTATATTGTTTGTGATGCATTGGCAAGTCTCTGGAGGAAAACAAAAATCCCATTGTAATATTGAAATTAGTACATATGTTATATTTTTTCTCAATGAGCTCGTAAAAGAAATGAGAAGGAAAAAGTAAAAGAGGAATGGCTGTCCATTTCAAATTCCCTGAGGAATTCTAACAGTCATCAAGGAAATCTCTATAAATAATATCACTATGATATGCATAGTGAGGGTTAGAGAGGTTAGATAATGCATAAATGAAGTTGTGAGGCAGAGATGAAGGAGTAGCTGATAAAGATTCTGAGAAAATGCAGAGATGATGCAGGGCAGATATGAAGGCTGGTGTAGAGCAGTAAAGAAGGTACAGAACAGAGCTGATATCCAAGGTAAATCAGCAAGTGTTTTCTTTTGAAAGAGTGAGGAAGTTGGAGCTTCCCTATCAAGTTGTAGTTTGATAGATGTAATTTGTAGCTGACTAAGGTTGGAGCCTCCTATATGTTGGTGCTTGCAGAAAATTGAAGGGAGTTGGAGCTTCCTTGCAAGTTGTAGCTTGCAGAATTGAGGTATGAACCTCCTGTAGGTCGGTTCCTATAGAAAATCACTGGTGAGAGGGAGTTGGAGCTTGCCTTTGCATCACAACAATAATAATATGTGGTTTTATCACTTTATGGGTTTCCACTTATATCTGGTGTCTCTTTGCGTGATGTTTATGTGTTGATATGGTCTATCTCATCTTCTTAATACTTTCTGCTCTCATATTAAATCTACTGTTACATTATATTAATACTTGCTGCTCACATTCTAAGACTACTCACATATCAAGTTGAACATGAAATGAAGGTGTAAATAATTTTTAATGAAAAAGTTGTAAAATTCCATGAATGTGTTAAACTAATTCACCTCCTTCCCCCCTCTCAGTTTAACTAAGGGTTCAACAGTTCCACTAGATCCCTCAAACTTTTGTAAAAAAAAATTTCCCTTTCGTTAACTTCCAGCACCACTCCAGATGAGCTAAGGAGCAATTCATTTTTATTTGCATGTTCTATTTGTTTTCTTTTCTCAGTACAACATTCCTTTTCTTGGGCATGTGTTATATTCTTTCCACGACTAGCCCCATGTGTTGTACGATGCGCCGGGAAGAGCAGGGGGGAGGTAGCCCCCACTGTTTGGGTTCGGGGCAGTGCCCCGACGAAAAAAATTTCGCTGTGCAAACCCACTCATAGGCAGACCCACCCATGTTTTGTGCATGAGTTTGCACATGGTTTTGGGGTACGATGGTTTTCGGCCCCTAGTATTTTGTAGATACGGTCAAGGGAAATGTGATGATGTTCTAATCCAGGGTTAAGGGATTGGGGTTTATGTATGCTTCGGCATTTATATATATGTTTTGTAACAATAAAAGGAATATAATGAAAAATCAAGCTACTCATCCCGATTTGGAAACTAGGGGAAAATATCTGTGTTTATCTGTTTTATATTTTATGCTCTCGCTATTGTTTATTTTCTGTTATAAGATTCGTGTGTAGATAATTTTTGTTCAGGGCTAAAACCTACATTTTGTATCAGAGTTGTTTCGGCTTCAAGGGGATGCCTTTGCTGCTAAGGGTTTTTTGCTCGGGCCCAAGGTAGACCTTGTTCAGTGGGAGATCTGTGGGATCAATTCTTGCGGTGAAAGAAGATGGCGAGTGGCGTAAAGATAGAGATCAAGAAATTTAATGGTCAGAGTTTTGAGTTATGGAAGCTCAAGATGGAGGATCTGTTGGTGGATAAATATCAGTGGATCATTGTAGATCCAGGTACTAAAACAATTGCAATGTTAGATGAAGACTGGAAGAAACTAGATCGAAAGGCTAAGAGTATAATATGGTTGTGTGTCTCAGATTCATTATTGTTGAATGTATCTAGGGAAGCTACGACGAAGAATTTGTGGGAAAAAATTGGGACTTTGTACCAATCTAAGTCTCTGGTGAATAAGTTGTTCCTGCGGAAAAAGCTGTATAACCTGAGGATGAAGGATGGAGACTTGGTGACAGAGAATCTGAACGCCTTCAATACTGTGGTAAGTTAGCTGTCATCTGTTGATATTAAAATCTCAGATGAAGATAAGTGCATCAGTTTTTTCTTTTCTCTACCAGAATCATCGGATATTCTGGTTATTGCAATAGGTAGCAATATAAATACCTTGAATTTTGATGACATTGTCTCAGCCTTGTTGTTGGAGGAAATGAGACGGAGAAATATGGAGGGCCAGAATGGAGATGCCTTATCTGTATGAAGAAGGTCCCAAAACAGAAACAAGAATAAGGTTTCAAGTGGGAGATCCAAATCTAGAGGGAGATCTAAATCTCCTGGAAAGTTTGTAAAGGTATGCTGGAAATGCGGAAAGGAAGGGCACTACAAAAAGGAGTGCAGTATCTAAAGTCTTCAAGGAAGGGAAAGGGATCCGATGATGATCCTTCAAGTAGGAAAACCACCCTAGTGATGAAGTTGGGGATGTGTATTTGGCTTCTTCTTTCAACACACATGTAGATCATGAGTCATGGTTGATCGACTGTGTGCATCCATCCTTTCACTTCACTCCCCATAGGGAGTCGTTCTGCGAGTATGAGAAATATGATGGTGATGTCTTCCTAAGGGATGATAGGAAGGCCAAAATCATTAAACGTGAAAAGGTCAAGCTGAAGCTGCAAGGTGGAAGGATTAGAACACTTCTTGGTGTTCTACATATTCCTGTATTGGCCAGAAATCTGATTTCTGTAAGCAAGATGGATAATGCAGGTGTAAAAACAGTGTTCGAGAAAGATACCTGCAAGATGGTTAGGGGAGCACTGGTATTAATGCAAGGAGTTCGGACTGGAACTCTGTACAAGATACAAGGTAGCACTATTATTGATGGGTGTAATAATTATGTCATTCCTGAAAGTGTAGTGGAAAGCCTAGCTGTCTCTGGAGAAAAGACCATGCTATGGCATCAAAGACTTGGAAATATTGGAGAGAAGGGCCTTTGGATACTACATGTAAATGGTATGGTAGAAGTTATGTATAATTTCTCTCTGGATTTCAATTTCTGTCAACATTTTGTATATGGGAAGCAGAATCGGGTGCGTTTTCCTTCTGGTGCTAAGAGGGTGAACAAGATATTAGAACTTGTGCACAATGATGTGTTTGGACCTGTGTCAGTTCTATCACTGGGAAAGTCTGTGTACCATGTTTCATTCATAGATGACTTCTCAAGGAATACATGGATATATTTCTTGAGGAATAAATACGAAGTCTTTGACAGATTTAAAGAATTTAAGGCTCTAGTGGAAAACCAAAGAGAGAAGAAGATAAAGGTGCTGAGGACAGATAATGGTGGGGAGTTCTGCAAGAAGGAATTTGAAGATTTATGTAAGAAGTGTGGTATAGCATGGTATAAGACTACTCCATACACACCTCATCAAAATGAAGTTGCAGAAAGAATGCACAGAACGCTGATGGAAAAGGCAATAAGAATGCTTAGTGGTACCGGGTTATGACAAGAATTCTGGGTAGAGGCAGTGGAGACTGCATGTTACTTAGTTAATAGATCACCTTCATCAGTGTTGGAGGATAAGACTCCACATGAGGTATGGACTGGTAAGAAACCATCTCTTTCACATCTAAGGGTATTTGGATGTGATGCATATGTACAAGTTCCAAAGGAGGAAAGGCCCAAGTTGGATAATAAATCTGAAAGGTGCATCTTTATTGGGTATAAGGATGGTTTAAAAGGTTACAAGCTTTGGGACCTAGAAACAAGGAAGGTTTTGTACAGCCTAGATGTGGTGTTTAGAGAGGTGAAAGATGTTATTAAACATGAAATCATACCAAAGGAACCTGAGAAGATAGAGTTTGAGCTAAAGGAGGATGAATCAGACTCTACAACAGAAGAAGATTCAGAAGAGAAAGAGCCACAAACTCCAAATTTGAGAAGATCAGTTCGAGAAAGAAGGAAACCAGAAAGGTATAGTCCATATTCTTTCTATTCAGGTTTTTCCTTAACTATAACTGATGATGATCCCATAACTGTCAAGGAGGAAGTAGATTCCGAGGATGGAAAACTCTGGAAGGAAACCATGGTTGATGAAATGGCATCCTTGCACAAAAATTAGGCATGGGATTTGGTGGAGTTGCCAGCTGGAAGGAAGCCCATTGGGAGAAAATGGGTGTTTAATAAGAATATGAATGTAGAAGGCAAGGTAGAGAAATAAAAAGCTCGGTTGGTAGCAAAAGGTTATTCCCAAGTGCTAGGAATTGATTTTGGTGATATTTTTTCTCCTGTTCCCAAAGTTACTTCTATTAGATTCCTTTTATCTGTTGCTACTGCATTTGATTTTGAGATAAAACAGATGGATGTGAAGATAAAATTTCTTCATGAGGATCTAGAAGAGGAGATCTACATGAAGCAAATTGAAGGCTTTATGGTGAAGGGTAAGAAGGAACTGGTATGCAAGTTGAAGAAGTCTCTGTATGGGTCAAAACAATCACCAAGGATGTGGTATTAGAAATTTGATACCTATATACGGGGACTTGGCTTCACCAGAAGCAAGGAGGATCACTGTGTTTATTTTAAATTAATTGGTGACCATGTTATTTATTTGGTCTTGTATGTGGATGATATGTTGTTGATTGGAAATGAAAAATAAATTATCCAAGATTTGAAGACCCAACTGTTCTCCTGCAAATTCGACATGAATGATCTTGGTGTTGCAAACTATATTTTGGGCATGGAAATTAAGAGAGAACGGGCAAAGAGGAAGCTCTGGTTAAACCAGAGGAAGTATGTCAAGACTATATTGCAGAGGTTCAATATGCAAGATAGTAAACTGGTGAATGTTCCTATTCTTGTAGGTGTAAATCTGTCTGCTGAACAGTGTCCCAAGACACAAGAAGAAGAGGACGATATGTCTCGTGTTCCATATGCAAGTGTAGTGGGTAGCCTGATGTATGCAATGGTATGTACTAGACCAGACATTGCACATGTAGTGGGAGTATTGAGCAGGTTTATGTCAAACCCAGGGAAGGAGCATTGGACAATAGTGAAGCGGGTTTTCAGATATTTACGTGGCACTAGTGATTATGGCTTGCGCTACTAAGGAAGATCAGGGTTGGAAAGAATGTTGGACATTCGTGTTTTTGTTGATGCAGACTGGGCTAGAGATCTGGACCAAAGAAGATCTACAAGTGGGTATGTGTTTAGCTTATTTAGAGACACAGTCAGTTGGATGAGTAAAAGACAGTCTGTAGTGGCTCTTTCAACTACAGAGGCAGAATACATAGCAGCCACTCATGCAAGCAAGGAAGTAGTTTGGTTGTAGAGATTGTGTTCAAGTACGAGGTTGGTACAACAAGCTATAAGGATATATTGTGATAGCCAAAGTGCAATTTTCTTAGATAAGAACCCTGCTTACCATTCAAAGACAAAGCACATTGATGTTCAATATCACTTTGTTAGAGATATGGTTGAGGCTAAAAGGGTGTTGCTGGTAAAGGTGGACACTTTGAAGAATGTTGCAGAGGCATTGACGAAGTCTTTGAGCACTCAGAATTTCTCTTGGTGTAGAGAAACAATGGGTGTTAAAGAATTGGCCCAATAACTAAGCTCTCCTGTGACCCCCTGTGGAAATAAAACAACAAGTGGGAGAGTGTTGGGTATGTGTTATATTCTTTCCACGACTAGCCCCACATGTTGTATGTTGCGCTGGGTGCAGCAGGGGGGTCACAAGGGGGGACGCAGCCCCCACTGTTGGGGTCCGAGGTAGCGCCCCGACGAAAATTGTTTTGGTGTGTGGACCCACTCATAGGCGGACCCACCCATGTTTTTTGCATGAGTTTGCACATGGTTTTGGGGTACGATGGTTTTCGGCACCTGGTATTTTGTAGATCCAGTCAAGGGAACTATGGCTATGTTCTAATCTAGGGTTATTGGATTGGAGTTTATGTATGCTTTGGCATGTATATATATATGTGCTGTAACACTAAAAGGAATATAATGAAAAATCAAGCTGGTCATTTCGATTTGGGATCTAGGGGAAAATCTCTGTTTTTATCTGTTTTATTCTCTCGCTATTGTTTATTTTCTGTTATAAGATTCATGTGTAGATAATTTCTGTTCAGGGTTAAAACCTACACCTTTTCTGAGTTTTTGGTCCCTGTAGAAAATTAAACAGATGTGAATTAGTATATTTTTTGCACATGTTATCTAATAATTTTAATTATATTATTAATCTTAATTAAAAAAAGAAACTCATATTGGATCAATAGTATTTTTTCATTCACCTGATTCATCCGTTTGCAATTTTCCCATTAAACTCTTACGCTCTTCTGGTCCTAGATCATAAATAATCATATCGATTTTCATCATTTTGTTGCTCTGCCTCATACACAGTAAACAATACATATTAGTTAAACTTACATATAGTTCAAAAATAATATTTTTTATAAAGAATTTAGAAAGAACTTGCCTTTTTTACTTTTCTTGATGTCTTAACAATATTTTTGTTACTTGATATCTTGTTAGTCATTTCTTTATCAATATGAAACCTGTACCATATCGTTCATTAATATATTTATAAATAAATTCTCAACTTTTTAGATAGAAAATAAATCTCAAGACACCGGTGCACCTTTCATGAGGTCTGCAGTGCAGCCGGTGCGTGGGGATATTAACAACGCACTGCAAAACAATATAATAGACCATATGGTGCATTGGGTATTATAAACGCACCACAAAAAACAATGTAATAGACCTAACAGTGCATGGGGTATTATAAACGCACCGCAAACATGGTGTAATACACCGTACGGTGCTAGCCTAGTTAAATGGAGCATCGGTGCCCTATTTCAGATTTGGCGCACAGATTTAGAAAAAATGTTTTCAATTTTTTTACTAAAAAGTATGTGCGCGGTGCGCTCTATAATACAGTGCACTGGTGCGGTAGTGTACGCAGGGCGAATCGATAAGGAAAAATCCATTTTTCAAAAATTCACGCAATGGCTCAATGGATTGGGATTCGAATATGCAAGTCGTCCCGTGAGTTGCACATCAATATAAAATGAAAAACCCTAATTTTGAAATCACGTAAAGAGAGAGAAGAAAGGGAAAAAATAAAAAATCAATGGTTTAGGGTAAAAATGGATAAAATTGTAGAAAAAGTAAAAAAAATTGTAGAAAAAAGTTAAAAAAATAATCAAATTTAATGACGAGATGGTTTGAAATTCTATGATACAGGTTTTTATCACCAGATGTTTGGTTTCTCATTGTGTGAATACTTTTGTTTGAAAGTATTTCGTAGCTCCACATTGCTCTTGTGCTCTCTTGCTCCAGGTCTGTCTCCTGCAAATATCTGGCTGAAAATTTTAGCAAAAATAGTGAAATAATGAAAAGTGTTTAGTATTTAAAGAATTATTTTATGAAATTAGATTTTTGAAAATATTTTGCCGCCTATTTTTCAAATTGCCGGTTTTTTTTACACTTAAAGAAAATAGAGTTGCATTTATTTGTTTGTGTTTATTCGTTGCCAGTGGGGAAGAGTTGTGAAGCACCGGTGTGTCTTCTTAATATGACGCACTGGTGCGTGTTAGGATCATAAGCGCACCGGATTGTATAAAGTTATTTTTTTTTGTATATAAGATCATAATAAAATAATAATAATTATAAAGTACATGAATTTATTTTCATTATTTTCTAAACTTTATTATGTTACAAAAATTCGTATTATTCTAGATTTGTTATTTTATAGTTATTTGCAAATTTGCAAATTTTAATATTTTAATAAAATCATTTCACATTAAGACAATTAAAATTTTCACATTAATAGAATTAAAATTTTATAAATAACTTACATACAATTAAAATTAAAATTTCAATTACAATCATGACATAATATTTAATAAATGTCATGGTCATTTAATATTAAATTAATTAATAAACATCATCACGATCATGATAACCATCGTAAAAACATCATATTAGACTAATAAACACATTCAAAAAGAAAATTAAAATTATATATTAGCATCATCACAACACAAACATGAAATATACACCTCATGTCAAATAACTCATGTTATCACATATACACATCTATCTACAAGCTAAACATTAAGTGAACATATCTAACATGACCTAACCATATGCGCCACATCATGATGATCACCAACATGTAAATTAAGTACAACTGCAACATGAACGTAAAATACATGGACCATATATATATATATATATATATATATATATATAACTGAATAATGTTAAAAATATACAACTGCAATATAAATGTCATGGATCAGCTGGTGGCAGTATAACAACATCAATAGTAGTACAAATGGATGCCTCCTCAATAAAGCTGGGTTTAGCCTCGACAGTCGATGGTTGAGATTGCTTATGATCATAATCACTAATACTGTGAATGCATCTGCTGGTGGTAGTACAACATCAATATGAGCAATAGTAGTGGAGACCTGCTTAGTTAATAGTACAACCTCGATGGCCAATGGTCTAGCTTGCTCATGATCATCACTAGTACTGATGGATGTTGTAGGCTACTATGTGGACATGGCCGATGGTCCAACCTCATCTCCATGATGACTGCCAGATGTTGTCAGTGGAGCCTCGTGCTCATGAGGCGTGCTACGAGGTGAACAGTCATGAGATGCATGTGAGTCGCTGCTCGGAAACTGTCCATCATGTGCCGCGGCTCTACTATGCCTATAGCTACAAAAATTCCTCTTAATTTGTGTAACAGCTATCGTAGCTAATACGAAATGTTGCATCAGGTTGTACATGTCATGCAGCATGCCTCTCCACATTGATAACAACCTATCATAGGCTTGTATGTTTTTGTAATGAGCGAGCATGATGCCCGCATCCACAATTAATGCATAGAGTTGGTTCCCAACTCCATCCTATATCTAGTTTCAGGTCGACCGTGCTTAGAAAAAGGTGGTACCAGTGCACCATGAGCAGGAGCATGTCTCTCTGCTACATCGGCCTCATTCTGATCATGATCATCCTCGCCATTAGCTATTCCCTAATAGTCATCATTAAGATCCAAACCTTGATCATGTGGTGGATCTGGCATCTCCTCGCCATCAAAAGAGCCAATTTTTGCAAAATATATATAAGTACACAACAATAATTAGACAATTTCATTACACAATTTAATAAAAATAAGTTAAAGAATATGTTAGAATAAATATAAATAAAACAGTAATATTACCTTTATCATCCGGTAGCTCATCATCTGTGAAGAGGATGTTGGGACACCCTCACCAATCTAATCCAACATAAGGACATGGGACGATAATGAAGGGATGAATCTCGTCAATACTGGCTAGTAAGTCTAGTGCATCATTTGATAACCTCGCTGGAAACATAGTGTCTCCCCTCTTGGGAATCATCTGTGCCCACATGTGCATCCAGGCCTCGAACATCAGCCTACGAGACTATCGAACAAAACTGTGTCTCATCTTTGGAAACCTCTCAAAAAATAAGCAAAACAGCTCTGAAGCAAAAGGGAAGTTGACCCTTTCCTTGTGCATTAGTATGACGTTTATCTAAGGCCGTACAAAACTGTCACAAAAAAATGGCAGACCACCTGACAAGTCGTGGCTATTGTACTAAAGAATCAACATAATATAAAATAAAGCAACTAATGTGTTGCCCTTCACTGGTGTTATGTGAAATTGTCAAAATGATAAGGGAGAGGCACAAAATGTCTTGTCTATCAAAAGCACCTATACGTAACTGACCTCCAGGTACATGAAACTCTGAAGGAGATAATGCATGTGCTCCAACGTATCTCTGGGAGTAAACTAACGGACTCCATGCTACACAACTAGTTGGCATGTCTGGGAATGAGGGAAAATCCACCCCTCTCCTTGATAGTCCTATAATAAAATAAGTATCCTCCTCAGTGGGTGTGTACCACTGGTCCGGACCAACCTGGAAACCCTATCGATGGGCATTCCACCTGCGGATAAGATATCTCAAAAACACATTATGGGCCTTTAGGGAAGTAGCCTCCTCATAGAACTTGAGAGGCCTACCTGCCTAAGGATCCCCTAGGTATCTACAGTAATAGGGAAAGGGTATGCATCTCTCTACGTCTCTCGGGCCTCCCATTGGCGAATCATGTCATACTGTTCAGCCTATTGTTGCTGCTGTTCCTCCTCTTCTCTCTGAATCATTTCCGTATTAAATAATTTTTTTTATGTAAACAAACATGTATTTAGGAATATACATACACATTTAAAAAAAAAAAAACAAATAGACAAGTCTATGCACCATAAAAACAGTCACGCACCAGAAGCAGTGTGGCCTAAGATTGTAGCGCACTGGTGCCAGTGCCCCTAATGAAATAAAAAGCACCGGCCTTGATGTACCTGTCTATTTTTCATGCACTATTAACTATATCTAAGTTCAGAGTAGCGATGCATTGACTAAAATATATGCCCTAGCGCGTATAGTCGTGTCAGGGAAATGACTTCATGATAATTACAGAGTCAACGATGCGGTATTTTACCTTACTGCACCGTTGACCCTTTCAGAATGTAGATTGCGATGTGCTGACAGAAACCGGGGAAGATAATTCCATCAACGCACTGCATTGTGATTCCCATGGTCAACGGTGTGCCTGGATAAATGAGCGCACCACATTTTATTTTATTTTTAATTTAAAATTATTTGGGGAACCTTTTGGTACCTCCGCAGAAACCGTGTGGATACCGTTAGCACCAGTGGTGTGCGGCCTGTAAATTGTACAGGTAGCGCCGCTATCCGGTACGAGCCGAAAAACTCAGGTGCACTGCACGACAATTTTTTTATTCTTTTTTAATGGTTATTTTTAAGGCTGTTTCAATTTCTAATTAGCTGAAAGGTTTAATTATGGAAAAAATAGAAAAATACCTATACATTTCGTCGTCGAGGAGGCATATTGGCTGTCAAATTTGCAAAAGAAAATTTTCCCACCATTTTTCAAAATGCAATATGGAGATTGGTGGCCAATGCAGAGCAACAATGCATGCAATGGGTGCAATGAGAGGACCGATATTAGGGTGGCTTAGAGAAGGGAAAATGGCACCGGTGCTTGAGAGATTTGGAGCACTGAGGAAAGTAAAAAATCGAGGTTTTTTGCCATAATTTTTTTTTATTTAACTCTGTTCTGGTGCACGGGGTGTTATAGGCACACCGGTACGCTTACTTACAACCGCATTGGAGAGTTTCAGATTTGGTGCATTGTTTATAATGCACCGAGGTGGTTCCCTAACACCACACCAGAATGTTTCAGTTTTGGTGCGAAGTTTTGATGATGCACCAGGACAGAATATTCGTAAAGCACTGGTGCGAAATAGTCATAAAGCACTATTTTTTTGGCCTTATTTTTTTTCTTATGTAACGCTATTCCGGTGCATGAAGTTTATAGGTGGACCGGTGCTCTTGGCTAAGAACGCACTGGCACATTTCTATTTTGGCGCAGTGTTTTATGATGCACCGACACAGAAGAGTAGTGAAGCACCAGTGCGTTACAGTAATATGATGCCTTAGAGGTGTGTGTATGTCGCGCACACTATCTGGTGTGCCAATGTTCGGTGCACACCAATGCCTTCTATTGTAGAGCATGCACCGGTAATTGAGAGCTCAGGAGCACTGGAAAACTGAAAAATTCAATTTTTTTCCATAATTTTTTTTTAATTTAACCCTTTACCAGTGCACATGGTTTATAGGTGCACCAGTTCTGTTTCTTAAAACTGCGCCGATTGGTTTATGTTTTGGCGCGTTATTTTATGATTCATTGGTGTGGTTTCTTTCTACCATACCAGGTGGTTTATGTTTTGGCACGGTTTTTTCTAATGCACCGACGCGAAAGAGTTGTGATGCAATGGTGCTATAGAATAATAAGATGCACCAGGCAGGTGTGTACAAAGTGCACGGTGTCTGGTGTGCCAATGTTTTTGTGTGCACTTGTGATTTCATTATTCTAGAGAATTGGGGCGACGTTTAATGATAATCGCACCGAGCGAAAAAAATCCACAAAACCATACTCCCACTAACCTCCTCTAGTAACCTCCGCTAGAAACGGATGTATGGGGTATTTTTCTGTGGGGTTCCTTAAAAACATCCACTAGAGGGTCTTTTCCTCGTAGCAAATGGTGTATGAGTTTGAAATAAGATGTATAGTCAAATTAAATCATTGCTTTCATGTATGTATGTTGTCTAAACGGTTCCTTTTTGCAAAGAATGAGATTGACATCAGGGAGATAAAGAAAGGTCCAAGAGGAGAGATGCAAAGCTCCACCTATGAAAGATACATCCCAATATAAAAATAAAATTAAAATATCAAAATGAGGTGGGCATTTCTCATGCTTGTGATCATGAGCCTTTGGTAATGATATGTACAATAATGAATAAGAGAGGTTTTGTGAAGTACATCGAGAGGTATGGTATTTTAGATACAATGAAGTAGAAAAACGAATCTCCCATAGGGGTTTAAATTATATAATTAAGTTCTCATCAGGATTCTCATGCGGGTTTGACAAAAGGAGATAGGTTTTAACCTAGTGGTTAATGGATTCTAGTCAAGCTAATACTTCTTTGGCAAAATCTAAGAGTTGAAATTTTCATTAGGTAATACCCATATACATGTGAAATATTTTTGAAGTGAAATTTTAAGGGAGAAAACAAAATCAATGAGAAATATTGAATTTTAGTGTTCCATATAAGGTTCATTATTAGACATGAGCATGAAAACCAATATACTACTTCATTGCTTGAATATGATAACGTATGTCAATAAGGGGGAAGACATGGTAGCAAAGGAGTTCCTTAGAAATCAATTGGTTTTTCATTCACATATTGAAATATGAGGGAATGAATGAGGTCATGATGTACTGTGTCCATAAAAAATGAAAATAAATAAGAGGCAACCCCTGTTTGGAGCATAAGTGATAGTGATAATAGTTAAAAAAGCTTGAGAAAATCAAACCCCTCGAGTTAGGAGGACTTCCATGGGAGGAATTGGATGAGTTTATGTTTCAATTATAAAAGTCGGTATGTCTATGAGGATATAAGCAACACTTACTCTCAATTGGAATACTAGGAGACACTAATGTTGGTCAAAATGAGGTACCAAGTAAAGGGGGATGATGAAATGTGAGTTCAATGATAAAGGGTGACTAATAGCACTACCTGTGGATAAGTTATATGGGGTGATGATGATAGAATGATTGCCTTTAAAAAATATTTTCACACTTACCAAAATAATTTATTAATGATGACTGGAATGTACAAAACATGAAGATGGGTGCCCCAATGAACATGATGACATGTGTGATGTTTCAAGTACGTAATTGTAAAATAAAATATTACAATTGAGTAGTCTATGTGGGTATGATTGAAACAGGGTGATCACAAAAATGGTCTACTGATAATAGGAGTGTTAGAGGCCAAGTCAATATTTGTTGGCTCATTAACAATGATCCTAGAGGCTAGTATCGAAGAGCATGAGGAAAATTCAGAAATACAAAGAGAAGAAGCAATGAGGTTAACTCTCAAAAGATTCAACAAAAATAAATCCTAGAAAATAGGATATTGAATCATGGATCATGATAATATAAGTGTTACAATTATGAGCCAATCGATGTGGCTGAGAAAAATAGTGAGCATGTGTATCAAAGTAACTGAGAAGGAGGTGGTGGTAGAGAACGTGGTTAAGATGAATAGGTCGTACAACTTATTAAGGGGAATGAACTGGTTACATGTATCTCAGAGGGAGCTCCTGATATTCCAATATAAGAATGTGATACCTCTGAGTGAAAGTGTGTTGAACTATGCCATGCACCCTAAGGACTAGAGCGAGCACTAGATGTCTTCTTCCATAGATGAACCAACTAATGCAAGTGAAAGTACTCATGATAAACAAATATGAATAAAAAATGTTATTTAAAATTAACTAACATGTTTAGCACAACAATGTAGAGGCTTAGGGAAGATAAGGAATCCCAAAGGAAAAATTTAAAGTGAATAAATGAGACTATAAATGTGTAATATGTGATGTCATGATATCAACCAAACTAACCACTCAAGAAATGGATCTCTTAGGCTCTTGTAAGGTTATTTGTGAAATTGAATAGGGAGAATATAAAACGGTGGTGGGGCCACCATGCCACGTCATTTTTATTAGTGAGTTTGTAGTTTGAGAAATTTTGTGGAGACTATTAAGCACATTCAAGAATTATGAGGATACAAAATGACCAAATTCAACTAGGCACAAGACAAGTTATTGTGGAATCCAATCCCCATGTGATTTCTATAATATATTAGGAAATTTACAACCCTATGGAGTCCATATGGCCTTTCTTTTAAAAGAATCCCACAACCCTGTGGGCGACTTGGTAGCACCCATGTAGATACATACTGATGTGGGGATAATAGTTATGTTGATAGGATCAATTGTGCATGGCATAGCCACATGGTGTGTCTGATGGTACATGTCATGGAAATAGTTGCGTCGAATCGGTAATTTTATTATTGATGTAGGTAATTATACGAGGCACAACTACATATATGACTATTCAACTATAGCATACATGTCACAATAATTTGCACAACTATACATAACATAGTTGTATAGACCTCGATGCAACTCCTTTTGAAAGCGTCACATGGGTTTGTGTATCTAACTGCGGTATGGTCATGTGGATGGACTAATGGATATTATTTTGGATGGGGGAAGGGATGAAACATGACACTTGATTATACTATAGCATGTCAAGGTATTAGATTTATGTGAATTGGATTATGTCATCCTTTTGGATGCAATGGATAATTTTCCATGTTCAAAATGGGATCTGACATGATGGGGGCTACTAAAATACATTATGAATCCCTTAATTTTCTCCCAGGAGGATTTATTACTATTTATCATGGGGTGTTAGAGGCCTTTGCAAGGTGCATTTGAGGTGTTTATACTACAAGGAAAATAACCTTTATCAGAGGTTATAAATGAGGGTTTTAGTGTTAAAAAATTGGCCAAAATTGTCAAGAAAACATTTTATACAGCATATGTTTATGGTTACGGAGGTTTTGGCGGAGCTTTTAACAGAAGTTCAACACAAATAAAAAAAAATGGGTGGGATAAGGTTATTACAAATTTTTTTCATTGGTGCGATACTTTGGATTTAACACACCAGTGCATACATGAAGACGAAGTCCTGGGACTGTCTCAGTCGAACGAACGCACCAGGCTGTTTAGGTGTTAAACCGCATCAGGAGTAGTGTTGGTCATAAAACGCATGGGGCCGTTCTAATTGGTCTTGGGATTTATGTGGTGCCCCATAAGCTGTATCAATGCACCGATACATTTACGTTTATGATGCACCATTGCGCCATATCACAGAAAGGCACCAAAATTTATAATTGGTATCAGCATTCATGCAGTGCACATGGATCGTACAAATGCATCGGTGCTTATAGATACATAAACTCCCCGGTACGCAGTATGAAAAAAATGCATCGATATTTATAACTGGTATTGGTATTTGTGCGGTGCCCATAGATCGTACAACGGCACCAGTGCGTATAGACACATAAACACACCGGTCGATAGTTACTGACACGCATCGGTTTTCAATTTTTTTTTTTAGAAGCATCGACATGTGACACTCCAATTATTGTGATTGTTTTAAATTCATTATTCATTAAAAGTAAACACATCTTATAACAATATTCATATTAATTACATTTTTATTAATGCATTTGAATTTGCTGTTTGGATTAATCTGTTATATCATATCAGAATTATTTTGGTTTTTTAAAATTCATTATTCATCAAAATTTGACACATATATATCTTATAACAATATTCATATGAATTAAATTTTTATTAGTGCATTTGAGAAGGACAATGGAGAATGAAATAGCGACAAAGGAGAACACAATAGAATAAAGTAAAACATATTATATATATATATATATATATATATATATATATATATATATATATATATATATATATATATATATATATATATTATATATATATATATATATATATATATATATATGAATAAGACAGTCTTTCTCATACAAAATGGGACAGTTATTCGTATCCCTTTGTCTTTCAATTGGGACACTATGTCCATTACATTAAACAAAATGTCTAATTTCACAGACATTTTTCAAAAAATAAAATGCCTTGCTTTGATATCCAAACATAGTGATCATCATTCTTCGCTTTAACTGCTGTCACTACTAGAGCTACTTCCATGAATTGGGTTATTTCCAAGAATGTTTTGTTCACGGCATTGATTATTTTCTCCTTCTTCACCTTCCATCTACAAACATAAAAATAAACTGAAATGAGTGTATAGACATTGGGGAGAATAATGAAAATTGCAATATTAAATAATATACATCAATGTAAATCGAAAAGAAAAATGACATACCATAGCAACAATTGACTCATAATTTATACACATTTTTTTAAAACCATGTACCATACCATCTTTAAAAATTCCATCTGTTGGTGCAGCTCCAGACTTTGTTTCCTGCAAGTTTTATACCCCATAAAAAATCATATATTTAATATAAAAGATGTTTTTGTTCTATTAATTATAGACGGAGCTAAGTGAAACAAGATCGATATATGCTTACAGATTCCACAATTAAATTCTGATATGCCAACATATAATCACAACCCATATTTAACCCAATTTCAATCAATTCGTCTCATGGTTCTTCTTTGTACGTTAGTACCTATTTGAAGACATTCAATGATGATCTTTGTAAAACAACTTAAAAAATAGAAAAATGAAATCTAGTTAAGTTTTTATAAGGAAGTAACAATTACTTACAAACTTACAGAGCCAACCCTTTTCTTCCTTGTTGTCATATTTTATGTGTTGAATGGGTTCCATTTTCTTTTCTTTTTTGCGAGAAAATTATTGAAAATTTATATCTAATGCTAAATTGTTTATTTATTGTACCTAATGATAAAAATATTCAATGATTACATATTACATTTGAAGCACGTTGTTGTTGATATGGCCCCTCCTACGATGCAATTTTGTCCATTTCTTTGACCATCTCCTTGTACACCATTTTGGACATTCCTACTAGCATATTTATGATATCAGCTCGTTCATATTTTGAGATTTTCATAATCTTCTTGAAATGTAACATGAAAATAAAATATTTAGTTTTTATATTGATATATGAAAAGTAAATATAACAAAAGTGATATTTATAAATAATTCTAGACAAACATTTAAAGGAATATTACTTTTTCATCCCTTCTTTTTTTTTGTTGTATGTTTTTGCTATTAAAAGTCTGACATGTCTCATCGACCAATTCTCTGGAAACTCTTCCTGTAGTTTACATAAAATTTGGTTCTTGGAATCATTGCATTTATTTTTGTATTGTAAGTGGAAAGAACGTCTATACATTCGTTCCACTAGATCCCTCAAACTTTTGTAAAAGTTTTTCCCCCTTTCATTAACTTCCAGCACCACTCCAGATGACCTGAAGAGAAATTCATTTTCATTTGCATGTTCTATTTTTTTTCTTCTCTTAGAACAACATTAATTTTCTGATTTGTTGGTCCCTGTAGAACATTAAACAGATGTGAATTAGTAGACTGTTTGACACATGTTAGGTAATAATTTTAAGTATATTATTAATGATAATTAAAAAAAGAAACACATATTGGATCGATAGTATTTTTTCATTCACCTTATTCATCCTTTTGCAAATTTTCCATTAAAATTTGATGCATGATACACATTAAACAATGCATATTAGTTAAACTTACATATACTTCAAAAATAATATTTTTTATAAAGAATTTACAAAGAACTTTCTTTTCTTACTTTTATTGATGTGTTAACAGTATTTTTGTTACTTGATCTCTTGTCAGTCATTTATTTATCAATTTGAAACTTATACTATATCATTCATTAATATATTTATAAACAAATTCTCAACTTTTCAGGTAGAAAATAAATCTCAGGACACCAGTGCACCTTTCATGAGGTCCGCACCACACTCGGTGCATGGGGATATTAACAACGCATCGTAGAACAATACAATATACCATATGGTGTGTTGGGTATTATAAATACACCGAAAAAAATATACCTAAAGGTGTGTGGGGTATTATAAAATCACCACAAAAATAGTGTAATACACCATACAATGCTAGCTTAGTTAAATGGAGCACTGGTGCCCTATTTCAGATTTGGTGCACGGATTTAGAAAAAATGTTTTCAATTTTTTTACTACACAGTAGTTGCGTAGTGAGCTATATAATACAGTGCACCGATGTGGTAGTGTACGTTGTGTGCACCAATAAATAAAAATCCATTTTTTTCAAAAAATCACGTAATGGCCGAATGGATTGGGATCCGACTATGCAAGTCATCCCGTGGGTTGGACATTAATATAAAATGAAAAACCGTAATTCTGAAATCATAAAAAGAGGGAGAATAAAGGGAAAAAATAAAAAAATGAAGGGTTTAGGGTAAAAATGGATAAAACTATAGAAAAATAAATAAAAAAACTATAGAAAAAAGTAAAAAAAACAAATCAAATTTAATCACGAGATGGTTTGAAATTCTATGATACAATTTTACAGACCATTAAAATTAAAATTAAAATTACAATCACAACATAATAATAAATATCACGGTCATTTAATATTAAATTAATTAATAAACTTCATCCCGATCATGATAACCATCGTACAAACATCATATTCGACTAATAAATGCATTCAAACCTCAAATTAACATTATATATTAACATCATCACAACACAAACATCAAATATACATCTCATGTCAAATAACTCATGCTATCACATATACACATCTATCTACAAGCTAAACATTAAATGAACATATCTAACGTGATCTAACAATATCTGCCACATCATGATGATCACCAACATGTAAATTAAGTACTACTGCAACATGAACATAAAATACATGGACCATCTATATATGTATATATATATATAACTGAATAATGTTAAAAGTATACAACTGTAATATAAATTTCATGGATCAGCTGGTGGTAGTATACCAACATCAATAGCAGTACAAATGGATGCATTCTCAGTAAAGCTGGGTACAACCTCGACAGCTGATGGTTGAGCTTGGTCATGATCATGATCATTAGTACTGATGGATGCATCTGCTGGTGGTAGTACAAAATCAATATGAGCAGTACTAGTGGAGGTCTGCTCAGTCAATAGTGTGGCCTCGGAGGTCGATGGTCCAGCCTACTCATGATCATGAATAGTATTGATGGATGTTGCAGGCTGCTGACTAGACATGGTCGATGGTCCAACCTCGTCTCAATGATGACTTCCAGATGCTGCCAGTGGAGCCTCATGCTCATCAGGCATGCCACAAGGTGAACGATCATGAGATGCATGTGATTCACTGCTCGCAGACTGGCCATAATGTGTCGCAGCTCGACTACGCCTATAACTATGTATAATCCTCCTCAGTCGCGTAACAGTTGTCGTAGCTCCTACGACATGCTACATCATTCCGTACATGTCACGTGGCATGCCTCTCAACATCTGTAACAACTTATCATCGGCCTGTATGTCTCTATAATGAGTGCGCCTGATGCCCACATCAACAATCAATGGATAGAGTTGGTTGCCCAACTCCACCCTATATCTAGTCTCAGGTCAACCGCGCCTAGAAAAAGGTGGTACCATTGCACCATGAGAAGGAGCATGTCTCTCTTCTGCACCAGCCTCATCCTGATCATGATCATCCTCACCATCAACCATGTCCTGATCATCATCATCAGGATCGACACTTGGATCATGTGGTGGATCTGGAATCTCCTCGCCATCAAAAGAGCCAATGTTTGCAAAATATATACAAGTACACAACAATAATTAGACAATTTCACTACACAATTTAATAAAAACAAGTTAAAGAACATGTCAGAATAAATATAAATAAAACAATAATATTTATTTTATCATCTGGTGGCTCATCATCTGTGAAGAGGATGTTGGGACACCCTCACCAATATAATCTAGCATAAGGACATGGGACCATAATTAAGGGATGAAGCCCATCAACACTGGCTAGTAAGTCAGGTGCATCATGCGATATCCTAACTGGAAACATAGTGTCTCCCCTCTTGGGAATCATCTGCCCCCACATCCGCATCCGGGCCTCGAACATCGGCCTACGATGTTATCAAACAAAATTATATCTCATCTATAGAAACCTCTCAAAAAATAAACAAAACATCTCTGAAGAAAAAGGGAAGTTGACCCTCCCTTGTGCATGAGCACGACATCTATCTAAGGCTGTACAAAAATACTGCAAGAAAATGGTAGACCACTTGACAAGTCGTGGCTATTGTACTAAAGAATCAACATAATATAAAAGTGAGAAACTAATACATTTCCCATCACTGGTGTTGTGCGAAATGGTACAAATGATAAGGGAGAAGCACTGCACGTCCTGTCTACCAAAAGCACCTATATGTAACTAACCTACAGGTACCTGAAACTCTGAAGGAGACAATACATGTGCTCTAATGTATCTCTGGGAGTAAAATAACTGACTCCTTGCTACACAACCAGCTGGCACGTCTAGGAATGAGGGAAAATCAATCCCTCTCCTCAATATTCCTGTAATAAAATAAGTATCCTCCTCAGTGGGTGTGTACCGCTGGTCAGGACCAACCTCGAAAAACTATCAGTGGGAATTCCACCTATGGATAAGATATCTCAAAAACACACTATGGGCCTTTAGGGAAGTAGCCTCCTCATAGAACTTGAGCAAGCCTACCTACCTAATGATCCCCTCGGTATCTGCAGTAATAGGCTGAGGGTATGCATCTCTCTCCCTCTCTCAGGCCTCCTATTAGTGAATAATGTCATACTGTTTAGCCTATTGTTGCTGCTATTCCTCCTCTTCTCTTTGAATCATTTCCATATTAAATATTTTTTTTTATTAAAATAGACATGTATCTTAGGAATATACATATATATATATATATATATATATATATATATATATATATATTTTGAAAAAGAAACAAATAGACAAGTTGATGCACCATAAAAACACTCACGCACCAGTGGCACTGCGGCCTAAGATTGTAGCGCACCGGTGCCGGTGCCCCTAATAAAATACAATGCACTGGCCTCAGTGCAACTGTCTATTTTTCAAGCATCATTGACTGTAACTAAGTTCAGAATAGCGGTGCGCTAACTGAAATATACGCCTCGACGTGTATAGTTGTGTCAGTGCACTAACTTCATGAAAATTACATAGTTGATAGTGCATTCTTTTACCTGGACACACCATTGACCCTCTCGGAATATAGAATGTGGTGCGTTGACATACACCGGGGTGGATAATTCCGTCAATGCACCGCACTATGATTCCCATGGTCAACGGTGAACCTGGGTAAATGAGCGCACTGCATTTATTTTATTTTTAATTTAAAATTATTCGAGGCACCTTTCGGTATCACCCTAGAAATGTTGCAGATATCGTTAGCACAGGTGGCTATGCGGCTTTTAAATTTTACAGGAATCACCACTATCTGGTGCGAGCCGAACAGCTTCAGTACACCACGCAACAATTTTTTTTTTCTTTTTTAACGATTATTTTTAAGGTTATTTCAGTTTATAATATACTAAAAGGCTTAATTATGGAAAAACTAGAAAAATACCTATATATTTCGCCGTCAAGGAGGCATATTGGCTATAAAATTTGCAAAAGAAAATTTTACCACCGTTTTTCAAAACGCAAGCTGGATATTGGTGGCCAATGCAGAGCAAAAGTGCATGCAATGGGTGCAATGAGAGCACCGATGTCAAGGTGGCTCATAGAAGGCGAAATTGCATCAGTGCTTGAGAGCTCTTGAGCACCGAGGAAAGTGAAAAATGAGGATTTTTGGCTGTAATTGTTTTTTATTTAACCCTGTTCTAGAGCGCAGGGTTTTATAGGTGCACCGGTACGCTTACTTACAACCGCACTGGGTGGTGTCAGATTTGGCGCATTGTTTATAATGCACTGGGGCGGTTTCCTATCACCACACCGGGATGTTTCAATTTTGGCATGAAGTTTGATGATGCACGGGGGAAAATTATTCATAAAGAACCGGTTTTTTGGCATTATTTGTTTTTATGTAACTCTATTCTGGTGCATGAGATTTATAGGTGCCACGGTGCTCTTGAATAACAATGCACCAGCAAGTTTCTATTTTGGTGCGGTGTTTTATGATGCACCGGCATGGAAGACTAGTGAAGCACCAGTGTGTTACAGTAATAGGATTCCCCGGAGGTGTGTGTATGTTGCGCACGTTGTCCGGTGTGCCAATGTTTGGTGTGCACTAGTGTGTTCTATGGTAGAACATGCATCGATAATTGAGAGCTCAAGAGCACTAGAAAACTAAAAAATCCAGGTTTTTTCCGTATTTTTTTTTAATTTAACCCTTTATCAGTGCACATGGTTTATAGGCGCACCAGTTCTATTTCTTACAAATGCACCAGTCGGTTTGTGTTTTGGCACATTATTTTATGATGCACTGGTGCAGTTTCTTTCTACCCCATCGGGTGGTTTCTATTTTGGTGTGGTTTTTTATAATGCACTAGTACGAAAGATTTTTGACACACCAGTGCTATAGAATAATAAGACGCACCGGGTGGGTGTGTACAGAGTGCATGGTGTCCGGTGTGCCAATTTTTTTGTGTGCACCAGTGCCTTCGTTATTCTAGAGAACTTGGGGAACATTTAATGGTAAGTGCATCGAGCGGAAAACATCTGCAAAACCCTCCACCCATGAACCTCGTCTAGTAACCTCCACTAGACACTGATGTATGGGGTATTTTTCTATGGGTTCCTCAAGACATCCTCTAGTGGGTATTTCCTTGTAGTGGTAGTGAGCACCTTAATATTTCAGTGGTTAATATCTAGTTTCTAGCATAGTTGAAACCACGGGGAATGAGGGTCCTATTGATGTCCCTAACTCAAGCCTCACAATGTGGGTGTTAGCCATATAATTATTGTGATGAGGGAATTATATAGGGAAACACCATTTGTATCAACCTTATGAGAGATATGGCCATTTATCATATAATCAAATTAATCATGTAGATTTATAGTGGGACAAGTACCTACCATAATAAAATACATGAGATGGAGATATTGGAGTAGATGGTTGAGAGGGTATTTTATGGTTGGGAGCACCTAGTCCATGTCTCACTAGTGAGCTACATGAAATATAGTGTTGAGGGATGACTATATGAGTTCACATTAGGGACTGCATTATGTACATTTTTCTTGAAGTGAGTTTCTATAATTTTATCATAGACTCGTATTGATGTAACACCTTTATCCTAGCTGAGGATTAGGTAGTGTGGAAGATGATTGATTAGAGAGAGTGGCAATGAGGTTAGTGAATTCTAGCTAGCTATAACACAACATTAGTGATACTTCATGACACAAATCATATTGGAGTTCACCTATGTTGATATATATTCTTGGCATGACCAAGAGATGAGTTTTCCACTTGGAGAAATGTAGGGATACCAGTGAAAATGTGAAGTTGGGTCACACTTTCTTCCCATTTTTGAGAAAAAAAAAATCATTCTTAGAATTTCTTAAACTTTCGGCAAGAAAAAACAATTTTTTTTTGTTTCGAATGTCATTTTACAATAAAAAGAAAACATAAACATTTTCTTAGATTTCTATTGCTTATTTTTTGGAAATTTTTTATTCACATTTGATATGTCAACTTAGCAATTCTTTGAGAGTATGATCTTTAAAAATGAAGGGATTCATAAAAATTCATGTGTTTTAGCACTAGTGTATTCTTTGTTGACATGAAATTTTTGAAAAAAAAATGTGTTGCAACAATCTAGATAGAGTCTACTTTGATATCATTATATTTACAAAACCAAATGATGCATATCATAATTACCAGAATATTTTGAACTGAACCAATATGAAAAAAATGCTTTTAGTTTAACATCAAGTTTCTCAACGTATTAGTTATAAAATAGAAATTTAAAAACTACCCATTACAAAAAGAAAACCAATGTAAGAACCATAGTTATTTCATACTTTTCTATAGTGTATTTTGGAGGATACAAAATTTTGATTTCAGAGAACCATAATCAGCTTCAAAAAAAATTTGCACACATTTTATTAGAAAATTTATTAAAATTAGTAAACATCTATGAAATTCCATTAAATTTGTATCTGATGAAATTAGATTCAATTTTACAAATTCTGGTATTGATTTTGAAAGTATATTCATAAAATTTGATCAAGTCTAGCCATTTCAAAGTTGGAGAAAGGTGATCACTGTCGAGTTGTTGCAGAGTTGCAGACGTATTAGTTCGGCAGAAATTTTCTAATAATTGGGCTAAACTATTTTTTAATGTCACAAGCCATTAATATGAACACGAAAAGAGTTTTTCTGAACTATTATAAAATTTCAACTGAACATTGTTCATTAATTTTCGTCGGCCGCGAAAATAAGACGATGTGGCCCTCCTAAAAAAACATTTTTCTTAGGAATGTTTTGTGATATTCATTTATTCATGTTAGTGTTTTTTAATTGAATTGAGTATATACATGTGACAACTATCTAATCCACTATGTTGATTCTGATTCCAAATATGGGGATGCAGGATCATGATGGGCTAGTTGTGATAGAAAATCTATGCTAAGGGGAATCGACTCAAGTAGATATCTATGTCAAATGAATGAACCTTTCTGATGGAAAAAAATGGAAGCTTAGTTCTCCCATGGTAGAGGTACCTATTACTATTATATCTATTAGGGTCCCTAGGAGGGGTTCCTAAGGGAAAAATACTAGGCTAAATAGCAACAACGGGACAAGGAGCCATTATCACCTTTGCCTATGTCCCCTACTCTTTAAGCTATTTTACCGATGGGAGGAGTCCTGGTATAAGGGAAATCACTATGAATGATATACCAGTAATGTAAAATTAGTGATTTCAAAAGCTCATTCATAGGAGAGACCCATACGATAGAGCTTTCTTACTCAAGAAGGAAGTTGTAGCGCTCTCTAAGAAAGGCTTGAGAGGAAACCTAGAATTATGGATTAGAGATATTCCCTTATAAAGGAATACTATAGACCTAAGACCATTAAGGATAAGAAGGGTTCAAGGTGGTCTTTAAAAAGTAGAGTGAAAAGGTCGGGGAACAAAAGGAAGCCCAAGTGGACATAAGCAACATCTAGGGTTTGAGGTGAAACTTGAAACAAAACATCTAGACAAAAAAAAGGGATGAGAAAAGGATCATTGAAACTCATTTTTACTTGGCTTTTTAATGTGGTGATCCTCGATGAATCCACTAACCAAGGAAACCTGGGGCAAGGAACAAAGTTGGAGCTAGGGCTTGAGATGATTCCAAATATAGCCATGAAAAATCCTTAAAATTGTATAAGGACCAAGGGAACACCATATTACATTTGTGTCCCAACTCACTTTTTGATTAGATGGCTATAATGGATTTTCTTTTTATGCCCTATGAGGAATCTAGGGTTAGGGCTTAAGAAAATAGGAAAGGAGGTGAAAAAATAATATTTAGAGTGATCACCAAGGATGGGATCAATGACTAGCCTATTGGAAGAATGGAGTCAATGTGATTTCTACATTTGGATTTCTTTTACCCAATCATGGAGTCCTCTAGAAACTTCACATGGTTCTATATGAGAAAACAAAGTTACTAAAGGAATTGATACCTCCTGTTGAAGCAATTTGACGACTTCTCAGGGAAATTATCGAGATAATGTTCCCCTAGGAACATTAATTCACTATACCCAAACATGTAGCATGCACAATTCTCTCACAGGATCAATATTTGACTAATTCACATTAAAATATGGAAAATTTTCAGATTTCATGAGTGAAAATTTCATACATTATACATGTTTACAATATAGAGAGAGAAATAGAACATGAAAATAACATAGAAGTATAGCGAGTATATCCAATCATCAAATTGAGATAAAATTTAACCTCCAAGCTCAAGAAAAGATATCGAAATATCAAAATTCATCAATGATTCTCCAATTCATCCTCAAATAGGTATAGAAAAATTGTCAAGAGAGAAACTGATACCAATCAAAGTCTTGTTGATAAGGTAGAATGATCCCATAATCAATATATATCATCCTATAAGGTTTAATTTTCCTAATTAAGCCTAATCATTCTAATAATAATAAAATAATGTGAAAAATAACATGACTTGGTGACCAGCCTACCAAGGTAGCTCCATAACATGAAAAATAAGCCTCTCAAGAGGGCCAAAATGATATATAGGTAGCTAGGATGGCCATAAAAAGTAAAAGTGGAGTGCAATATTTTCCAAAATGAGTGGTAGGGATTCAACTATAGTGATAGAGGTAGTTTGGCCCTTGATCTACGATAAAATGACATGTGGTGCTCCCAATTGGCTTAGGGACACAAAAACATCATCATGGGTCTCCAAGTAGATCGAAAACGTCTATACTCCATCTGTAAGGGCTAGAACAATGATGCAAGCACTACATTTTTCTCCCAGGGTGAGACAAAACCCCATCGCGGGCCTTGCATAAAATTCCAAGTGTTTGGTGTAACCGTGTAGTCAGCTACGAAAGTTGGTCTAGCTGCATCATCATCTTCAAATAGGTGGAACTCAAGTGATCAATGGATGGCACTGAAGGATCCCATGGAAAGGCTATCTTCTCTTTGTTATAGTGGAAGACCATGTATCTGAAAAAAAAAACTTATCAACGCCAACATGACCCCCTGGCGTGCTTGGACCCCGTATAGGGAGACCAAGCCCCAAGATGAATGCGACCATTCAATATTGTATAAAATCCATTTATTCTATTCACCTTCCAATATAAAAAAATAATTATTGTAATTGAGAGAATGAGTTTACAAATCATGGAACCAAGTGGGAACTTCATAATGGCATTCCCTTCCATAGTGGGATTTAGATAATATAGGTGTCTCCAAGTTTAAGAAAGAGTTAATCAAGGACCCTATTGAGTGGTTTCAACCTCTAAGTTAGTGGTAGGTGTCATGAGATATAATGATGTAACAAACTATGGCATCAAGGGAAGGCTCCAAGCCACATTCCATGGTACAAGTGTAGCTATGATGAGGGAAGACCACACTGGTGTGTATGGCTATAGGAGGGTGCGATCTTGGTACATGACTTATCCTGACATTTGTTTCTCCACCCTTTATCATATGCCCTTTTTTTTTTATTGATTTTTATTTTAATACTGCTTAAGGCTCCAGGGGATGAGAACACGATGTGTAAGATATAGCAGTAAATATCGCCTTAAGGTCGGGAAGTTCATCACCCACCCAGGGTTGGGACAACCATGTGTTCCTTAATTATGTAGGGGGGGAATATAGGGAGGCCCTAAGAATGAGGGTGATGGAAATAATGGGGGTAGAGATCATGTTTGGATTTTGTCCACTTAATAAATCTGTATGTTTGATCCATATTTTGCATTATATGGTACATTTCTAGTTGAGAGTGCAAAAATAATGTTTTTTACTTTCTATTTAAATGCATCAACCTTAGACAAATCATTCCAAACCTAACCAAAAGCATGGACAAGGGTAGGGGGAGACTAACTCCTTGTAGACCCAATGGAAAAATGTTGGCCTACATGGGAAATATATGAAATGGGGTTATCATAAGTGGAAGTGAGTGATGTATATGGTGTCAGGAAGCAGGATCATGCAAAAAAATACAGATTTACCATGTAGTGGAACTCCTAAATTTAATACCCAATAAAGGAGATCCCACAAGACTAGGATACAATTTCAACCACCAAGTTGGATAGAGGAGACAAGAGTACAAACCAAGACCATTATTTCCATCGAATCCCCACACTAATCCATTCCCAAAAGTGTCCATGATAGGTAAACAAAAATAACCAACTACGCATCTAAAGCCATACCTTCAAGATTGGAGGGCCCTCCTTCAAACATATGATTATAAAAAATGGGAAAGGAAGAATAATGATTGGCGCATGTGGTAGATGTAGTGGAACATTGAGTTATTTGGTGGGTAAAAGAGGTTTTTGGCTACTCGTTGGGGACCATCTAAGAGAAAACTTTCTCCTATGGGTGTAACCCACAACTTGTGGGTAATAGTAGCACTATGATACAAGGTAGGGACCTTCCTAGGGCCATAAGGAAAAGGAAAATGATGACACCATAGGTGAGGAGGTTCAATATCTCTGGAGATGAACATTATTCCATAGGGGGTGTGACATGGATATCCAATAGTGGATGGCTAATGTACTGTAGGGAGTCCTAGAGGCTGGTCGGGCCATTCTAGGGGAGGATACACTCTATTATGTGTTGATCCCACACTACGAGTGGAGGCCTCGACTCAGACAGAAAATAGTACAAATAATGGAAATGGTCATGTTGGCCTGAGGGGGTACTGAACCAGGTTCAGAAGTGATATTAACTAAGAAAAACCTCTTACTACTGGCCCTTTCGGTAGTGACCTACTTGCACAAGTCAAAGTCTCACCTGAAGTAGTATGGGGGGCGAGCTGGAATCAAGTTTCCACACCCTGACCTAGGCCACAACACCATCTATGTAGTGGCTTTCCCAGCGTACTGGCCACCTGCTAATCCTACATGAGCTTCAGTCAATATAGCCTATATTTTTTGTTCCAATACGTATCACCTTAATACTTCATCTGCTCTTAGTTTATAAAATCGACCTCCAATTAGGGTGAAATTTGTTGCACGTGAAACTGGATCCTTCTTTTGCTGGACCGAATAATATCCACAAAGTGCTCATCGACCACCTTGATAGTGAAGAGACACACATCCAGTAATCCTTCCTCTAGGTTTTTTGGTTCCTCCTTATTCTCAATCCATGATAGATGATCACATCCCGCATTCATTCTTACCAGCTTTACAACAATCTGAAAGTCATACTCCAGAAAAGGAAACAACCATCGGCAGATCTTCCCCCACACCACCCCCCCCCCCCACCAACATAGGCTTATTGACAAAGTATTTTAAAGAATAATGATCAGTGAACATATTTAAGTGGCCTCCTAACAAGTAGTGTCTATATTTTTGTGCATATACCATGGCTAGTCCATCCGTTTCTATGGTGGAGTAGTTGCACCTCACACCGGAGAGATTTCGACTAGTAAAAGCTATGGGGTGATAAATTTCATCGTCTCTTGGCTATGCTAAAATAGCTCCTAGGGATATTCCCAATGCATCCACATGCACATGGAACACCTTGGCCCAATCTGGGAATGTAAAAATAGGTTCAGAGCCCATTTTCTCTTTTAGCAGCTGAAAGCTCTTATGACACTCGTCCTCCCAAAAGAATGCTACATATTTCCTTAAAAACTTTTCCATTGACGTCGTGATCAGTGCATACCCTTGGATAAATTTCCTGTAATAGTCGGTATGTCCTAAGATGGAGCACAACTTATTCTTGGTGGAAGGAACTTCTAAGTTAATGATTATCGTGATCTTGGCCAGGTCCACCATCAATCCTTGCTGACATACAATATGCCCCAACAAAATCCCAAAAGGCACGCAGAATATGCATTTCCTTAGATTGAGGGAAATCTAGTGCTTTCGACAGGCATCAAGCATCAAGCACAGAATTGAGACATGGTTCTTTACTAATCCAAATAATGTCGAGTCTTCAAAGTAGACTTCCAATAATTTATGCATAAATTACTTTAATACAACAACAACCACCCGCGAGAATATTGCAGGTTCATTTTTCAATCCAAACAGCATGACAATATATTGAAAAGAACCCCATTCTGTGGTAAAGGTGGTCTTGTTGTAGTCTTTTGTTGCAATGTGAATCTGATGATAACCTGAGAACCCATATATGAATGAATAAGGTTCTTGCGCTCCCACATTATCCAAAATTTCATCTGAGAGCGGGGTAGGAAAGGGGTCATGTACAAAGGCATCATTGAATTTGTGCACATCGACACAAATATTGATTTATCCTTGGTATTTTTCTCTTGAACCACCATTGGGCTTACCGAATCTGGCATCTCAACGAGTTCAATGATACCTACAACCACCATCTTTTCTAACTCCTCCTTAAATTTTTCTTATATTTGGGGTTCATTTGTTAAGGGCGATGTTTGATAGGGCATGCATCTAGTTTTAATGTGATATTCATGACACCTAGGTCCCCAACAATGCCCTTCAATTCTGAGAATTTTGTAGGAAATAAATCCTGATATTCCGTTAGAAATTATGCAATCTTACCTACTGTGTTCGTATCCCAGTAGTCCCCAATATTGGCTAACCTGGGTTGCTCGTTTGTTCCAATGTTGACTTCCTTCAATTTTATAGGTTTAGTCATGTCCACCGTCCTTAATTCCAGTCTTGCCATGGCCCGCTCACCCTCTTATTCAGGGATACTAACATTCCTTGGATCATATTAATTATCCTCAATGGAGAAGTTTTGGTATTTGAATATGTATTTCATCTATACATCCCAATTCAATGCAGTTTTCTCCAAGGTGTTCTCCCTATGGGGATGAGACTCATCGAAGACTAGTGCATCTATGTCTTGCAGTGCTTCATCCATTTTTTATGAGCCTCCTACATGACCAAAGGTTTCTAGGAATTCGTCCGTTATTGTATATCAGTTTCGCATGCCGTGGTGTAACTAAACATATAGATACTAGGTCATGGGGATGGGTCCTAACGAATGGAAAAACCTATGAACCCATTCATTCCATGTCTTCTCATCCCATATGTCCATCCATCTAGCCAGGTGCTTGCACGGGTCTCCCCATCCATAGAATAATTCAATGGGTGGCATGGTGGAGGGTTCAAAGCATAACTTCATCCTTCTACATTCCTTCCAATCCTATAAATTTCCCTTATGCTTTTCCCACCACTACGTTGGAGTTGCGCGTATAGCTAGGTCCAACACCTAGAATATTTTTTCCTCTAGGATGAATTTTTCTAGTGCTTCTAAAAAATATTTGACACTATCAGAATTATCAAAGTAACTACTATTAATAATCTTCCAATGTACGCTTCTGTGATTCATGATATATAAAAATTTTCTTCGTGATAGATCACATGGGAAAATAACATAGGAAATTTCAAGGCACTGTCGATAATAAATTACAGGCACTGTCACAAATTGCGAGCAATTTCAAGGCCTGTGGCATCAGAATTTTCACGTGAGTATTGGAGTCCCTTCTCGACATTCCCATACATGTATGGTGGAGTTACTATTTGGTGTATTAAAGGCGCGATAGCAGGTTGGTTATTTCTTGCCATACATGTATGATGGAGCTACTATTAGGTGCATTAAAGGCCCGATAGCAGGTTCGTTATTGCTTGCCCATAAATCCCAAAACTATGCAATATCACAACATTAAAGTGTCTTTTCCTCGCAAGGACACTCACAACTTTTCTTGTGTCACCTATGTTTGAACTCAATTCAACCCGTTGACCTTCTCCCCGTGGTAATATTTTCATTTCAAGTGACGTTGTATCTTGGTCCCCTGCCTGCGACTCTCAATTCATATCTGGTTAGCAGTAATTGTGGGCTTTGGCAAGCCCATGCTTGTGAGCATATGCTAGTCCCTGATTCTCCAATTCAAGTCTATCTAGCAATTTTAGCAATTTTAGGAATAACTAGCCTTCCCCATCCAGTAGCCCTTTCCAATTGACCTCTTGGATTATTAGTGTGGCTCTGTTCTTTTCCTTATGCAAAAAATATGGTGTGCATGCTATGGCTTAGAATATTAATTCCCCCCTTATCCTCGATAATAGCCTTTATGGGTACTAGACCCCTTTAGTAAAGTTTCCTTAACTATCCTTGTTTTGCACTCTACTCTTTGATTTATTTATGTTTATGGTTCTAAATTTCTTATTGTTACCTCAGTAGCCAAAAAAAATTCCACTTTCTTCCTTTGCTCTCCCTAGTTCACTTTCAAAGTTTTATACTCCCCATTGGTCTACCACTCGTGGGCTACCAAATCCTTCTTCCAAATTCCTTAATTAGTTCAACATTTTCCTCCTCATCCTCCATGACACTCTTGCTTCTTTTCCATGAATGGAAGACATTCTTCCCTTCTTCTAAATTATGGTCCTTCCCATCCTCTTTCTTTTCTACCCCTTCTCCTCACACTCTCACTTCTTTTCCATGAATGTCACACTCTCACTTGTTTTCCATGAATGGTAGACTTTCTTCCCTTCTTCTAAATTATGGTCTTTCCCATCCTCTTTCTTTTGGACCCCTTCTCCTCATTACATGGCACTCCTCCATAATATTTTTGTTTGTCAACCATCCTTCCTCGAAAGTTGTTTTCTTATCCATGTCTGACGTTTCACTATGTGTGAAAGAGCACACCTATGTCATGGGTAAACTTACTATCAAGAGTGAGCTTATTGGGGGGACCCCATGTGTGCACTGCGGGCCATAAGAATCAACTACAATGAATTGATTGGATGGCGAAGTGGTTTCCTACCAACATGGGGCCATCCAAGAGGAGATATCTCATTTGTATGGTGAAGGGTTTTCTCGCAAACAACATCTTCTAGACACAATGTTTCTTACTGTAATGGCTAATTGTGTGACATATTTCTCCTTAATAGAATTATGATGGACTATTTCAAGCAAAGGGCACACCTACATTATCACATCAGGGACACGGATTAGTGGTTTGCCCACATTTACTATAATGGCTAATTGTGTTCCAGATTTCTTCTTGACAGAATTATGATGGATTGTTTTGAGTAAAGGGCACACCTACATCATCACACGAGGGACACAAATTAATGGTCGGGCCACATTAACTAGTGTCTTGGCATTCCACCCCTCATAACTATCACCATAATAAAAATGAAGACCTTATTTAAGGTTGTAACTATCAAATCTTGTTCCTTAACTTATTTTTGTTATGATTTTATTTATTTTGTATTTGGATTACATATTTCATCCTCTGGGCAAGTCTAGCCCATTTTTTTAGTAAATGTAGCATCTATTTTGTATTTTTTATTATTATGATTTCCTATCCCTTTATGTGAAGAGTCCAATTTTGGCTATGTTCTCATCTCCATAGTGATAGTCTGACATAGCATATCTAGCATATCCATGTATATTCTGGTTTATAAGGAATTATAATATTTACTCCCAAAAAATAATGTTTAGTGTATTTTTAAGTATGAGAAGTTTTGACTCTTTTGGTGCTTTGTTTAAAATTTTATAGGAATAAGTTGAATTCTCAAGTTCAAGTTTTTTAATCTAGATAATTTGAGTGCTTCTATTCATGACTACCAAAAAAAGGAAAAATGATCAAATTTCAACAAAAAAAATTATGTTTTATTCATTCCATCATATTTCTCAATCTAATCATTTAAAATTCCAATTCCTCTCCAAAGTATTTCAAGAGGATATTAAAATAATTTCTTATTTTATTTATTTATTTTTTTGTGAGTTTGAGATATCAATTTATATGCGACATCTAGTAACAACCAGTCTCAAGCAAAACTAGAACCATTGACCATGAATAATTATATTTTAGATTATTCAAAATATTAACAACTATCACTATGAAGTTCATGACAACAAAAAAAAACTAAACTACAATAAATTAAAGACAAACACCAATTCGCTAAACATAACATTAATAATTCGATGAAGTAGCTAGGGTGTTGGTTCCTTTTGGCATTTAATGTTTCAGTCCACATTGGAGATGGCCTCCTATATGAGCAAGTCGAGCATCAACACTACCATGGTCTGAGCACCAATGCCAGCAAACCCATTGGGCATCATGGAAAATTTTAAGGGCTAATAATAAGAAGTGGTCTAATTTTCCTTGCTTTTTGTTAAAAAATAAAATATTCTCCAATTTTTATTTTTCCTAAAAATTATTCACCCGAATTTTATAGTGTAAAATTATTTTACCTTCAAAACCGCCAAATTTTTATGTAGATATTATATAAAATTAGTATACAATTGAATATTTTTACAAAAGTATCATCAAACATTTTAGAAATTGCATATTATGGACTCCTAATAAACTTTGAGATAAATTTTCATCATTAAAATTTCCATGGTGGACATGAACCTGTGTTGTCGTGAGCGCAAGTTGACAGATGTCACCTCCCTTCCATGTCATGTTTGTCACCGTGGTTGCTGTCAACATCCTAAAGAGTACCACTATTTTGTTTCTATGTCTTTGCCCCTCGCCGCTACTCAGCATTTAGCACATACATAAGAGATACACATACACAAAATCTAGGCCTCCATATACTCTCATGCATGCGGAGCCTCTCTTAGTTATGGCCATGTAGATAAGTCATCCTTTGCACTAGAGTGGAAACCTAGAGTTTTTCACACATTCTTGACTCTTTAGAACCATATATCAGCCCCTCATTACTGAATGCATTATGGAATTGTCCCATTTGTAGTGGGTGGATGTCATATGCGTAGAAAAGAAACATAGGAGCAAGATCTCTTGTCCTAGAGTACTTGGGCAAAGAGAAGTCTCCCATGACATTGAAAAGTGGTAATAGTTGTTTGCATGTGTTAATGCATGTTGTGGAATGACAATGCCATCCCCTTTTAAATGGGATGGGAGTCACTGAAGTGGTGGGCTCCCCCTCCTCTATTATCTCGAATTCCAACAACCCAATCAAGAGAAAAATATTACTTTTTAATTATATATATATAAATTTAACTCCATTAAAATATTTTCCCGAACCCTTTCAATCGTATATATATATATATAATTTTATAAGCAAGTTTATAACTAATAATTTTTCGCTACGGAAAAAATCACGCATATTTTATTTTCTACGCAGCTAACATATTCATCGATACTCGGGATTGGCTTGCAAAACAAGTTGCCAAAAAATGGAAAACATCTGAGGATTAAACTGCCCCAGAGTTTAATATTTTAGTCATTGAGTCGTCTTTCTCATTCTCATCATTTACAATACGATACTATAATATTTTGGAAAGAATTTTGGAGGATGTCAAAATATTTTTTTCTATTAAAAAAATATATTTTATAATATTATTTTTTTCCTGAAGCCTTTTAGGAGAATCTTAAAATATCAATATTTAATTAAAAATATATTTTACCATCATAAATATCTAAATATTTAGATTTCAAGTCAAAATATTTCATCTTTAATCCTTCAATTTACTTTGTACAAAGGTTTGTAACTAATAAATTTTCTATAGCCAAGAATCATGCGTGTTTAATTTTTCACCAAACTAATGTATTCATTGAGAACTAGGCATCTCACATAACTCTCAATACGCTTGTTTGAATAATTGCTTATTTGTTTGAATAATTACATTGATATGTCTACTCTATTTTAGAATAGTGTTTTCATAATTTTTAGTTATTTTTTTTTTCCAGTTTAAAAAAAATCAAAGACATTATAGATGGTTCAATATAATGGTTTAGATTTAATAATTTGATTTTTTTTCAATTATATATTATTTAACTATTTAAATAAAATATTTCAAAATTGTTTTTCAATTTCAAATTTCTACTTAGCTTTTGGCTTTAGAGATACGAAAAAAAATATTTGAAAATATATATTTGATGTATTATCCATATGATCCATTGACCTTCCATCTATGGAATTCATCCACCCACTCATCGTTCAAGATGCTATATTAAATTTGATTCCGCAACTGATAGAAATTGTTACCACTTCAGTAGTAGGTCAGGGGAAGAAAGGGTGAAAACTCATTTGTAATGGTGAACAAATTCCAAGGTTTCTCTCTTCTTATTTATCTTCTAGTTTCTTTATTATATTTCTAAAGATTTTATTTTTCATGCATCTCAATAGAGTATTGTTCTTTTCTAGTTTCATTCATTTGCAATTTTTTTGTAATTATAATTGTAGTGGGGCAAGACTTTGATATCACATTCAAGAACAATGTTGGGTGATATAAGCATGAATATGTGGCCCTCTAAGTTGGGTCAAACCTATCAAAATTCTCTCATTGCATAAACAGGAGGGCATGCAATATAGATGATAGTTTCTATCTAGGGCTTGTTGTTAAGAAATAATTTTTTCGATGGTCATCACAAGGATATTTCACACATTTGAAAGGGCATATCTTGGCCACATGAATCCATTTTCCATATATAGTTTCAAAATTATGTGCATTGAGTCTCAAGGTCACTCAACTATTGAAAATATTGTAAGCTCTTTATGGCTTTGATACTTATGATTAATTTTTCACCCACAAAAAGTGTCCTAAAATACTTGCAAGGAGTGGCTCATAAGGTTCTCTGAAAACAAAAAATGGATTCTTGAAGATTTGAACCTACACGAAATTGTACAATAAATCTAAATGCAAACGATTAAGTATAGATAGATTATTTTGGGTGCTAAATTCACTGGACTTCATCATATCATGTGTATCTTATGAAATCCTACCTCAAACTAGTATCCAGAGAAAAAAAATATTTTATCGACTTAAACAAGTTTCTGTTGGAAATACAAAAGAGCAAAGGCACAAATAACACAAATAATTCACACACAAGAAACACACGAGTTTTGGCTCTTCTATTGATCACACAAAATTTATTGGTATTAATATAATGAACCCGATGAATGGTATTTATCATTTTCGACCAACGACTCGCTTGACATGCACACACTTACCAAATTCATCTATCACATAACTCGACTTGACCATCACATAACATGACTTGACTCAACGCTCACTTAAATGACTCTCTAAATATAGTTAAATCTCCATGCGAGAGTTAATTAGATATTTTAACAATCCCCCTTAATTACGACTGCTAAACTAAAACACTCATGATAACTCAAACATGTGTGCTAGTCTATGTCTCGGCTAGACTTACAATAACAAATTTTCTTTTATGAAACTCAAACATATATTTTTCTAATGCCTTTGTAAATATATCACCCATTTGATCACTAGATTTACAAGGCTTGAAGTGAACTTCTCCATTGCTCACAATTTATTTAATAAAGTGATATCTAGTATCAATATGCTTTCTCTTTTGATGAAGCACACTATTATTTCATAGTGGAATCGTTTAGGCGTTGTCACAATATATTGTTGTTGATCCTTATTGTTTCTGCTTGAGTCCATAAAAAACTCTTCTTAACCATACTGCTTGACAAATTTTTAATGTTGCTGCTACATATTCTGCTTCTGCTGATGATAATGTCACAATGGGTTGCTTCTTAGATGCCCATTGATCAGGGGCTAAAATTTAAGCTCAAAAATAAAAGTTCGCAGAATCAATTGAGACCTAAACAACCACATAATTCTTGTTGTCCTAATTCTCATGCACTTTTTTTTTCTCAAAATGAAGTCCATATGAGAAAGTTAGAGAGTTCTGTTCGTTTGCACAAATGGACAAAAGTTTCAAAAAAAAGGATAGAAAAATGCGTAGTCAGTAGTACGTACTACTAACACATCACAACTGAATGTGCAAGGTTAATTTTGGTAAATTTTTGGTCAATGTCCTCCATCGAATGGTAGGATGCCACTTTTCCACCGATGATTGGTTAGGAAGTGTGGTTATATGTCAATGTTTGATTGGTTTGAAATTGGGAAAATAGGGTAACGACACATGGAAAGTCTGGATGCCACCACATGCCCCTCATGTTAGATTAAATAGTGGTGCAAAATTTATGTATTGGAGGTTGGGCGAAGGTCGGGTTTGACCCCGCGACCTCCCCCACAACACGCGCTACACTTACGACCTTGGCTACATAGTAGTTCTTACCATATTATGCAAACGATTTATATTTGAATTGAGATAGTTCTTACGGTGGGGGTAGGTGGGGGCTAAACCTTGTTCCATAGGACCCATGTGCCAGACCATGGACAGGGACAGAGTAAAGCGTAGAGGATTAAAACCATTAACCACATCTATGCAATAGTTAAACATGTTTAATAAGCACCAATCGAAAGCCTTAATGGAGATTTAATTATGTAATTAGCGCATTAAACACACTTAATTAATGTGTTAACCATGTATTAAACTTAATGACATGCTAATTGGAGAACCTCCAAATTCCGTGGAATATTCTGAAATGTGCTAAATTTTTTTGTGAAATTTGTGCAAGAAGATTGTGTTATTCTGCAAAATTTGATGCTTGCTAGGTTGAAATTGAAAAGAGGGGAAGGTCAATTTGTTAGAGCACAAGATAATCCTCAACCAAGGAGGGATAGAGTGCCATTATCTCCACCTTCCATTTCATCCGCATTAGCCTTAGAATCAGCCAAAAACATGTCTTCCAAAGAAGGAAAAGTAATTTAGGTTGACCTCCATCAAAGTAGGAATAGATCAGTATCATAAGAAGAACAAGTTAATTTTGGGGATTCTAACCATTTTATTCATATCCAAAGGAAGAATAAAGAGTTTCATATGATTCATTAATATTCCAAAAGAAAGTAACTGATCGGTTGACTGATCTGGCCCTCTTACAATTAATATTTCACATTTCAGATTAGTTTCTTACTTTGATGGAGGTCAACATTATGGTTTAATGAAGTATATGGTTTAATCTGATCTGAAATTTGTGAACAAAATATTTCTTATATAGAGATAGACAGTAGGGGCTTTAACTGGTTATTTCACCTTTAATAGAAAGGATGAAACCAGAAGCTTTTGGCCCTCTTACTGGCTCTGCCTAGAAAAATATGAAGTAAACACTAAATCAATCTGGCAATGAAAGTGTTTTTTTATGTTTGCAAAGTATTCATTAACCAAATTTTATGTGTGAATAAGCAAGTTCAAGTATTCTGCAATGGAAGTAATGTGGTTTGAAGTGAAACAAATGAGTTTTTATCACTGTATAAGTCTCATTGTGAAAAGTGGACTTATTAAAATTTATTGTTTAATGAAGTAAACTCTGGAAAATAGCAGCAAAAATGCACAGCATAACAGTAAGAATTTGTTTAAGCAGTTCACCCCTCTCTTGGGCTACCTCTGTTGGGTCCAAAAGCCTCCAAATAGGCTTTTCCCTCTTTTATTAATGCTCAAAATAAGTATTACATTCTAAAGAAAGCCTCAAAAGGTGAAATTAGCTGCAAATTTAGAAAAAGAGTGCTGGAAAAAACAAAAATTGACTATTCATTCACCTCAAACTGATGAATATAGTCCAGAACAACTGATCATTCACCTAGCCCTGGTGGCTCCACAAGCAAATTCACTGATAAAATCACTGACAGAGTGGATTTTAGCTGATTATTTCCCATTTCTAGCTCTTTAAATTGTCACAAAGACACTCATGAAGAAAAGAGGAGGATAGAGCTCCTCCATGTGAGGGTAATTTCAAAACATAGCAAAATTGACACACTATTTGACAGTGGGTCACAAGTGAATCTTATATCCAAAGACTTGGTCAAGCAGCTTAAAATTGAGACCATTCCACATCCGAAGCCTTATCCACTTGGATGGATATGCAAGGATGCCAATTTTCAAGTCTCAAGAAAGTGCATATTGCGCTTTGCAATAACTACACACTTTATTGACACAGTTGAATTGGATGTGGTGCCGCTTGATATCTCAGGTATTTTTTTGGGAAGTCCTTACTTATTTGACAGGAAGGCCATCCTTCATCGTCATGAAAACAAGTATCACCTGTTCAAATATGGTAAAGAGTACATTGTGAGAGCACACAATAAGAAGCTGGAATCTTCTTTACTCCATGAAATTCAATTGAAAAGACTGGTTAATGCAAGTCAAAGTCTAACTTTGTTGTTGTTGAAATGACTAGATTTTGAGCATTCACCTTTTTATGATGTTCCTAATGATTTTTTTCAGTTTAATAATAGTTTGTCTTTGAAAGAAGATGATGTTACGTTGCAAAAATTACCTTTTGGGTCAGCCAATGCAGTGAATGAAGTGTCAAAGCAAAGTAGTGCAAGCAAGGAGGACACACAATTCAGCATGGGACAAAGTTGGTTTCAGAATGGTAGAATTCGCCATGGGAACATTTTGCAAGGTCAAAGTTATTTTAAGTCTTCTGGGAAGTTTGATCAGTGTAGAAAAAGTTTTTTTCTACAGATTACAATTGCTATTCTTCAAATTTCAATAATTTGCATCATGACTCCATCAATCTTAGCAATGGTCGATCAGTTGATTGTAGAGATAGTTTATCATTTTCTCAAAAGCTGCATTTTATGAAATCTAGTAAATTTCAGTTATTCAAGGGTGGAAGAGTGGAGAATCAGTCTCCACATTATCAGTTTCACTATTCAGAGAGCTTTTGGGGTCCAAAAGCTTCCCATTTGGGAGATGTGATCAGGAGGTCAAGTCCTTTGTGGAAAAATGATCAAAAAAATAGTTTCTCAGAATTGGTCCAAACTAGAATGACACAAAAAAGCTTAGAAAAATGATCCTGTAGCCGTGAACGACACTCAAATCCGTTACCATATGGAGGATCTTTTCTATCCCTAACTGGGAAAAAGTCAGTTTCAGTCATAACTTTGGCTAGGGAAGTCCAATTGGGACGATTTTTTTTTTGTTGTCAGGGTATTGAAGCATTATGATGCTATTGGAATAGGTTGTAGAGAAATCAAGGCACTTTATTAGTGATTTTATCAGCGAATTTACTTGTGGAGCCACTAGGGCTAAGGGAATGATCAGCTATTTTGGACTATATTCATCAGTTTGAGGTCAATGAATAGTCAATTTTTATTGTTTCTAGACCCTTCTCCAGAAATCATATCATTCCTTTCCTGATAGAGGATCCTAACCATGTCAGTCATATCCAAGAAAGCTTTTCTAAAGACTCTTTCTTCTTTCTTGGGATCCATTTCCTCATGTACTTATCCTTCTCTGGAAGACATGTTTGTGGCTGATTCTAAGGCTAATGAGGATGAAATGGAAGGTGGAGAGAATGGCACCCTAGCCCTCCTTGGTTGAGGATTATCTTGTGCTCTAACCAATTGAACTTCCCCTCTTTTTAATTTCAGCCTAGTAAGCATCAAATTTTGCAGAATAACACAATCTTCTTGCACAAATTTTACAAAATTTTGAGCACAACCTAAAGAAAAGGAGAAAATTGTAGCAATAGAGTGAGCAAAATACATGAATAAACATTAAGAAGAAATATTTTGATATGATTCTTCTTCATATGATCAGTATCATATCATAAGTATCAATATGATTGTCCTTCTTTAAACCATATAATTCTGAAGCTATTGGAACAGGTTGCAGAGCCATCAGGACACTCTGTGAATGATTTTATCAGCGAATTTTCTTGTGGAGCCACCAGGGCTAGGTGAATGATCAGCTGTTTTGGACTATATTCATTAGTTTGAGGTGAATGAATAGTCAATTTTTACTGTTTCCAGCACTTTGTTTCTGAATTTGCAGCTAATTTCGCCTTTTGAGGCTTTCTTCACAGTGTAATACTTATTTTGAGCATTAATGAAAGAGGGAAAAGCCTATTTGGAGGCTATTGGACCCAGCAGTGGTAGCCCAAGAGAGGGGTGAACTACTTAAACAAATGCTTACTGTTATGTTGTGCATTTTTGTTGTTATTTTCCAGTGTTTACTACATTATACAGTCATTTTTAATAAGTCCACTTTTCCCAATGAGACTTATACAGTGATCAAAAATCATTTGTTTCACTTCAAACCACATTACCTCCATTGCATAATACTTGAAATTGCTTATTCACACATAAAATTTGGTTAATGAATACTTTGCAAACATAAACAAACACTTTCATTGCCAGATTGATTTAGTGTTTACTTCATATTTCTTTAGGCAGAGCCAGTAAGAGGGTCGGAAGCTTCTAGTTTCATCCTTTCTAGTAAAGGTGAAATAACCAGTAAAATCCCCTACTGTCTATCTCTGTATAAGAAATATTTTTTTCACACATTTCAGATCAGATTGGTATCAGAGCTTTAGGTTGTGCTCAAAATTTTGTGAAATTTGTGCAAGAAGATTGTGTTATTCTGCAAAATTTGATGCTTACCAGGGTGAAATTGAAAACAGGGGAAGGTCAATTCGTTAGAGCACAAGATAATCCTCAACCAAGGAGGGCTAGGGTGCCATTATCTCCACCTTCCATTTCATCCTCATTATCCTTAGAATCAGCCACAAACATGTCTTCCACAGAAGGAGATGTACATGAGGAAATGGATCCCAAGGAAAAATAAAGACTCTTTAGAAAATCTTTCTTGGATATTACTGACATGGTTAGGATCCTTTATCAAAAAAGGAATGATAGGAATGCTGGAGAAGGGTCTAGAAACCAAAGAGAAGAAGGAGATTCTTCAGGAGTGAAGAAAGACAAGGATGAGTCTAAGAAAGGGAATGGAGGAAATGGTGATCCTTCATCTCCATCATCATCCTCTTCCTCCACATCATCCTCTTCAACTTCTGTTAATCAGTCACACAAAACATAAACATCTCCTAGAAATCCTTTGTTAAATTTTTATGTAAAGTTTGAGTTGCCGATGTTTAATGGTGATGTAAATGTAGAAAAATTGGATAACTGGATTAGACAGCTGGAAGTCTTTCTAAGAATTTAGAATTTGCATGATGATGACACAAAAATCCAATTAGCCTCTTTGAGAATGGATGGAGCAGCTTTGGTTTGGTGGGAAGCCAAGAATAGAGAGGAAATCCAAAAGCATGATAAGATAACTCTAACTTGGACTGAGTTTATTATGGCTATTAAGAAAAAGTTTTATCCTCTTGCTCATATTCAGAAGAAAATTATGAATTGGCAAAATTTTAGGCAACTTAAGGGTCAAAATGTGAAAGATTATACCCAAGAGTTTAGAAGGAGAGCACTTCTACTTGGGGTAGACTTACAAAGTCAAGACACCTTGTTGAAATACATAAGAGGTTTGCACAATTATCTACAACATACTATTCTAATGTTCAATCCTACCAGCTTAGATGAAGTCTATGTCCAGGCTACACATTTAGAAGCTAGAGGAAATAATACTCTTGATGAGGATAGTAATTTCAAAAACAAAGGAAAGAAGAGAGTTGAAAATTCAAGAAAAGACAAAGGAAAGTTCTTTTTCAAGAACTATTCAAAGACAAGTCATGATGAAGATCATTTTTGGAAGCTTCATCCTGAACTGAAACCAGAAAAATACAAGAACAAAAACAAGACCAAAGAAAAGGAGAAAACTGCAGCAACAGTTGAGCAAGACTTAGGGTCAGACTCAGGAGATGAGACAAAAAGCATATCCATGGTTTTAAAGAAAATTAAGGGGAAAGAAGTGGTGCAAGACACAATTCCGAGTTCTAGGTCTTTGAATTGTCACAAAGATACTCATCAAGAAAAGAAGAGGATAGAACTCTTCCATGTGAGGGTAATTTTAAAACATACCAAAATTGACACACTATTTGACAGTGGATTGTAAGCTAATCTCATATCTGAAGACTTGGTCAAGTAGCTTAAACTTGAGACCATTCCACATCCGAAGCCTTATCCACTTGGATGGATATGCAAGGATGCCAATTTGCAAGTTTCAAGGAAGTGCATATTGCGCTTTGCAATAACTGCACACTTTATTGACACAGTTGAACTTGATCTGGTGCCACTTGATATCTCAGGTATTGTTTTGGGAAGTACTTACTTATTTGAAAGGAAGGCCATCTTTCATCGCCATGAAAACAAGTATCACTTGTTCAAATATGGTAAAGAGTACATTGTGAGAGCTCACAAGAAGAAGCTGGAATCTTCTTTACTCCATGCAAGTCGATTGAAAAGACTGGTTAATGCAAGTCAAAGTCTAACTTTGTTAATGTTGAAACAACCAGATTTTGAGCATTCACCTTTTTATGATGTTGCTAATGATTTGTCTCATTTTGATAACAGTTTGTCTTTGAAAGAAGATGATGTTGTGTTGCACAAATTACCTTTTGGTTCAGCCAATGCAGTGAATGAAGTGTCAAATAAAATAAGTGCAAGCAAGGAGGACACACCATTCAACATGGGAAAGAGTTGGTTTCAGAATGGTAGAGTTCGCCATGGGAACAATTTGCAAGGTGAAAGTTATTTTAAGTGTTCTAGGAAGTTTGATCAGTGTAGAAAAAAAAAATTCTGCAGATTACAATTGTTGTTCAATTTTAATAATTTTCATCATGACTCCGTCAATCTTAGCAATGGTCGATCAGTTGATTCCAAAGATAGTTTATCATTTTTTCAATAGCTTCATTTGATGAAATCGGGTATATTTCAGTTATTCAAGGGTGGAAGAGTGGAGAATCAGTCTCCGCATTATCAGTTTCACTAATCAAAGAGCTTTTGGGGTCCAAAAGCTTCCCATTTGGGAGGTGTGATCAGGAGATCAAGTCTTTTGTGGAAAAATGCTCAAAAATTTAGTTGCTCAGAATTGGTCCAAACTAGAATGAATGGAACGAGCTCGGAAAAATGATACTGCAAATGTGAACGACACTAAAAACTGACGGTGTATGAGAAATTTATTCAGCATTGAAGTTTGCCCATTTCAGTGAAAAAAATGGCCAAATGGACTTTACAAAAAAAATTTATTAGAAAAATAATATTCCACAGAATATTCTGGGAATATTTTGTGCAATATTCCGATGGCAGCCAATGGAAGGGCACCACGTGGCCAGCCCAGAGGCCACCACGTGGCCCCAAGAAGTCAAAGTGGTCGATTTGTTGTTTTATCAAAATTATTGTGTTCACGGTAGGGTTCAACCTCGGGTTAGGGTGGAGAAAGGCGGGCGGCCCGACCGTTGGGTTAGAGCAGTAGAACATTCTTATGAACCAAATGTTATTTGAATTTTCAATTTTGTTTGGGCGGGGCCCGAAAGGGAGCCAGCCCCCTCCTGCATACAACCACAAGGCGAAGACCAAGGGCTTCAATATTGGCACGTTTAACCGTTTGGGGTATGGTCACACAGGACCGGCGGAAGGTACAGAGGCACGTTTTATTATACGGTTCAATATTAATATATTCTGCCATAATTAAAGTTGTTCAACCAAATTCCGAAGGGCGCGGTCCCGTGGCCTTAACTTTAGCGTCGAAGGTTGGCGGAAAATTCGGCCAAGTGCCAAAGAGAGCACCGAAACCCTATTTTATCAGCATTAACTGCAGTTCTCCACATTTGGTGGAACTTTCCTAGCCCTAACTGGGAAAAAAACTTGTACAGGTCATAACTTTGGCAAGGGAAGTCCAATTGGGACGATTTTTTTTTTTTTTTTTTCTGGCAGTATTGAAGCATTCTGGAGCTGTTAGAATAGGTTGCAGAGCCATCAGGGCACTCTGTCAGTGATCTTATTAGCGAATTTGCTTGTGGAGCCACCAGGACTAGGTGAATGATTAGCTATTTTGGACTATATTCATCAGTTTGAGGTGAATGAATAGTCAATTTTTATTGTTTCTAGCACTCTGTTTCTGATTTTGTAGCTAATTTCACCTTTTGAGGCTTTCTTCACAGTGTAATACTTATTTTGAGAATTAATCAAAGAGGGAAAAGCCTATTTGGAGGCTTTTAGAACCAGCAGAGGTAGCCCAAGAGAGGGGTGAACTGCTTAAACAAATGCTTACTATTATGCTGTTGCATTTTTGCTGCTATTTTCCATATTTTACTTCATTAAACAGTAAATTTTAATAATTCCACTTTTCACAATGAGACTTATACAGTGATCAAAACTCATTTGTTTCACTTCAAACCACATTACTTCCACTGCATAATACTTGAACTTGCTTATTCACACATAAAATTTGGTTAATGAATACTTTGCAAACATAAACAAATACTTTCATTTCCAGATCGATTTAGTGTTTACTTCATATTTCTTTAGGCAAAGCCAGTAAGAGGGCCAAAAGCTTCTGGTTTCATCCTTTCTAGTAAAGGTGAAATAACCAGTAAAAGCCCCGACTGTCTATCTCTGTATAAGAAATATTTTTCTCACACATTTCAGATCATAAGATTGGTATCAGAGCTCTAGGTTTTTCTTAGGAGTTTGTGAAATTTGGGCAAGAATATTGTGTTATTCTGCAAAAGTTGATGCTTACTAGGCTGAAATTGAAAAGAGGGGAAGGTCAATTGGTTAGAGCACAAGATAATCCTCAACCAAGGAGGGATAGGGTGCCATTATCTCCATCTTCCATTTCATCCTCATTAGCCTTAGAATCAACCACAAACATGTCTTCCAGAGAAGGAGAAGTACATGAGGAAATGGATCCTAAGGAAGAAGAAAGAGTCTTTAGAAAATATTTCTTGGATATGACTGAGATGGTTAGGATCCTCTATCAGGAAAGGAATGATAGGATTGCAGGAGAAGGGTCTAGAAACCAAAGAGAAGAAGGAGATTCTTTAGGAGTGAAGAAAGAAAATGATGATAAGTCTAAGAAAGGGAATGGAGGAAATGGTGATTCTTCATATCCATCATCATCCTCTTCCTCCACATAATCCTCTTCAACTTCTGTTAATCAGTCAAACAAAACAAAAACATTTCTTATAAATCCTTGGTTAAAGCTGGATGTGAAGTTTGAGTTGCTGATGTCTAATGGTGATGTGAATGCATAAAAATTGGATAACTGGATTAGACAGCTAGAATTCTATTTAAGAATTCAAAATTTGCATGATGATGATACAAAAATCCAATTAGCCTCATTGAGAATGGATGGAGCAACTTTGGTTTGGTGGGAATCCAAGACCAGAGAGGAAATCAAAAATCATGGTAAGATAACTCTAACTTGGAATGAGTTTATTACTGCTATTAAGAACAGTTTTATCCTCTTTCTCATATTCAGAAGGCAATTATGAATTGGAAAAATTTTAGGCAACTTAAGGGTCAAAATGTGCAAGATTATACCCAAGAGTTTAGAAGGAGAGCACTTCTACTTGGGGTAGACTTACAAATTCAAGACACCTTGCTAAAATACATAGAACGTTTGCACAATTACCTTCAACGTACTATTCTAATGTTTAATCCTACTAGCTTAGATGAAGTCTGTGTGCAGGCTACACATTTAGAAGTTAGAGGAAAAAATAATTTTGATGAGGATAGTAATTTCAAAAACAAAGGAAAGAAAAGAGTTGCAAATTCAAGAAAAGAAAAAGGAAATTTCTTTTGCAAGAACTCTTCAAAGACAAGTCATGATGAAGATCATTGTTGGAAGCTTCATCCTGAATTGAAACCAGAAAAATACAAGAACAAAAACAAGACACAGTGCCACAAGAAAATTTGCTGATAAAATCACTAATAGAGTGCCCTGATGGCTCTGTAACTTGTTCCAATAGCTTCAAAATGCTTAAATACCCCTAGAACAAAAAAAAAATTCATCCCAATTGGACTTCTCTAGCAAAATTTATGACCAGTACAAGTTTTTTCCCAGTTAGGGCTAGGAAAGCTCCATCAAATGTGGAGAACTGTAGTTAATCCCGATAAAATAGGGGTTCAGCGCTATCTTTGGCACTCCACCGAATTTTCCACCAACCTCTGGGGCTAAAGTTAAGGCCACGGGACCGCGCCCTTCAGAAGTTGGTTGAACAACTTTAGCTATGGTGGAATATATTAATGTTGAACCATATAATAAAACGTGCCTCCGCACCTTCCGCCAGTCCTATGTGACCAGACCCCAAATGGTTAAACACACCAATATTGAAGCCCTTGGTCTCTGCCTTGTGGTTTTATGCAGGAGGGGGCTGGCCCCCTTTCGGGCCCCACCCAAACAAAATTGAAAATTCAAATAGCGGTTGGTTCATAAGAATGTTAAGAACTACTGCTCTGGCCCAACAGTCAGGTCGCCCGCCTTTCTCCGCCCCGACCCGGGGTCGAACCATGCCGTGAACACAATAATTTTGATAAAACAACAAATCGACCACTTTGATTTCTTGGGGCCACGTGGCGGCCTCCGGGCTGGCCACGTGGCGCCCTTCCATTAGCTACCATCGGAAATGTGATCTGAAATGTGTGAACAAAATATTTCTTATACAGAGATAGACAGTAGGGGATTTTACTGGTTATTTCACCTTTGCTAGAAAGGATGAAACCAGAAGCTTCTGGCCCTCTTACTAGCTCTGCCTAAAGTAATATGAAGTAAACACTAAATGGATCTGGCAATGAAAGTATCTGTTTATGTTTGGAAGGTATTCATTAACCAAATTTTATGTGTGAATAAGCAAGTTCAAGTATTCTGGAATGGAAGTAATGTTTTTTGAAGTGAAAAAAATGAGTTTTGATCACTGTATAAGTTTCATTGTGAAAAGTGGACTTATTAAAAATTACTATTTAATGTAGTAAACTCTGGAAAATAGCAGAAAAAATGCACAACATAATAGTAACAATTTGTTTAATCAGTTCACCCCTCTCTTCGGCTACCTCTGTTGGGTCCAAAAGCCTCCAAATAGGCTTTTCCCTCTTTTATTAATGCTCAAAATAAGTATTACACCATGAAGAAAGCCTCAAAAGGCTAAAATAGCTGCAAATTCAGAAACAAAGTGCTGGAAAAAGTAAAAATTGACTAATAATTCACCTCAAATGGATGAACATAGCCCAATAAAATCACTGGAAAAGTGCCCTGATGGCTCTGCGACCTATTCCAACAACTTCAGAATGCTTCAATACCCCCAAATCAAAAAAAAAAAATCAGTTCAAAAGGACTTTCCTAGCCAAAGTTATGAGAAAATGAAGTTTGCCTAGTGTCCCCTTGAAAAGCTCCACTAAATGTCGAGCACTGCCAGATAGGCTCAACAAAAATGGAGACGGGCGTTAAAATTGGGGCACTCCGCCAATTTACCGCCAGCTAGAAGGTGCTAAAGTTAAGGTTCATGGAACCGCACTAATCGGAGGTATTTTAAATAACTATGAGTTATTTGCGTTTGAACTTTAATACGCACCCAATTATTAAACGTGCATAGCACTTCCTCCACTAACCCATGGGACCAGTCCCCACCACTGCGCGTCGATGTGGGTTTTGCTGTGGGTTTCGAGCACTGGGTTCCATGAGGAGGGGGTTGGCCCTTAGGGGATGGCCCCCTTTCGGGCCAACCCAAACAAATTTGCAAGTTCAAATATAATTTCCCACCTATGCTTTAACAAGAACTACCGTGGCCCAATGGTCGGGCCCCCCGATTAGCCCCACCCCGACCCGGGGTCGAATCCTACCGCGACCGCAAAATTTTACTGAACCATTTCTATTTGACCTTGGGGCCACGTGGTGCCCTCTGATTGGCTGCCTTCGAAATATTCCACAAAATATTCTATGGAATATTCCATGGAATATTCCTAGAATATTCTATGGAATATTCTTTTTTTAATAAAAAATTTTTGTAAAGTCCATTTTGGCCATTTTTTTACTAAAATTGGCAGACTTCAAAGCTGAATAAATTTCTCATACAGCATCAGTTTTCAGTGTCGTTCATGTCTACAGGATCATATTTCCAAGCTCTTTCCAGTCGTTCTAGTTTGGACCAATTCTAAGAAACTAAATTTTTGAGCATTTTTCCACAAAGGACTTGATCTCCTGATCACACCTCCCAAATGGGAAGATTTTGGACCCCAAAAGCTCTCTGATTAGTGAAAATGATAATTTGGAGACTGATTCTCCACTCTTCCACCCTTGAATAACTTAAATCTACCCGATTTCATCAAACGAAGATTTTGAGAAAATGATAAACTGTCTCTGGAATCAACTGATCGACCATTGCTAAGATTGACGGAGTCATGATGAAAATGATTAAAATTTGCAGAACAAAAATTGTAATCTGTAGAAAACAAACTTTTTCTACACTAATCAAACTTCCCAGAAGACTTAAAATAACTTTCACCTTGCAAACTGTCCCATGGCGAATTCTACCATTCTGAAAGCAACTTTTTCCCATGCTGACTGGTGTGTCCTCCTTGCTTGCACTGCTTTGCTTTAGCACTTCATTCTCTGCATTGGCTAACCCAAAAGATAATTTTTGCAACATAACATCATCTTCTTTCAAAGACGAATTGTTATTAAACTGAGACAAATCATTAGCAACATCATAAAAATGTGAATGCTCAAAATCTGGTCGTTTCAACATTAACAAAGTTAGACTTTGACTTGCATTAACCAATCTCTTCAATTGACTTGCATGGAGTAAAGAAGATTCCAGCTTCTTCTTGTGATATCTCACAATGTACTCTTTACCATCTTTGAACAAGTGTTACTTGTTTTCATGGCGATGAAAGATGGCCTTCTTGTCAAATAAGTAAGGACTTCCCAAAACAATACCTAAGATATCAAGCAGCACCACATCAAGTTCAACTATGTCAATAAAATGTGCAGTTATTGCAAAGCACAATATGCACATCCTTGATACTTGAAAATTGGCATCCTTTCATATCCATCCAAGTGGATAAGGCTTCGGATGTGGAATGGTCTCAAGTTGACCAAGTCTTTAGATATAAGATTAGCTTGTGACCCACTATCAAATAGTGTGTCAATTTTGGTATGTTTTTAAATTACCCTCACATGGAAGAGCTCTATCCTCTTCTTTTCTTCATAAGTATCTTTGTGACAATTCAAAGAGCTATAACTGCGAGTTGTGTCTTGTACCACTTCTTTCCCCTTAATGTTCTTTAAAACCATGGCTATGATTTTTGTCTCATCTCCTGAGTCTGACCCTAAGTCTTGCTCAAGTGTTGCTACTGTTTTCTCCTTTTCTTTGGTCTTGTTTTTTTTCTTGTATATTTCTAGTTCCAGTTTAGGATGAATCTTCCAAAAATGATCTTCATCATGACTTGTCTTTGAACAGTTCTTGCAAAAGAACCTTCCTTTTTCCTTTCTTGAATTTGCAACTCTTTTCTTTCCTTTGTTTTTGAAATTAATATCCTCATCAAAAGTATTCTTTCCTCTAGCTTCTAAATGTGTAACCTGGACGCAGACTTCATCTAAGCTGGTAGGATTGAACATTAAAATAGTATGTTGAAGGTAATTGTGCAAACCTCCTATGTATTTTATCAAGTTGTCTTGACTTTGTAAGTCTACCCCAAGTAGAAGTGCTCTCCTTCTAAACTCTTGGGTATAATCTTGCATACTTTTACCCTTAAGTTGCCTAAAATTATTCCAATTCATGATTGCCTTCTGAATATGAGCAAGAGGATAAAACTATTTCTTAATAGCAGTAATAAACTCACTCCATGTTAGAGTTATCTTACCATGCTTTTTAATTTCCTCTCTAGTCTTGGCTTCCCACCAAACCAAAGCTGCTCCATCCATTCTTAACGAGGCTAATTGGATTTTTGTGTCATCATCATGAAAATTCTGAATTCTTAGATAGACTTCCAGCTGTCTAATCCAGTTATCCAATTTCTCTACATTCACATCACCATTAAACATCGACAACTCAAAATTTACATCAATCTTTAACAAAGGATTTCTAAGAGATGTTTTTGTTTTTTGTGACTGATTTACAGAAGTTAAAGAGGATGATGTGGAGGAAGAGGATGACGATGGAGATGAAGGATCACCATTTCCTCCATTCCCTTTCTTAGAATCATCCTTGTATTTCTTCCCTCCTGAAGAATCTCCTTCCTCTCTTTGGTTTCTAGACCCTTCTCCAGCAATCCTATCATTCCTTTCCTAATAGAGGATCCTAACCATCTCAGTCATGTCCAAGAAAGATTTTCTAAAGACTCTTTCTTCTTCCTTGGGATCCATTTCCTCATGTACTTCTCCTTCGCTGGAAGACATGTTTGTGGCTGATTCTAAGGATAATGAGGATGAAATGGAAGGTGGAGATAATGGCACCCTAGCCCTCCTTGGTTGAGGATTATCTTGTTCTCTAACCAATTGACCTTCTCCTCTTTTCAATTTCAGCCTAGTAAACATCAAATTTTGCAGAATAACACAATATTCTTGCACAAATTTCACAAACTCTTAAGAAAAACCTAGAGCTTTGATACCAATCTGATCTGAAATGTGTGAAAAAAATATTTCTTATACAAAGATAGACAGTAGGGGGTTTTACTGGTTATTTCACCTTTACTAGAAAGGATGAAACCAGAAGCTTCTGGCCCTCTTACCGTCTCTGCCTAAAGAAATATGAAGTAAACACTAAATTGATCTAGAAATGAAAGTATTTGTTTATGTTTGAAAATTATTCATTAACCAAATTTCATGTGTGAATAAGCAAGTTCAAGTATTCTGCAATGGAAGTAATGTGCTTTGAAGTGAAACAAATGAGTTTTGATCAGTGTATAAGTCTCATTGTGAAAAGTGGACTTACTAAAAATTACTATTTAATGTAGTAAACTCTAGAAAATAGCAGCAAAAATGCACATCATAACAGTAAGCATTTGTTTAAGCAGTTCACCCCTCTCTTCGGCTACCTCTGCTCAGTCCAAAAGCCTCCAAATAGGCTTTTCCCTCTTTTATTAATGCTCAAAATAAGTATTATACCATGAAGAAAGCCTAAAAAGGCTAAAATAGCTATAAATTCAAAAAAAGAGTGCTGGAAACAGTAAAAATTGACTATTCATTCACCTCAAATGGATTAACATAGCCCAGTACAACTGATCTTTCGCCAAGACCTAGTTGCTCCACAAGAAAATTCGATAATAAAATCATTGATAGAGTTCCCTGATGGCTCTGCAACCTATTCCAATAGCTTCAAAATGCTTCAATACCCCCAAATCAAAAAAAAATTCACTTCAAAAGGACTTCCCTAGCCAAATTTATGAGTAACTAAAGTTTTCCCAGTGTCTCCTTGAAAAGCTCCACTAAATGTGGAGCACTGCCAGATAGCCCCAACAAAAATGGAGATGGGCGCTAAAATTGGGGCACTCCACCAATTTACAGCCAGTTGGAAGGTGCTAAAGTTAAGGTTCATGGAACCACACCGAACGAAGGTATTTTAAATATCTATGAGTTATTTGTGTTTGAACTTTAATACGCACCCAATTATTAAACGTGCATAGCACTTCGTCTGCCGACCCATGGGACCACATCCCCACCACTGCATGCCGATGTGGGTTTTGCGGTGGGTTCCAAGCACTGGGTTCCATGAGGAGGGGGTTGGCCCCCTTTCGGGCCTGCCCAAATGACTTTGCAAGTTCAAATATAATTTCGTGCCTATGCTTTAACAAGAACTACAATGGCCCAATGGTCGGGCTGCCCGATTGGCTGTGCCCCAACCCGAGGTCGAATCCTGTCGCGAACGCAAAATTTTATTGAACCATTTCTGTTTGACCTTGGGGCCACATGGCGGCCTCCAATGTGGTCACGTGGCGCTCTCTGATTGGCTGTTTTCGAAATATTTCGCAGAATATTCTGTGGAATATTTTTTTTTAATAAATTTTTTTTGTAAAGTCCATTTTGGCCATTTTTTTACTGAAATTGGCAAACTTCAAAGTTGAATAACTTTCTCATATAGCATCGGTTTTTAGTGTCGTTCGTGTCTACAGGATCATTTTTCTGAGCTCTTTCCAGTCGTTCTAGTTTGGACCAATTCTAAGAAACTAAATTTTTGAGCATTTTTCCACAAAGGACTTGATCTCCTGATCATTGGCGAATCTCCAAATTCGGGGAAATTTCCATTTTAACCCCAGTTAACTCTATTTTTCCAAATTTAGCAAATTTTTCTAGGTGAAACTCTAATAATTCATAACTTGGGTAGTTTTAGACCAAATGAATTACAAGAAGAGGCTAGATAGTCATTTTTAAGCATTCCTGACACATTGGTGTAGGTTTCAGAGGTAGAGGAGCACTTCTAGAATGATTTTCCCAACTTGAAGATTAAATATGCGTCGGGTGACCAGAGGAAGAGGCCATATCTTCTTCACCTGAAGACTAATTAAAGAGCTGGAGGAGGCTACTAATTAGGGGGTTTTGAATGCGGTGAATCCGTTGGTAACCTTCGTTTACTGATTTGAACATATATTGAGGCCATATTGAAGGTTTTAGAAGTAAAGTATATGGATAAATCATATGTTTAAAGTAGTTTTGGAAGTTGGTGAGAATGGAGGACACCTCGTAGGGATTTTCCCACCTCTAGAAAGATTTTTTTTGTAGTTGTCATGAACATGGTTTAGCTTTGGTTTGAATTATTTATTCATGAAGTTTTTTATTGTATTATTTAGTGTGGAATTGAAGGGTGTATGTGAGGGGTCTCTAGCTCTCACCAGTGAAAGTATTTCATCTATGTAGGAGATATGTTGTGTTGTTGATATTGTGAGAGTTCTTTACAGGATAACATTACCTTGAAAGTGTAAAGGCCGCATGTTAGTGGTAGTAAACTAATATGTAATTTTGACACCAAATACAAGAGTGGTCTAGTCATGTTGACAGACACGGAGTTGTAGCCTAGAAGGGGTGAACTCCTTCATCAATGGCTTTTGTCTTGTGGTTTGATGCATATTTATTTTCAAGTGTTTGATTATTTCATTATTTACAATTTGTTCATGGAATTACACTGTTGAAAGACACTTAAAATACACCATTGAAGTAACGAGATGTTTAGTTCAAATATATGCATCTAAGAATCAAGAGAGTTTAAAATCCTAAATCAGTAATTAGCATAGAATTTAATAATACCCCTCCATTAAGATCAATTGGTATTAGAGCTACAGGTTTATTGTTAGCTTTTGTTTCTTTTGCAAAGAGGGTTTGAATTTTCAAGGTGAAAATTATTATAATTTTAAAGCTTGAGAGAGGAGAAGGAGAACTTGTTGGTGAATATTCCCAAGTGGGAATAAGGAGAAGGAGGCCAAATTTTCCACAAGCTCCACCTCAAGTTTCACCTCCAAAGATTTCTAATGATTTAGTAATAATCTCTCAAGGAGGAGAGCCTACAATTCTAACAAAGAATTAAAGCTTGAAAATGGATTTTTGGGACACGTCAGAGATGGTGAAGGTCCTCTATGAAGAGAGGAAATCATAACTGCAAGGTGAAATATATAGATCTTCAAGAGGAGAAGGTTCGAAAACAAAGGAAGAAGGTAAAAATAATGGTGATAAACCATCATATTCTCCAAAAACTTCATATTTTTATACAAATTTTATGCAAAATGTTAATGTAGAAAGTCCGTCCAAGATGGAATATGTACATGTTTGTGCCTTTTGTCCACATGATGTGGAGGATGAGGTTCAATGAGAACCTCATGTTAAGGAGTTGAAAGAAGAGAAAAAAAGAGACCAAGAGGACACCTTCAGAATTAGAAAGGAGTATGAAACCATATTTGTGCCTCAATCAAGAGATGCAACAAATGGTGAGCATGCATATGCTCCTTATTTAGATGCATTTTTTAATGTGAATTATTTTGCAGCCTTTGAAAGACACAACAGAGGCATTGGGTCCAAGCTGTTGGAAAATATGGGTTACAAGGAAGGCTTAGGTCTTGGTGTGAATCAACAAGGCATCAAGAACCTAATATAGGTAAAAGAGAGACCTAAGTATGAAGGCTTGGGCTATGTTGCACCAGAGGAATGGTATTCTCATGACAACTATTCTGTATCATGTACCTTTTGTCACAAAAGAGGGCATGAGAAAGTAAGGTGTTGGGATTTGCATCCGGAACTAATACCTTATTGGTTCTCCAAATACAAGAGAGACTTGAGGTTATCTCTAGAGAGAGATGAAAAGGTTGAAGAAAAAATTGATTTAATTTCTCCTTCTCATGCAAGTTCATCATTTAGGAAGCATAATCCAAAGGACTCCAAGAAAATTTATACTCATCCTGTTCATTCAAATGCTTCTCCTAAAGGTAAAAAACCTTTTTATTTGAGTGACATGTTGAGGAGAATGTCTCCATGAACTTTTTGCATTTCTTCTAACCATTGCATAGATTAGGGTGACAAACAAAAAGCCATCATCAAGAATATGTTTATGTCTCTTGATATTGAGAACGAGAAGAGGAAAAATCAATCAAAGAAAAAGACATGTGAGCTAAGAAGATATCAAAGGAAAATTTTCACTCCTATCAGTGGGCATTGGGTCGAGAAGTGTTGGAAATTATTTCCACAACTTCATCCTGGTAAGCGCAAGCAATTCATGCAAGCACCAGAAGAGGAAGCAGAAAAATGAAAAGTGGTGCAAGATGCGATCATCCATGAAGCAACTTCAAAAGAAGGAAAAGTTCAAATAGAGGGTTCAATTACCATGTTGGGTAAGAACTGTTCAGACTATTTTTCCACTTGAAGATTGTAACTATTTTTTTGCACTAGTATATCTCCATAGTGGGTAATTTGTAAAAGTGATAATTCATGAATAAATCACTTAGACACAACAATGCTTTCTTTAGCATGTTTGTGCTAGTTTGGCTAGGTTTTTAGTCAATTGAAATGGAAAATTTGTGTGTTAAGTTTCTCGATATTGTAAAATTAATTTCTCTTTGTTTATGTCCAAAAGCATTTTTTTAAATTGTTCTATGCATAGTGGCAGCATTATTTTTATGCACAAATGTGTTCAACACTCAATTTCTACAATTATTTGCCATGTGCAGCTTGAATTGGATTATTTCAAAAAAATTCGCTTTTCTCCTCGGTAAGAATTTTTACAGATAAGCACCATTGAATTCTTCTTGGAGAGGATGTTGTTATGCATGGTCATAGATACATGGAAAATTCAAGAAGAAAAACCATCTTGAAACCTTTGGTCAAGTTATAGTTCAAGTTCAGCATGAAAAAGAGCTGTCAGGGTACTTCAAAATTTGATTGGGTCGAGTTTAGAAGAATGAAGGAAATGTACCTTCAATTTCTAAAAAGATGAAAATGAACTTTTGGAGACCAAAAGTCTTTTAGTGGGTAGATATGATCGAGAACTCAAATTTCAACTCAAAAATCAAATTTCTTGGAATTGTTTGAAACCTAAATGAATTTGTAGTTCTCATCTTCCTAATTCTAGCGCACTTTGTTTCGCTCAATATGAAATCGATATGAGAAATTTAGAGAGTTTTTTTCATTTGTGAAAAGAGGAAAAATTTTCAAAAAATAGGATAGAAAAATGCCCAGTCGGTAGTCCGTATAGATGATGTTTCATTTGACTATGCAAGGTCAAATTTTTGTCAATGTCCTCCATCGAATGGCATGCTGCCACTTTTCCATCGATGATTCGTTCGGAAGTGTGGTTGTGTTAAAGTTTGGTTGGTTTGAAATTAATAAAATAGAGTGACTACACCTGGCAAGCCCGGAGGCCACGACATTAACCCTTGCTGGATTATTAAGTGGTGAAAAATTTATATGAAAAAGGCCGGGAGGAGATCCAGTTCGACCCCACGACCTCCCCCACAACATGTGCACCGCTTGCCACCTTGGCTACATAGTAGTTCTTACCAAACTATGCAAACGATTTATATTTTAATTAACATAGTTTGTATGGTGGGGGTAGGTAGAGGCCAACCCCCATTCCATAGGACCCATGTGCTAGACCACCGACGGGGCCAGAGTAAATCACGGAGCATTATGACCATGAACCACGTTTATGCAATAGTTAACCATGTTTAATAAATTCTAATCCAAAGCCTTAATGCATATTTTATTAAGTGAAAATTTAACGCATTAAGCGTGCTTAATTAATGCATTAACCACCGCTTCAAGTTAATGAAATGCTAACTAGCGTACCTCCAAATTCAGGGAGAGTGCCAGTTTAACCCTAGTTAACTCCAATTTGCCAAATTTAGCGGAATTTTCCAAGGTGAAACTGGAAGAAGTCATAACTTGGGAAGTTTTAGACCAAATAAATCACATGAAGAGGCTAGGTATCCATTTTAAAAAATTCTTGACAAATTGGTGCATGTTTCAGAGGTAGAGGAGCACTTCTGGAAGGGATTTTTCTATCTTGAATATTAAAGATCCCAGGGCCCCGAGAGGAGGAGGCCATATCTAATTCACCTCAAGACCAATTGAAGAGCCAAAAGAGGCTACTGATGGGTTTTTGGATGTTGTGAATCCGTTGGTAACCTCTTTTTACTGATTTGAGCATATCATCTTGGTCATATTTCAGGTTTTAAAAGTAAGGTGTTTGGATCAATCAAATGTTTGAAGTAGTTTTGGAAACTATTGCACATGGAGGAGACCTTGTAGGGGTTTTCCCACCTCCATAATTTTTTTTTCAACAATTGTGACTAGCATCGTTCGGCTCTAGTTTGAGTTCTCTATTCATGAAATTTTTTATTGTAATCTTCAGTGTGGAGTTGAAGGGTGTATAAGTGGGGTCTCTAGCTCTCACCGGTGAAAGTATTTCATCTCTGTAAGAGATATGTTGTGTTGTTGCTATTGTGAGAGTTATTTCCAGGATAACATTACCTTTAAGGGGTAATAACCACATGTTATTTGGAGGAAAATGATATGTACTTTTGACACCAAATACAAGAGTTGTCTACTCATGTTGAAAAACACGGATATGTATCCCGAAAGGGGTGAACACCTTAATTAATGGCTTTTATCTTGTGGTTTGATGCATATTTATTTTCAAGTGTTTGATGATTTAATGCTTCAGAATTTGTTCATGGAATTAAACTATTGAAAGACATTTAAAATACACCGTTGAAGTAACCAGTTGTTTAGTTCAAATATATTCACATAAAAGAAAGCAATTTTAAGATCTGAAAGAGGTACTTAGCAAAGCATTTACTAATAGTCCTCCATTCATATTGCAAATGACATAACACCTAAAAAAATATGAAACACATAACTAGAACTACTCTTCCTACCATCTAAACTTCCTGCAAAATCACTACCTATAAATTCAAGAAAATATTTACTTTATGTACTTGCATACATTATGCCACAATCTCTAGTTCCTGCTATGTATCTCGGAATTATTTTTTGTGCACTCCAATGTGTGTGTTTTAGAGTCTCCATAAATATGGAAATCAAAATCACTCATTGCATAATATCTATTCTTGTAGCTATGAGATACATGAGGTTTCCAAGCAATATTTTGAGTAGAGTTGGAGTAAAATTTGATCCTTCATCATCCTTGCTTAATTTTGTACCTATTGCAACTGGCGTAGGGAAAGGTTTGTAATCTCCCATCCTGAATTTTTTCAGCAAATTTCTAGCATATTTATTTTGACAAATAAAAATTCCCTTTTCAGATTTTCTCAACTTAAATGCCAAGAAAGAATTTCATGAGACCGATATTTTTCATCTCAAATTGTTTCATCATGGTTTCTTTAAATTCATATAACTCAAGATGTGTAAAAATAATATCATCAACATATAACCAAACAATTAAAATTTGGCCATGTCCACTTACCTTTGTGTATAAGGTAGGCTCAATGTTGCTTATGTAAAATCCATTTTTGATGATGTCGCTATCAATTTGGCTATACCACGCTCTAGGTGATTGCTTGATTCCATAGAGTTTTTTCTTCAACCTGTAAAATTTATATTCTTTACCTTCAACTTGATAACCTGGAGACTTCTGCACGTAAATTTATTCTTCTAGTATTCCATTAAAGAAGGCATATTTCACATCCATGTGATATAATTTCCATTTATTCTGAGTTGTTGTGGCTAGAATAGCTCTTACAATATCCAATCTGGCTATAGAGAAAACGTTTCTCCAAAGTCTCTTCACGGATGCTGTGATAATCCTTTTGCTACAAGTCTTGCTTTAAATAGGTCAATTTCACCTTTCTCATTCAACTTAGTCTTGTACACCCACTTCACACCAATGAGGTTTTCATCCTTTTGAAAATTAACCAAATCCCATGTATCATTCTTTTTCAATAGAATCAATCTCTTCATCCATGGATTGCACCCAATTTTCATCTCTGATTTCTTATTCAAACGAAGAATGTTTTAATGACAATAATTAAAATTTTTAACTAACATCCAAATCATCATAAATATATTTCAGACCTCTCATCGTTCTCTCACCATTGCTTGATTCATCACCTGGTTGGCTACTGGGAGAATTATAGTTTATTGATCTTCCTGAAAATCCATGTTGCTCTGAAAATATTGCATTCCTTGTTGGTCTTACTGTGTTTGGTGTCCGATCTTTTTATTCTTGCTGCTCATTTTCTGCTACATCAACCTCTTCCATCAATGGTGCTTTTGCATCAACTGTTTTGTCTACAGTCCCATTCCATGAATCTTGTTCTTTGAACACAACATATCTGTTGATTATGGTATTCTTGGTGACACGGTTATACAATTTGTAAGCTTTTTTCTACTCACTATAACCAGTAAATATGCATTTTTCACTTTTATCATCCAATTTTCCTCTTATTTGCTTAGGTACATGTGCATAATCTACACATCCAAAAACTCCGAGGTGAGATATGTTGCATAACTTACCATGCTTCTTATAGAACTTTGTTCATCACACTATTTGTAGAAGATATGTTGATCACATAAACAATATATGCGACTTCTTCTTCCCAATACTGATTAAAAAAAATTCTTGATTCCAACATGCTCATTATCATGTTCATAATTGTTCTGTTCTTTCTCTCTGCTACACCATTCTGTTGCAGTGTGTATGTGGTTGTAAACTGTATTTTGATTCCATGTTGTTTTCAGAACTCATAGAATTCCTTTGAATCATATTATCCACCATGATCTAACCAAAATACCTTGACCTGTCAATCACTTTGGTTCTCTATTAGGGCTTTGAACTCTTTGAACTTTGAAAAATTTTCAGAGTTCTACTTCAAGAAGTAAACCTAAGTCTCGTTGCTATAGTCATTAATAAAAGTGAGGAAGTAAAAACTTCCACCAATCGAATGTGTCCTCATAGGTCCACATAATTATATATGCACCAAATCAGGAGGCTTCTTGTCTATATATGAAACTCCCTTCAAAAAAATTTCATTTTGTTGCTTCCCCAAGATGCAAAACTCACAAGTGATAGCAAGTTCTTTGATGGGAGGTAATATTATGACCATTTTTTTCTGCTGCAACAATATTAAACTAGAAAAGAGAAAGTGTCCAAACCGAAAGTTCCTGATCCAATAATCATTAGAACACGCAACTATAAAAGAACTAACCAGATCCTTGTAATTCATAACTAGAAGAGATAGTATGTTCATCTTCTTCTGCACCTTTTATATCATATTTTTACCGGGGGACTTGTCATAAATAACACACTCTTGTCCCTGAAAGATAATTTTGTATCATTTTTGCGTCAATTGACCAACACTTATCAAATTGTGTTTAAGACCAGGAACATAATATACCTCTGAGATTGTCTTTGGCTCCCCATGCTTCATTAGAATGTTGAACACCCCTTTTCCATCTACATCCACAGTCTTTTCAATACCCATATTTACCTATGTCTTCACAGATTAATCCAAATTTGAAACCAAATTCTTGTTTCGTTTCATGTGGTTACTGCAACCACTGTCTAATAGAGACACATTATCAGACGATTTGTGCATGTTATGGCAAGATAGGAACATGGAGTTAGTATTCTCTTTACTAAAATTAGCTCTCTGGTTTCCTTGATCAGCTATCCTCTTCTGGCAATCATGAGCATAGTGACCAAATTTATTGCAATAATAACATCTCAGCTTTCATTTGTCAAATATTTGATTATTTTTGAAGCTTAGACTACTCCTACCTCCACTTTCATGTTCATGCTCTTCTCGGTCATCTCTCTGACCACCATATCTTCTTCCTCATCCTCTGCCTCTCGATCTAACTCTTCCTTGACCTTTTGAAATAGAAACTTGACTTCTAAAAGAAGTTTCTAAAGTGGAATACTTATTTTTGTCTATCCTTGCCTCATGCGATAGAAGTGATCCCATCATATCATGAACTGTCAGTTTTTCCGAACCCTTGGCCTCTTCTATGGCTACTATGACAACATCAAACTTGGTAGACAAATATTTAAGGACATTCTCGATCACTTTTCAATATTTAATTTCGTCACCATAATATTTTAACTCATTTACGACATATATGCCCTGATTCATGAAAGAATCGACGTCCTTTGTCTCCTTCATCTGTAAACTTTCAAAATCTCGCCTAGTGTTTTGTAATTAAACAATATTAATTTTGGCCATACCTTGATAGCTTGTCACCAAAGTTTCTCATTCTTTCTTTCCTAAAGACGTGATCCTAATCTTTTGGAACACTACTCGGTCCACTCTCTCCTGGATAAGAAGCAATACTTGTGCATTCTTCCTTTTGTCTCTCTTCAGTTGTTCCCTCTTTGCATTACTCATAGCTCATTCTTATGCTTCATTTAGAGGTTTTGCAAACCCAAACTTGACATCATCCTAAACATCATGCACTTTTAACATGGTCTCCATCTTAATGGCCCACACATCATAATAATTCCCTATGAAAGAAGGGAGTTGTGGCTATAAACTCGATGTTGACATGTTTCTTCACAAAAAAAATCTCTTATTAGACCCTAAATTTCTTCTTTTGTAAGATTTGCAAAGATAAAAAAAAAATAAAGCCTTATAATAAAACCCTAAGTTTTATTGTTATATGAAAATTCTTTTATGAAAATTCTTTATATATAAAAAAACACTTTTATAATAAGTTCCTTTTTAAAACCTTTATAATATTCTTTCAAAAATCCTTTTAAAAAAAATTTCCTCTTATATACTCACGTGACCTTATAAAACGACCTCTTAACTAAAACTATAACTCTCATGAATCATTTTAAAGATTCGTTCAGTAACTCTTTGCAATAACGCGTATCAATCATATCAATATGTTGACATTGTGTAAAAAATTGACGTGCCTGAAGTGCATTATGGTATCATGTAATGCGCGTCACCTCAAATAGCATCGCTTTAGTGTGCTAACACTGCAAAAACCAAAGGACCCTGGATGCTGTGCAAAGCTCGAAAGTTTATCAACTATAATGCGGCTCTCTGCTGAGCCCACCAACATTATAATGCTATGAGTATAACTTCCAAATGCATTATAGCTTAAAAAAGCAAGAAAAAAAAATATTTCTCCTCTCTCACACATAACAAATTATTGTTGATCCATTCTCCCTAGATCTTTGTAACCTCATTCTGACACCAATTTGTTGGAAAGGTAGAAGTGTAAAGGCATAAAAAACATAAATAAATCACACACAAAACACATACGAGATGTGACTCTTTTATTCATCACAAAACTTGATTTATCTTAATACAATGAACCTGTTGAAGGGTATTTATCCTTTTTTACTAATGAATTACTTGACATACACACACTTACCAAATTCATCTATCACATAACTCGACTTGACCATCACATAAATTGACTTGACTCAATTCTCACTTAACTCACTCTCTAAATATAGTTAAAACTCTATTTTAAGAGCCATCATATTGGGTCGAAGTCTTATTGATGGAGGACAGAAACTCAACATGCTACGATAGATAAAAAAATAAATAATTAGAAGAATTGTATAAATGCACTCTGATAGTGTTAGTTGAATGCACATAAATTAATACACTATTAAATCAAAAATATTAACAAAACCTTTAGTTTATTTTCATGATTGTCATGTTGCACTCTGTAAACTTGTTGAAAACATGTGGAGACAATCATGGTGTATTTGAAATAATTTAAAGGTAAAGGGAACAATTTTAATGAAGCCAAACAATGTTAGAGGTCAAGAGAACAATATTAAGGAAACATATTTGTCAATAGGGGTTTTAGAGTTTTATTTGGGAATATATTTGTGACGAGGGTTTTGAAATTTTTATTTAATTATTGATAATTATTAGGTAATTGTTATATGTAATATTTTAATTAATTGAAATATTAGTTAATATATTAATTATCATATTTGTTTTTAATATATTATTAATATTTAATTATTACTATCAGATAATATTAAGAAATATATAAAACATTATTAACGCATTATTATAATATTGTGGTAACATCACTACTATAACAATTTTATTAGTAAATGTGGTTGATATATGGAAATCAGCATCATATTCAAAGTTTGATTGGCATATAAAATGTGGAAAATGCACTAGGTTGGTGTATATCAACCACATTTTCTAATTTGTGGTCAACATGCATGGGTTAGATTTATTGGCCATGCTTGGCCATGCTTGGCCATGGTTGTAGTTAGTTGACTAGGGATAAAAATGGTTGCAAAGCATCAACCACAGTTTCCAATGAATGACCATAGTTGGTAAGGTTGACTAAATGTTCACAATGATTGGCTTTGGTTGATTATGTTCAAGATTATTTGACCATGGTTGACCATGATTACCATGGTTGACTAGGGATTAAGAGGACAATATGTGGTGTACTGAACCTGACCATAGAAGACTAAGTTGACCATTTTTTCCCATGTTGACCATGGATAACATTGGTTATTTAGGTGTTGACGGGCAAAAATGTACTGCCGACAACAAGGGGGGTATTCCCGGTGAAAGGTCCCAATTAGACCTCACACCATTTGGAATAGCAGCCCCATCCGGTATGTGAGCCCGACTGCCGCAATGATTGTTTCCACTCTTGGTTTTCAGATGAGAAGATGACGGAGCAGAGGCGAAGGTGAAATGACCAATCAACGAAGAAAAATCAGCCCAATATTAATGAACCATAAACAAAGATACCAGCAAGTCCAAGCAACAGAAATAAAAGGGGGATATGCCGTAACTAGGATCAGTTAGCCGAAAACCAGTCAAACATATATGGAAGAAAACACGCCAAAAGTTAATTGCAAAGTAGTTCACGGTAGACTACCGCCGTGACAAGGACAAATAAACACTAATCCAAAGTAGAAATACATACAACCATTAAGAAATAGTTCACAAACGATGACATGAATGAAAGCAAAATGTACAATATAATGAAGTACTAGACAGCTATTACTATCACCACAAACAAGCACGTGAATCAGTGCCGAAAATGAGAATATATTATTAATGTTGCTGCAACATCAAATACATGTTTACAACTAATTAAAACCAAATAGTGGAACATGGGCTATTTATCTCAGAGCATGATGCAAAACCCTAGCCATGCAACCCTTTTTTGCTACTTGATACCAAGAGCTGAGTGCCTTTAGCTCTTTAGCAATGATTCCTCTATCATACTAGCTTTCATTGTCGAGCTGAAAGTCCCCCCTCTCTGTGAATCCTTTCTCTAGGTTGTACATATAGGCTGAGACAACCCTTGAGTTTCCCCCTTGACTCTTGGTATTCCTCATGGTTGGGTTGGTTTTCGACTTAGGCCATTTGCGACCTGTGATCCTGGGAAGTCCGCGACCTCCGACCTCGGTCAATCTGCGACCTGCGACCTCAAACAATCCATGACTTGCGACCTCAGGTGATCCACGACTTGTGACCTATGGCAATTCGTGACTTGCGACCTTTGGCCATATCCCTTATGTATTTATCTTTCAGAGATATCAGAACCTTGCTCTCCGAAGGATAGCCTTAACTCTCACCCCTTGAACTAGTAGCTTCCATCTGCTGGTGATGCCATTGTCGTGCTAAGGGAATCTCCATGAATCGATAAGTGGGAGGGCGATGTTTTCATTTGAGGAAGATCCTGGGTATCTGTATAATGAGGGTTTTCCTTTTTTCTTGAATCCAGGTTGTGCAACTTTTTGGGAAGTGAGGAATTCTTTGTCTGGTCGTCATCATAATTTCCTCATATTACCTAGACAGGAAACATTAAATCAACCATGTATAATACATTAAATTAGCCACATATATATATATATATATATATATATCTATATCTATATCTATATCTATATATATATATATATATATTGAGGTAGCAGAAACTTGCAGATGCACAAAGGGAACATCAAAAATAAAAGCAGGTGGTTTTAACAAGTATCCGGGACCCCTGCTGAGTCCTGCTTTGTAAGAAATGTATGATCAGTCTGTGCATATTCATTATGAGCTTGTTTACAGGAGCGAAGGAACTTGAGATGCCAACCAATGTCCATCATTTAGCATGCATATAGGGTTAACTTCTTACTTAACGTTTTCTCCCAAGGGAGATGATGCCGAAACCAAAGAAGCTCCCATGTGTTGCTAAGTGCTGGGATGGGCTACGATGTGAGACTCCAACAAAGCATTGCGAGGCTGCAACCTAATGAGGATGTTGGAGATAATGGATGGTCGAGCCAATATGAAAATTAAAGGTGAAATATGCTAGGGCTCGTGCTGTGTATTTGTCATGTATTTAACGCGTCGTAGCCAAACAATTTTTCAAAGCCGCTTATGAAGCACTGAAGGAAATTTTCAAATGTCGTTCAAACATAAGTAAGTCCTGAAACACAAGGTTTACATGCTCTTATATTCATTCATTCCTTTGCATCTCTTTTTGACAGGCGCAAATTTTGTATGAGGTTGCAACCATGGCATGGAGGTCGTGCAGTCAGAGAGTCGCGTCGGGCGTGAATTCCTTCGGGTGAGACCCTGCTACTTGCAGACTTGGGAGAGGTCATAGAGCCGCAAATGATGGTTGAGTTGCACTCTTCGAGTCTTGAGGAGAGTTGCGGCTGTGTGACCAAATATAGGCTATGACTTGGTGAGAGGTTGCAGGGTCCCATGTCACTGTCGAGTCGCATTCTTCGAGTCTTGAGGAGAGTTGCGTCTATGCGACGAAAGATAGGTTGCGACTTGGTGAGAGGTTGTAGGGTCACATGTCGCTATTGCAATAGACTTGCAACCATGTGGCTTAATTGCTCACTGCCTCCTTGTTGAACCATGGTGAGGCATTCATCTTCCTCTGGGCATGATTTCCCTATCTGCAATGTTGAAATTAAGATGGATGAGATGCCATGATATAAGCGTAAAAAATAAGGTAGACCAATGTCTTTTGTGACGCAAAGGGTAACAACCTTTCCATCAGCGTGTGATAATTTAACTTCACGTTTCACCATGGTATCTCCTCGTCCAGCGACCTATGACAGACAAACCATGATTTCTTTCACCTCTTACCAAACGCAACAAAATATGCGTCGTCTTAGTATGTCCGACCTGTTATTTTTATTGAGATTTGTCCTGATGCTAAGATGCAATTTTCAATCCATCTTCAGAACACGCTCATGCATATTAATCACGTGGAAAATATTTCTTCATAATATGTATTAAGGGAGGCATGATGAAGCCACCATACGTTGCTTTCTTCTTGCAAAATGGATGTTTTGTATCCACCGTCGTAATCCTTTTGAAGTGCACCTATCTTTGCGGCGACGACCAATATGGATTGTGGGGTTTTTTTAACAAGTGCATGTGGTAAATATTACTTCAAGAGCGCTAACCCCCTTGCCCCTCTTGAACTTCCACCATACCATACGTTAAACATTTGCCACATGTCGAAGAGAAAATTATTTCATTGTACCCAAAACTTCTTAGAAGACTCGTAAAGTCAAACAAACAATTAAAAATTCATGAAATTGCTACATAGTTTAATGTTTAATAGTTATAGCATCTTTGCACATTTTCAATCCATGAGTTTTCACGCATCTATTTGAGTCCCCTTTCAAATTTGTGAGGTCAGAGATCGAAAATATGATACGACACCTTCCAAAGGGAAACATGAGAGGTTGATAAATTTATCCTTTTGATTAACCGCACCAAATGATTCCATCTAGGCATTGTAGCAACAAGTATAATGGAAACAAAAAAAAGGGACCCAACCTCCATGTAGAACTTTAATGAGCACGGACGAGACATCTATGATTTCCATAATGGAAAGGCAGGTGAAGAGCAGCAACATAGCTGGTAAAGAAAACTTCCCGAACAATGGTCATCACTAGCGCTAATACAGTTGTAACCAGCATCACTATAATCACCACCATCAAATATGTAGCAAGAAAAGCTACCATGTCCTCTTGCAAAAGATGACACATTGTAATTCCCCCACGAGGGGTTCTTTTGTCAAATGGATTTGCAAAGGATCACCTGTTGAAAGGGAAACATGGGGCCTCACCATTCTCGGAAAGCTAAAATAAATATTTCAAAGTAGGAGGCTCCCTAAGATTACTTCTATGTGAAATATTGTGAGTGAAGAGGAACGCAACTTCCAAGTGATTTGTATGACTAGCCTTGCCATAATTAGGACAAATTTTATTTGTAGTCATTCATTCAATGAAATTTGTACAGTGTGTACAAATGTGCATAGAAATAGTAAGGATGGTACGAACAAGCAGGATTGAAATCATGTGTCCACCAAGCTAGGGTTGGCATATGCTTTGTGGGACGCCCTTCAGGTTTACTTTCATCATCTACCAGAGCCAAACACATTATAGTGCTTTCAAATACTTCCTTTAAGGTGAGATATTTTCCATCCCGGAATATAACTACCTCATTTGATTATTCCTTCGATTCTTATTTGGATAAACATGTACCACACCATCCTCCATTTGACAATACTGCTCACTTTCTCTTTCCCCTAACCTGTTGGCGCGTCCTTGTCACCTGCCTTAACTAGGACTTCAAATGTAGCCTTAAGCCTCACCTCCACATGGGCAGGGGGCATGTGGATGAAAGTTCTGTGTTTCGCAATTGTGGCCTTGTTGCTTAGCTTCAGTTTCTTTCCCTAGGTGTGGTGATGACATTGTTGAGTATATTGTCCATGGGATTTACCTGTATATCAATTAGTTCACAGTTCCTATTTAGCGAATCATGCCTCCAAAATAATTTAAAATGATACTATGAGCTTAACTAAAGTACCCCAAAAAAATGCATAATGATCCATGGTGAAAGGGCTTCTAATGGAAATATAAAAGAAAGTTTCCATTCCAGTGTATGTATGGTGATCCCCCCACATATGGCGTGGCTGCAGCAAAGGTATCTTGTTACGAAGGTGAGAAGGTTTACGAGGGGCTAGAAATAGGCCATGGGGATGTCACTGATCACAGGCTGGGTGGAAACCCTAATTGATTAAGCGAGCAGAGGGGGACCCTAAATTTTAAATATACCCAAAATTTTGGGTGTTTTTGTAGTGGCTACAACATTATGGTTCAACATGGCTAGATAATTTATCATTATTGATCATGGTTAACAATGGTTGGACATATTTACAATGGTTGAGCAAGGATTATTAGGATATATTCACATGGTCTAAGCATGACCGTAGATGAAAATTTTGAGTATGATTAACCCTGGGACCATAGTCAACAATAATTAGCCATGTTTGACAGTCAAGGCCATAGTTGAAAATAACTATGGTTTTCCACATTGAGCATAGGTTGACCATGGATTTCCAATGTTGATTATGTCTAACCAAAGATGACCATGGTTGGTCATGATTCATCGTCATTGGCTATGATTAAGCATGGCTAGCTAAACTAATGGTTGACCATGGATGACCACGATTGACTATAGTCAACGATGGTGAATAGAGTCAACTATGGTATATGATGGTTGACCACACTAACCATAGTTGTCTATAAGCTATAATAGTTGACTATGTATAACCATAGTTACCATAATAAGCCATGATGACCATACATAACTATGGTTGAATAAATTGATAATTGTTGAATATGGTTGACCATGGTTGACCATGGTTGACTATGGTAACTATGATTAATTGAAGATGATAATGCTTTCTCATTTTCAACTATATTTCATAATGGTTAACTTATACTATATTTTGATCTCCCTAACACAATATAACCATTATATTTGTGTATGTGTGATTTCTATAATTAACAAATGTAGTGCTATGATAGCCTCAAGTGTGCCTCAAGTGCTCCTCACCTAAAAGCTAAGTGTTTCATTCTCTATTCGATTTGTATTCTTATTGTTTTAGTACAAAATTTTCTAAAACTAATCTTTAGAAGCGAAGATGAAGGACTATTTTTTATTTTAAATCTATTCATACTAAAAGATTAAAGTCTCTGTTTTATTGACTTTTCAAAAATTTGCTTGGTTTTTTCCAAACACTCATGGGTTATAAGACCCAAAAAATTTAACATGTCATCTTGCTAAAAAAGATGTTTGATCCTATTATTATCACTTACCAAATCCAAGATCCTCAAAATAACGATTACCAAGTTGATTTCATCATACCTCCAATCTTCTAATACTTGTGGAAATAAATCCCATAGCTAACTTTGAAACTCACATGATAGAAAAAGTAAAGCATCATAAACTTAATGATTACAATGATCAGAGGCTCATTATTCATTTAATTCTGATCTTGGATATTGGATATTGCAAGTGCTTTTCCATGACAACTGGATTGAATTAAAAAAAAACTTTTAAATAACATATTTCCCATTTAATTATAGTATAATTTTCCAACAATATTTTTCTTCATTTCCTTTCTTTTAAATTTGCTTCTCATAACTTTATTTTTCGCTACATCTATGTATTGTTTATAAACTGTACTCCTGGTAATACCAGTGGGGAATGTTAACTTTCAACCTACGTTTATACCTAAAATAAATATTTAGCTGATAAGACACTCATCCAATGGAAAAAGTTACATAAATGATAACATCAACTTTCTTTAAAATATTATTTAGGAAATAAAACACTAATCCAATGTGTATTATGTGGTCATGGATTTCCTTTCTCAGTCTTCAAATGCTATGTAGATGGTATTCACATCTTTGAATGGTATTCGCATTGATGATAGGCTGAGAACTTTGGGATATTTCTCGTGACCTGGTTTTCCTGGGATAATGGGAAAGGTGAAAAATGACTTAGGGCATTCACACTGACTCACTTTAAAGTTTAATTGGTACGAGTAGAAAGTAACTGGAAAGGAAGCCAAAGATTGATCCTAAAACCATGTCAACGTTTTTTTGCTGGGAATGAAAGAAATTCACAAGTTTGAGAAGCCAATGGTCAATAAGAAGGAGGGGGGGGGGTTTCATAACGCTTCCAAAAAAAACATTAGTCTACCCAAAAGTTATGACCCAGAATTGACAGTTTCCTTTGGGTGTTATAAAAATTGTTTTCGGGTTGTTTTATTTTCTTTATGTCATCATTTGGTATCTTAATTTAAGATTAAGATCCTAGAATAAGTGAGTACATAAAGTTCATCTAAAATCTTATAAATACTTGGAATAAGGAATTTACGTGTTAATGGTGATTTTGATTAGATATCTATAATGCAGGCACGAGCCTTTAATATTTGTTTGCTAACATGATTACTAAATCTGAAAATGAACTCATATTATTTTGAATAATACCTAAATCTAACCTATCTTGTACCATTTTATCAAATTTTCCTATTTGTTTATGAGGATATTTATAAACCATTTTATAGGAAGAATACATTCACAATCTCGTGGAAGAACTTGTAGTGCTTTTCACAAGATTAAAAAAAAAATTGAAGTGGTTTGTTGATCTTTTATCAAAGAAGTTATGCATACTACCATAGTCACTAAGTATTATGACCAAGTTTTCTTCTTGACGTAACTAACAATATTGAAAGTTTGAGGAGCTAAAAAATATGTCTAACCTTTTAATGTATGAACAAATATCTCATATTTCTCTAAAGGAATGTTGTGAAATTTTTCTATTTCTATTTCTTGCACTTTTAAGTTGACAAGTTCTTTCTCTAGATATCTCCATTTCAATATTGAAAGTTTGAGGAGCTAAAAAATCTATGTAACCTTTTAATGCATGAACAAATATCTCATATTTCTCTAAAGGACTGTTGTGAAAATTTTTTGTTTTTATTTCTTGCACTTTTAAGTTGACAAGTTCTTTCTCTAGATATCTCCATTTCCCTTCATCATTATTTTTCAAGGTAAACGATTTTGTTATTTTGACATATATATCATTTAAAAAAATTCGTTATTACAACCAAATCATAGTCCTTTTTCTCTTCTTTTACTGTAAAATTTCCTTATATGATATTGAATTAAGATAAGGTAAGGATGTCTTCTTTTTTTTTTGCAAGCTTCGTAGTACCTTTCTATTTTCATATTTATAAAGGGAAAATTTTCATATAAAATCAAACAAGTAGAGTGACCTCAACCTGCCTCAAGGAAACCAGGTCTGTTGGCCACCGTAACGAGTTAAAGGCAAACCAAAACCGAAATTGTCTTATCCTTGTACTTACAGCCTTAATGACTTCAGTATGCCCATAATATCTACAAATAAAACAAGTAGTGATACTGATAAACTCCAAAATTATAAAGAAATCTAAGCAGTTAACCAGAAATATCTTCAGAGGAATCTACAGGTGCTGGATCTTTAGCAGTAGTACCCAAAACCTGTTCACTGTGTTGTGGATTTTGTAGTTTCTTTTCTATCTTTCCAATCCTGTCATTCAGCTGAATCTGAGCTTTGAACATCTCATGCATGTCCAACTTCATTTGTTGCAATTCAAACATAATTGAATAACTGATGCTCTTTTCCTCTTTGCATGCCAATGCCTTTGCAAGAAGGCATTTCATCTTCCAGTATGTCTTCACTGATTGATGAAAGAGGGACACCCGACCCTGAGTTCTCCCTGGATCTTCTATAAAATCAATTTTTTAAATCTATTCTTCCATATCTTCATCTTCACTATCTGTTTGTTTTTCCCATCCATGAATTGTTGTCTTGATTTGAACCAAGTTTCCTGATTCATAGACCTTTGCAATGTCCTCCAGCACTAGTTCGTTTGACCTCCTACCTCTTCAGCTCCTTCCAGCCTCTGGATTGGGTTGTCTGTGACGATTAGCCTTCCCTGATTACCCTTTAACTATATTGGCGTCGGTGAAACTTGAGAGCAAGCCTATGGGCAGAAGTAAATCAGAAGTGTGATGCAATAAAACTGAATAGGGCTGCTTCGCAGCTAACCCAGTCCTCATTGCCATGACGTTTATGAGTAGGTTGATAGAACATCGAAAATTGGAATTGAAATGGACCAAGAGACAACCCTTGCAAGTAACAAAATTGCAGAGAATACTATGACAATTCCACCCCATGATTAAAGAAAATTGCAAACCATAAATAACAAGATAGCCATAAAATTTCTGCCTTACAGCTACATACCCAACAGTCTCTACATATTTTTGAAAGGCTGCGACATAAACCTTGCAAGTAGCATGGTTGTAGATAAGACTGTGACAATTCCACCCCATGATTAAAGGAAGTTGCAAACCATAAATAACAGAATATCCATAAACCTTCCACCTTACATCTACAAACCCAACAGACGTTACATAAACCTTTTCCATGAGAGGATAGACATGCAACCAAGGAAAATTAGGGTGCACCCTATGAAGATAACTAATCCCAAAAAGCATGCCATCCCGAAATAGAGAGCCAATATAAGAGAAACCCCCATATGAGAAGCTAACAATATTAAGGGAATAGTAAGTACTTCCAACCATGAAACTATACAAAAAGAGCATTAACATCAAATTGAACAGACCAGAAAAAGGGACAAAGCCCTGAGAGTGAAACGAAGAGAAAGGAATATAACAGGGACAGATAAGAAAATAATCGAAAGGACTTCTGGAATGCGTTTCTATGCGTATCAAACCCATGTTCCCTTTTCTAAACCACCAAGAAGAAACATTATCGACAGAATAATCCCAATTTAGTTCCTCAGATGTAGAAACAGAGAGGTAATTATCATTCGACTTAAACATAGGCATAAACAGAAAGCGAAAGCGGAGGATGAAAGACAAAAATGCCATGACATACCAAAAACTGCTTCTACCCTGTCACCTACAAACCTGCTTCAATTCTGGATCATTCACCTGTTGGAATAAGCCAATACGTAAACCGTGCTGTGAGAGGATGTTAGTTAATAGGGAAGGAGCATAATGACCCAGCTCATGCTACAAACCACCCTTCATTAATCCGCCTGACATCGTCTGGTTGATTTTGACAGGAATTTTCATGCAATTTAATGCGAAGAGTGGAGGACTACCGCCAATACTGAAAAGCAGAGGGAATGTAAGGTCATCCACCACGTGGAAGCCCACTTCCTTGACTATCAGCGTGGCACCCCAATCGGGGGTGAGATATATCTATGTCTAAAATACACTGTAAAGCGTATAGTTCCACAGTCCAAGCTTGGTGAGAATGGTTAATATCAAGATGGCGGTTTGTGTTCTTACATTCCCAGTTCACCAAATAATCCACTTCCTCATTCCCTTCCCAATGAACATGAGTAGAAATGACATATCCTATCTGGAAAAGGAGGTGGCCAATATCTTTGATAAGTTTGGTTATTCTCCAAATTTTACTAATTTTCTGCCATGGAGTTCCTTGTTAGAGTTTTTTAAGTATACCAAGTGCCATAGCAGAATCCCCTTCAACTAATAATCTTTGGTAACCCTCTTGGATTTCAATGAGTAAACCTTGTTTTATAGCCATCAATTCTACCTCATTATTGGTAATAAATCCCAAAGGGTATGAATAAATGCGACAAACCTTACTAAGAGAATTTCTGAATATTCCTCCAATCCCCGCCTGTCCAAGATTGCCTTTAGAAGACCCATCAAATTTTAGTTTCAGAAAAATCTGCGGTGGTGGATTGAAAATTGATGGAGTTGAATTCAAATTAGGTTGAACATTCCAGAGAGATGTGTCCAACATTTGAGGTTTTAGATTTAGAGTATCCAAGATTCTTTTCTCTGTATCTATTACTGCCCAATCATTTTCCTCCCAATGCTCCACCAGTATTGTTTCCCTCATATTTCAACAATAACATTCCATATTTGAGGGACTTGCCTTTTTGCGCCTCTAAATATTCAATAGTTTATTTCCTTCCATATTCCCCAAAGCACAAATCTGATCGATAGTCACCAGGCTCGATTCACAACCTCAATTTTATAACTGCTTTTCTCAAGTTGCAAATAGTGGTATTGACACTGATAATATCTCTATCTGTTTGACCAAATAATGCTTCATTTAGCTTCCAGATCTCATTGCTAATAGAGAAATCGTTGAATAAGTGTTCAATAGTCTCCTCATTCTATTTACACATGATACAAAGAGAACGACCCTCCATTCCTCTGTTTTGAAATGATTCCAGGTTAAGGTCCTTTTATGACTTAAGAGCCACATGAAATACTCTACCTTGGGCTAGAATTTCACATTCCATATTTTATTCCAGATTGGCACAACAATATGCTGATGATTATCTGATTTAAGAAAATAAGCTTCTTTAATCATAAACATACCTTTTGTTCTATAAGCCCACCATAAAATATCCTCCCCTGTGGATGACGTTAATGTTCTAGTTTTCAATTCTCTAGCCAAATTACTCCATTGGGCCATGGCTGGTGCATTGATCCATTGTTCCCTTGTTTTCCAAACACGCCATTGTCCCGCCTCCTGATTATTCCAGTAATGATGAATGATTCTTGTGGTTGGAAGATTTGTAAATAATTATGTTTCACCCAAATCCAATTTACTAAACAATTTCTCTCTCTGCTGCTAGGAGTCTTCCCAAAAAAGTGTTGTTTGCCTGCCACAAACTTCCCAAAAACTGTGTTGACGGATAAGATCCATGTTTGTCACTACTAAATTCCAGATTTTTAAGCCTTTTGGTGTAGCATCTATCTTTAAATTTCCAACAACCGTCGTAGGAATTTCATATTTTGTTTCCAAAATATGTTTCCAAACATCCAACCCGCCTTGTAACCACCTCCACCAAAGCTTGGCACCCATGACTTGATTTAAGATAAAAGGATCTTGGAGCCCAAGTGCCCCTGTTTTTTTTTTATTTCATAAGTTTTTCCAAATATAGTAGTGCCCTCTAGTATTTTGAGCACCCTGCCATAGAAATTTATTAAATAAATTAGCCATATTAGTACACACAGTTTTTGGAGCAGCTCTTTTGGAGAGTTGATAAATAGGAATTGCTTTCAAAATAGATCTGAGTAGAATAACTCTACTCAGCACATTGAGTGCTCTGAGGGCCCAGTTTTGTAGAAGGTTATGGAGGCTATTGAGCAAATACTCCCATCTTGCCGAAGTGAGTGAAGACAAGTGCATTGGAAAACCAAGATATTTCCATGGTAATCGACCTACTTGGAAACCCAAAGTTTGCGAAATGAAACGTTCTGTGGCACTGGTGGTATTGAAGACATAAAAATTATATTTATCATTATTAATCATAGTTCCTAAAGCTTCCATGAAGAGATTGAGAATCTCCAGAATAGATTTAGCCTCTATTAAAGAAACTTGACAAAAGAGCATTATATCTTCAACAAATTGTTGATGTGAAATGGTAAGATTGCGGCCCCATAAATTCAGTCATTTCAAATGATTATTGGCTATTTGAGCTTTAATTAGGTGGCCAAGCCCTTCAGCAACAATTATAAACAAAAAAGGAGAAATAGGATCCCCTTGACGAAGACCCTGATTTGCATTAAACGGTTGGATAGGAGCTCCATTAAGAAGGATAGAATAATTAGGGGTGGAGATACAAGAGAACAACCATTGTGTCCACTGTGCATCAAAACCAAAGGATAGTAGAACCACTTTGAAATAAGCCCAGTTTAACCGATCATAATCTTTGGAGAGATCTAACTTTATCAACATACCTTCAATTTTCTGAACTTTCAAAGAATGCATTTCTTCTTGGACTGTTACTATCCCATCCAATATTTTCCTTCATTTTACAAAACCTGTTTTCTCTGGGGAAATAATATTGAGTAGAATTGGTTTCAACTGATTAACCATTATGGTAGACAAAATTTATAAATGACATTGCACAAGGCTATAGGACGGAATCCTGAAGGTGTTTCCGTCTGAGATTTATTTGGAATCAAGGTTATAAGAGTTGAATTCAACACTGGGTATACTTGCCTTGAGTGCCGAGATTCTTCAACCATTTCCCAAATATCATGACCCATGAAAGACCAAGAAGCGTGATAAAATTCAACAGTAAAACCATCAAGACCTGGAGCTTTATGTTTAGGAAGATTTCTAACCACATCCTCAACCTCCTCGAAGGTAATACTTTGCATTAAAGCTAAATTCTGATCCCGAGAAACTAGAGATGGAATATGAGATGTGATTCTTCTAATAGCAGCTTCTCTATTATTAATTGGTTCAGTCACCATATCTTGAAAATTTCATACAAGAATTTATTCCATTTCATGATGCTGATATACTTTATTGCCATTCATATCCTTCAAAGAAAATATTATGTTGTGCTGCCTCCTTTGAATAAGGGATTTTTGGAAAAAAGAGGTATTTTTCTCTCCTTCCTTTAACCATTGCACCCATGTTTTTTTCTTCCATAAGATCTCTTCCTATTTCCCCCTTTCTTCTAATTCACTGAGAACAATACCTTCTTGTTCTGCCAGAAGTGTCGTGGGTCCATGAGAGATTATATCTTGTTGGATTTGTTTCATTCGATCTTGAAGGTTACTCATTAAGGTTTGGATATTTCCAAAATGGGTTTTATTCCAGATTTTGATTTCCTTCTTAATGTGTTTCAACATTAACTGAAAAGTGTGCATTCTATTCCTCCCTTGAATCTCTGAAGATTGCCACCAATACTTGAATTTATCAAGACAAGTAGGACCTCTTAACCAAAACAGTTCAAAACGAAAAGGCTTTCTTTTGGGAACTTCCTTAATATCAAAGCTTAAACTGATAGGCCAATGGTCCGAACCTAAGGAAGGAAAAATTGATGCTTCAAAATGTATATCAAGACTGATCATTTCCTCAGAAACTAAGAAGTGGTCGAGATGAGAAGCTATCTGACGTGGTTCTCATCTACGATTATTCCAAGTAAAAATACCATTTGCAGTAGGGATGTCAACCAAATGAAGATCAGTTAAAAGGTCTCTAAATAACTCCATCTCCAGGTCTTCTCTGCGAGTTCCACCGTTCTTTTCATTAAGGTTTAATATAAAATCGAAATCGCTGCCTATTAGCCAATATTTCTCCTCATGTAAAGATCTCAAAGCTCTTAGACTATTTAGAAAAAAAAATTTATCTCCCTAAAGATGAGGGCCATACACTGATGTAGTCATTAAATTTTCCTTAGTGCTTACTTGTTGAAAATAGCCCGAGAGACTACACTGTAAACCAATCCAATCATCGGAAATTACTTCGACTGGGTTTCAGAGGATTTCAATTCCTCCCACTGTACCTATGGCATCAGTAACCATAAATTCATAATGTGGTTTGAAAGACTGTAGAATTGATTCAAATCGCGTTGCTGAAATCTTCGTTTCTTGAAGTAGCATAATTTGCGGTTTCTCATTTTTTAATTTTTATTTTAAATATCTCTATCTACCTTTGCTATTTAAGCCTTTAATATTCCAAGAAAGTACTTTCATCATTAATTTTTAGGTATTTTTTTAAATATCGTTGTTAACGGTATTATCTTGCCTGTATTGATCAACATTTCTCTGGCTAGTTGAATTGATTCTTGCAGAGTTTTCTTGCTTTTATTCTTGCCTAGTTTATTTTGGGGATTCCCTGCTTTATTCAAACTAGAGTCTGAGTTACTGACTTTCTTTTTAGTTTGTGCCATTAAATAGTTCTCAAATGTTTGTTTATAAAGAATATTTTGATCTTCCGAAATAAACCTATCATCTAAATTCCTCCATTCATGAAGAAGCCATTTCATAACCTATTCTTCTGCACAAAGATCATCCTTAGAGATTTCAATATCCATATTCATGTGTTCTTCCTCAATTCATTCCCGAGTATCAAGATGTTCAAGAGATGATTTCCGTTTTATTGCAGTATTTTTGTCTAACATTAATTCAGGGATTGGGGTTTGCACTTCTACAGTTTCCTTTGACGGTTATCCTTCATCTTGCAATATATCAAAAGGGTTTTCACAGGTACGATACCTATCATTATTGGTAGGAGTGGACTACTGTCTGGGGCTTTTCTTCTTGTTGGTAACTATTACAAAACCTTCATCCTTGTCATGGCTTACATCTTTAGGAATTGAAATCTTACCTGATTGAACTTCTAAAATATTTTGGGGCAGTTTTTGTACAAATTCCCATATTCATTGCACCATCGACATCGAAAAGGGATATGCTCATAATCCACAGTTTGTTTCCAGATCTTTCTTTCATATTCTAGTTCTATCGATTCCGGAAGAGGCTCTGAAATATTCATATATACACAGATACTAGCAAAATAAGTACATCTTCCTCTACAAGTTGTCTCCGCGATTTTAACAAAACTTCCTAAAGAGTTTTCTATCCCTTCAAGAATTTCTAGGTCCCAAAATTCCATTGGTAAAGAAAATAATCTAACCCAAATAGGGGCTGCCAAAAATTGTTCCTCATCGGGATTGTAACATTCTTCCCATTGTCTTATGAATAACCCTGCATTATTAAAAAAAGATGGGCCGCCTTCAAATATTCTTTCTTTATCTAAAAATTTTGTAAATATTACTGTAAAAAAACCTCATGGTCCAAATTTAAGGTCAAGCTGACCTTTTGGTTGCCATTTATTCTGAATCCATTTCAAAATATATTTCTGAGTAGGCCAAATGCCTATAAAATTACAGATTAATGCATGATCTTTCATATAACCTTGATATTATTTTAGCATATTGGGAGGTATAACAAACCTTGTTTTTTTTGTGCCCGAGGTAGGAACTTTCCCTTAGTTTTCGATTGCCATTCAGTCCCCAATACAGGTCCATTTTTCTGAGTACCGTCGCCCGAGACAGTCTTAAACCTACTCTATTCACCCGCTGCCACATCTTTGAAGGAGAGGGTCGGCCCCCCTCTCGAGGTCCCAGCCATTCACGTTTTTCAGAATGAGGGCTCCTTAGTCGTCCGCCCCACTGCCTGATTCAACAGACCAATCCCCCTGTGCTACAATCATTAGCGTTTGCTTCAGCTCTTGTTGGGTGTGGAGCCTGATTATTTTGTTTACTTTGTATCATAGCATTGGACCCCTGTACCTTAAAAGGGGCGGCAACGCTGCCCGAAATTTAATCGCTGCTGTGGGGGGGTCCAGGGGGGGTGGCAGCGCTTTTTGGAGCCCCCCCCTAGCGAGGGTTTGGGGGCAGCGCCCCCGAAGCTAAAAACAAATGTAAAATTGCCTTGTAAAAGTATAGCAATTTCTAGTCAATCTGGGCCGTTCATTAGGCAAATGATCTGATGGTAGAAGTTATGTTTAGATTAGGGTTTTTTGCCCTAGAAGGCAACCCCTTGTATATATGAGGGCATTGTATTGCGGCTGTGTATTATGAGTGTATTCTCGGAGTGAGAAACAAAGAGGGAGACTGTGAGAGAGAACAGAGGATATTACAACGGATCTACTGTAGGTTTTGTCTCTTCAGTTTTGTTGGATAATATAAAGGAAGGACTGGCTGTTCGGGGTGGACGTAGCCCAAACTAGGTGAACCACGTATATCTGTGTCTCTCTGGTTTTATGTGTTTTGTGTGCTTGTATTTTCCACATATTTTTATGTGCTTCATTGCTCCATAATATATAATTTTCTAACAACTAGTATCGGAGCCGAAGGTATATTTGGCTGATAAACACGTAGGAAGAAGGGGTTCCTGGTTCGAGTGGAAGCAATGGCGGACGATGTTAAGTTTAGGGTCAAGAAATTTAACGGCAAAAACTTTGCGCTGTGGAAGATGCAGATGGAAGATTATCTGTACCAGAAAGATCTGTACCTACCATTGAGCGGAAAAACAAAGAAGCCGGCGACCATGACAGATGAGGAATGGAACATTCTCGATAGAAAGGCACTCGGAACAGCACGGTTGTGTCTTGCGGTGTCAGTCGCCTTCAATATTTCGAAGGAAACAAAAACAGAGGGTTTGATGCAGACGTTGGCGAAACTGTATGAAAAGCCCTCGGCCTCAAACAAGGTATTTCTTATGAAACAACTATTTAATATGAAGATGTCAGAAGGTGGATCTATCGCAGACCATTTAAATGAATTTAATCCAGTTACCATTCAGCTAAGTTCTGTAGGGGTAAAATTTGATGATGAAGTTAGAGCTCTATTATTCTTGTGCTCATTGCCAGAGAGTTGGAATGGTTTAGTAATGGCCATTAGTAACTCTGTCTCTGGATCTAGTACTTTAAAGTTTGATGATGTTGTTGGTGCTATCCTTAGTGAGGAAATGCGAAGGAAAAGCTTCAGTGAGACATCAGGTAAGTGCAGAGTCTAGGGGAAGAAGAATGGAAAGAGGAAAGAGCTCGGGATATCGCAGTAAATCAAGGAAAGGCAGATCCAAGTCCAGATCGGGGATAGTGTGCTGGAATTGCGGAAAGAAAGGACACCTAAAGAAAGACTATAGATCTTGGAAGGGAAAAGAAGGAGACACACAGCAAGAAAACAATCATGAAGCAAATGTGACAGGTGATGTGTTACAAGATGCTTTGATTCTTTCTTTCGAAAATGTTACTGATTCTTGGGTTGTAGATTCAGGGGCTTCATTCCATACCACACCTGATAAGAAATATTTTCATGACTATGTTCAAGGAGATTTTGGACAAGTTCGTTTGGGTGATGATAAACCCTGTAAAATTGTTGGAATGGGTAAAGTTCTTGTAAAACAATAGAATGGAAACCAATGGCTACTAAAGGAGGTAAGGCATGTTACAGATCTAAAGAAAAATCTGATTTCAACAGGGCAGTTAGGCAGTGAAGGTTGTGTGACAACTTTCACAGATAAAACTTGGAAGGTCACAAAAGGAGCATTGGTAATAGAAAAAGGTGAAAAGGTTGGTACATTGTATTTATGCAATGGTATTTCTAACTCTGTTTATGCTTTAACTTCCAAAGGAGCAGATGCAGCATTATGGCATCATAGGCTCGGACACATGAGTGAGAAGGGAATGAAGATTCTTCACTCAAGAAATTTGTTGCCAGGGTTGAAGAATGTTGATTTGGATTTCTGTGAGAATTGCATTTATGGAAAACAGAAGAGAGTAAGATTTCTCAGAGTTGGGAAAGAAAAGAAGAGCGAAAAATTGGAGCTTGTGCATACAGATGTATGGGGACCTGCTTAGGTATCATCTCTCGGTGGCTCTCGTTATTATGTTACTTTTATTGATGATGCAGCTAGAAAAACATGGATTTATTGTATTCAGAATAAATCTGATGTATTTGATACTTTCAAGAAATGGAAAGCTTTGGTTGAGATTGAGACAGGAAAGAAGTTGAAGTGTCTCAGATCGGACAATGGAGGTGAGTATTGCAGCAAAGAGTTTGATAGGTACTGTTCAGAGCATGGAATTCGTAGAGAGAAGACAGTTCCAAGAACACCACAAGAAAATGGTGTGTCATAAAGGATGAACAGAACAATCATGGAGCGTGCAAGGTGCATGAGATTGCATGCAGGATTGCCTTTACAATTTTGGGCAGATGTTGTAGATACTGTTGTTTATCTAATAAACAGAGGGCATCCTTATCTAAGAACTGGTCTTCTGTTTTCTTGGAGAATTATTTTCCCCAAGGTAACAAGGTAAGGAGGTCTTACAAACCCAAAGACAATTTCAAGTTTTTTATTTCTGCTCCCATAATAGAAAAAACTTGTGTGTAGCATTACTATTCGATTGAATATGATGAGAAAATTCGATACTTTAATAATGTTTTACCAATGTTTGACGAGAATCTCCTGTTTAATGTTTTCTTTTAATCCACCAATGTAATAGTTAAATGACTTTTTAATTTTTAATGTAATATTTATACTTCAATCTATAAGGTTAACGAGGGCAGTATTTTTCACTAAGCTAAATCGTCCATTTCCCTTTCTCATTTTTTTTTATTTTGGTACTTCAATATATAAGGTTAATGAGGGCAGTATTTTTCACTAAGACGAATCGTCCATTTCCCTTTCTAATTTTTTTTTGTCTTGGTTCTAAATTGGATATATTTTTCCATTAGCTCTCTGATCCTTTTCTGGGCTTTCATCTCAATCAATCAAGTAATTGTTTCTTATCATAAGTGAGTGGTATTTGAAGTTTTTGAGATTTGTAGTGTGTTTTAAGATGTGCCAAAAGTGGTTATCCATGCATAGAGGCACATCAGAAGACCAGAAAGGATGCCATAAGAAATGGATGTCCACGGTGAACCATGTGAAAAATCGGTCACTTCCAGCAGTAACATTTGTTAAGAAAAAAACAAAAAAACATTCTAGAGAATTGAGAGGACCAAATTTCTTTTCAAATTTGAATATTAAGATATTTGATTTTTTTCTTAAATTTAATTTTTTATTAATTTAATTTCCCCTTTAAATATATTATATTTCACATCAATAATAGAAATAAATATCATCAATCAATTTCATTTTTATAAAGGTATTTTATTTATTATTTTTATTTTTACATAATAAAAAGTATTTACATTATTTACAGCATCTCTTATAATCTTATATATTGAACTCAAAATTAATTATATACACCATTAATAAAAAATTATCACTCATTCTTTTATATATATATATATATATATATATATATATATATAATAAAAAAATTACAAAAAAATAGAATATATTTTTTAAAGCCCGAAAACAAAATGATATATATTTACGTAAATAATATAATATATCACTATAATAAAGTTTTTAATGTTAAATGAATCCCCAACACTTGAAACACACTAGATTTCATAATCAGACAGAACCATGGAAAGGTATCCTCAAATAGCTTCAAAAACACCGCGTTTTAGATGTGCCATTCACCTAACATGAAAGATGAAATATTTTACTTGAGTGGCATCTTTAAGATTGAAGGTATTTCTCAACAACTAAAACCTAGATTTCAATCAATAAAAACATTTTTACCCTGATTTCCCATAGGTGTTTCCATGTTGGAACTTGCTATTTTAATAATTTTTCTAATTAATTTTTTTGATTGGATGGTGTGAATTGGATGATACCGGTATATTCTGGTCACAGTCACTCCATTTACGCATGGAATTAAAAGTGATAACTTCCTTGCATATATAAATCACATCTTTAAACCATACTTAAATTAATTTTTTACAAAACATGAATAAAAATTTACTATGCCTATTGTTGTTAACCAAGTATGCTAATTAGTTAGAAATGAAATTTAAAAGAAAAACTTGTAAAAGATACATTGCAACCTCGATTATTTTTGAAACTTATAATTGTTCACATTCTCAAACATATACCACTTGGCAAGTGTGCATTTAAAATTTTTCCTCCACTCCATTACCCTAGTGGTTGCCTTTGCATGCCATTCAAATGTATGCTTTCTCAACTATAAAGAAAAAAATATTATTTTATTAAATTATTCTTGCTGCGATGGATTGATTTTTTATAACTTTAAAAAAATTTATTGTTGCTAGGTGTTCAACTCTCCATGCTACCCATTTTGACTTACTTCCTTAATGTATCTACTTGCACAAATAAATATAGAATGATTAATGGGATTGACATGATGTATGATAATAAAAAATAATTACAGTTTCATATTATTTAGACAATATAATGAATAAATAATAAATGTTAATTTTAAATTATAATATATTTTTAGGTTTCATAATGTAATGTAAAAAAAAATTGTGATTATCATGTGATAACATATCACTTAAATAATGCAATTATACTTCTTGTTGTATTCAACATTTTTTTTAACCTTTTATCACACAATTGCCACAAATGAAATATAAGGAATAAACCCTAATATAATATTAAAATAAAATTATTTTAATACAATAATAAATTGTAAGATTAAATTATAATAATTATTTTAATACAATTATATTATAATATTATAATATTAAATTATTATAAGGTTTATGGAGTAGTGGTCCAATATGCATGCCATTCAAATGTATGCCCACTCACACTTAACTATAAAGAACAAAATCTTATATTATTATATTTATTTTTGCTGCAGCGGATTTATTTTTTATTAATTCAAAAAAAATGTTGTTTCTCTTTGTTGGGCCAGAATTGTAATCTACGGATAAAATACGCTTCCCTAGACCAGTGTCTACTCTAGAATAACAGGTGAAAGACTATAATACCCTTTTTCCTAACTCATAATAGATACACAGAGAGGATTGGATGCTTAGTTGTTTCAGTCGCTTCCAAATGGCTCCTTTCTGTCGCTTCCACTATAGCTTCAAATTCAAACGGTTTCAAATAGCTGAATTCTTCCTGCAAGAAAGAACACTGAAATAGCAGAAGATGCAATAATATAGATATCTATTCAAGCTAGTTAGCTAAATCAGTTAAGCATAAACTACATTCATCAACCAAGATCTTACAACATGGAAAATCAAAGTTATCATAGATGCATGTAAGGAAAAATAAGAAGTACTCTTTATTGATGATAGAAGGAGAGGTTACAACCTAATGACTGATTTGAAGTGAGATTCCAACAAATTTCCCAAGTCTCATCATAGCATAAGTCTCCCCAGTACAAATCAAACTCTCTATTGAAAATTATCTAGCATTTCTCTACTCAAATTCTTACTCCTCAAACACTTAGATATGTGTTCAATTTATAGATGAACTGTAGGTTGTTTTGCAATAAATTTCATTCCAAAAATATGCAAGACATGTTTCCATTCATGTAGATGTCAAATGGACACTTGGATCCGAAGCATGACACATGTGAACCCTTCTAGAAGACACTGGCCAAGTGGAGATTCCAGAATAATGAAAATTTCGCTCCCAATGTGACCAATGCACCTTTGAATGTCGGGAAGTGCTTTTCAGAGTAGCCTTGAATGAGGCTACCTACATATGCAATGCACTTGGGCCCCTTAGAGCCTACGTTGGTGAGCTCTCATATGTTTAACAATAAGCTTCAAACCATGGACAAGCCTTGCTTTGATGAAAGTCACTTGTTTGATTGATGTTGTTTCCACTCTTAGGGCATATAGAAACTGAGATAATAGGGAATGATATACCCTTTGATCATTGGTGTTGGAGATGATGCCCAGTTAACCAGGTCATTTGGAATGGTGCCGAAACTGACCTATAACAATTTCCCCCTAAAAAATGAGATCCAAATAATAAGAACATTTGATTGAGATGATTTACACTATGATGAGCCTGGAAACAAAGTGGAATGGTCACCTGCATCAATCATACAATACATTACATCATGATAAATTTTTTATTGATCATAATTGTTGAGGGTATGCATTCCCATAGTCAGCACATAAAACAATCTAATAACATGTACATAATTCAGAAAGTCGTCTACATTGGAATGTTGCCCAGATGTAGACATCGTCTACAGATATAGGCCCATGTTTGGATGAAAATCTATATGTAAGGTCACCGTATAGATGATGTGTACAACAATCCTGAAATCGTAGCTGGGATGGGTGAAACTATATCTGGGGTCTTCTTATCTCATTCACTCGATCATTTGTGTACAAGTCTAGCCATGCGAATATATGATTTGTCGTCGAACATGGAAATACATTGTTTGATTACCAGCCAATAATGAAATCTGTTAACAAACGCAAGAGAACCACCATTAATGAAAATGGCCCTCAAGATATTGCATTACATTTCGTAAGGCGTGAATATATGATTTGATGTTGAACGCCAAACAAAATATTTCGGTCAAAATTCTAGAAGTGAGGATCTTGTCAATGTTGTAACAAGCCTCATGTTACTAGAATCTGATGTTTCTAAGTGAACCTCTTGGATATTGATTTGTAGTCAATAGGAAGTCATCTTATTGCAAAACTGGAGTTACTGATTTCGGAGACAAGGGTATGAATTGATATAGCAATTGTCGGGGATGACGGTAATGAAAATGAAGGTTTATGAATATCGCAGATGAATGAGTTATAAATCATTGGATTACTTCTCTTGAACATATCGGCGACACTATGATGAGTTGGCAGCATTGACCTAAAACCTAAGTGAAGGTATGATGAACCATAGGTGTGAATGAACCGTCAAGATAATTACCCAACCCAAAAAACCATGGACATAGAGTGAAAGAAGTGTCATGTTCAAGAGCATCTTGCTACCAAAAAGAAACTTTCCGTACATTTCCCAAATTTTCCCCGATCAATTGTTGACCAGCACCTCTTTATTTTTTAACAAGCTTGAGGAGGATAACATTTTCTTGATCTATAATTCAACCCTTCGGGCGAATAAAGAATAAAGTATCGCTATTTAATAATTTAATGAGTCTAGTGATGAGTGAAACTCCATTCTTGCCATGATTGACAAGCCTGTCACTATTTTATGTTTTAAAGAGCTTAACGACAGTGATAGCCCAGTCCTTTTTCATGTTTAGAGAGTTTGAAAAAAGAGGACGAAAGAGAACTCCAAAAGTAATTTTTCGTAAATTTGTCTCTCAGAACTAAAAAAGTGTAAAATAATATCTGAAAGAACCCCTTTGGTCATTTTTAACCAAGGTATTCCTTTTTTGTAAATAATTTATCTCATTCCAGAAAAGGGTTAAACTTATTCTAAGTAGATATCAATTCATTTACTTTAACGAGCTCGAAATGACAAGTTCTCGGCAATATTTTCACATTATCGGAGTCTGAAAAGAGCTGAAAGGAGACTCCAGATGTTCCTTTTTCGCTATTATCGAAGCTCGAAAAAGAGACAAAAGTGTGCTTGAAATCCTTTTTCGTTTTTATCAAAGCTAAAAAAATAAGGAGATGAAGTATGCTTTGTGGTCAAGTCCTTCTTTGAAATAAATCTTCATGACTAATATGTTCGTCAGTTGTATTTCCTGTTCAAAACAACATCAAATGGATTAAAAATACCTGTTTCATGATAATAAAAACATAAAAAAACCACAGTAATAGCAATAATTTTAACTTGCAAGTAATTAAATGACTATATAAAGCAGTTTCACTATTCATTTTTACCATGCCATAGTTACCATTTGCATTTTGGAGCTCTGAACCTGATTTTTCCCCCAAACTTCAGTTGTTGATTATGGTCGTTTCTGTGGATGGATTTCATCACCGTTTGATGCAAGTAAATAACATGAACCTCCTCTTCCTTTCATTATTCATTTCATTTCAATTCTTTGCAAATTTTTAAGGTTTTGAGGCCCCTAAGAGAAATGCACCCTTTTCTATCAAAACCTGCATTGCATAGTAGGTACAGTCAAGGGTCCCTGCATATGCAACACACTGTCTCAACCTAGGGAGTGCATTGGGCGCAATTCAAGTTTTTGATTTTCAAGATGTGCTCAAAATTTGCCTAGTTTTTGCAATGAATGGTGTCTAATGGATATTTTGGTTGATTTTTAGGTTTTCATTGGATAATAATGATTATTACATGGAGAGAAAGAGAACATGAAGAACAAGATATGATTTCCTTGAATGATCCAGGTACTGTAAGAGCTTTAAGAGATTGCAGGCTACTTAAGTAATTCAAATTTTCGGGAATGAGGCAACAAATAGATCTATTTGAGTTCCTTGTTCGAGCATGGGATCCAGCTATAGAGGCATTTCACATAAAAAATTAACTGTTGTCCATAACAATTGAGGATGTGTATTTTCTCATAGGTTTTTCTAGGAGAGGTTTGCCCATTTCACTCACAGGATCTACTATTGGAGGAGAAACAGTGAGGGATTATATTATGTAGTATTTCTATTCAGGGTAAGAACCTAACAAAGATGGAAAAATAAACATTCATGATGTTAGAGATTTGCCTCTGAGAACCATCCTTTTCAGGATTGCTAAACTTGCCTGCACTGTTACACTCCATGTGGCAAACAGATCGTACATGCAGTATGTGTTGGAATGCCTAAAGCCAACAGTTTTCAACTGGTCTAAAGCTATTTTATCTCAGATAAAGGAACCATTGAATAAAGAAAATGGAGGAAGGAAGAAATTTTTTAGTTATGGTTCCATTCTTATCTCTTTTTCTTTGGAACAAATTCCACTGATGCAGCCAAAACATGTAACATTGGATATATCCGGTCCTAGAGATCCTCGAATGCAAAGATGGGTAGAATTCATGGGTCAGCATTCAGGCCAATCGATCATTGTGTTCTCGACTACATTCTTCGCCTAGTTCAGGCGACAGATCGTCGCCATGGATGAGTATGCATATGCAGGCGTCAGCTTTCGAGGAGATCTAGATGTAGTTTTACCAGAAGGCACTGAGTGGGGTGCAATAGGTAAGAATGATTTGACCATGTTTTTTGATTTTTCTAAGTTTTGTACAATTTTTTGTGTTTTGATTTCTTTCCAAGACTAAACTAAATGCTTTTAATGTAATGCAAATATCGGTCACCTTCAACTAGTAGAGGAACCAGAGCGCAAAGCGGATGTGCCAACAGAGAGGGTTATGGGGAGAGCAGTCCTTCAGGACCTTGATAATGCTGATACTCTTTCCAAGCTCCAGTAGTACAGAGAAGGGTTGACCTTCGGGATTCCGGATTGCCGGATCAAAGAGCTTCCCATGCGACTGCAGCAACACATAATTGGGGTTCCTAACCGTTGGATGCGGTTGCTCCATAGGATTGCTATATCTATAGCGTGCTATCATGAGCACCAATAGTTTACTTATGAATTTTTCCATACATTTTGAGGTCAGAGGATCAACGTGTCTTGGGAATTTTTTTTTTTAAAACCTATAACTATCTATCTATATGTTTTCAGAGTTTTCCCTATGTTTAATGCGCAATCCTATTCAATGATGTGAATGTTTTCTTTACCTATGTCGCAAATGTCTGTCTAAAACTTGATTATCTAATGAATCAGTTAAAGTGTTCATATTTTTGGAAATGTGTTGATATTGAATGAAATCAAAATGTCTCTCCAAAAGTCAAACTCTTAGGAACAATCTAAGAAGTGTTGGATTTATAATAGTACAAATACTAGTAAGTTATAGTACCATGAGTTATGAGTCTAACCTTATGATTATGTGGTTAATACCAAATCAAATGGCATGAGAGAGAAGTTTGATCAATGCGCTATACTCAACGATATTGTTCGTCGATCTACCAAAACAAATCCCTCGAAAACTCACTAGCTTTCCATTCAGAGCAAAAATGGCCCATGCTACAGAGGATAGATTCTGCGTACTATGACTAGCACCATCAGCATATCAAAAAAATGGTTCCGAAGATACAGACATCTGCCATAAAATTTAAAGCGGATTACTAACATCAATAAAACTCTAAAAAAAAAATTAAGATAGTGAATGAAAATCAACAACATATAAACAATATAATACAAAAATTACTATGCTCATGATTAAGCATAGTAACATTTAAGATACAAACCATTTCTAGGTTGTGCCAATGGATTCCCATCGTAATCAACTAACTCGTAGGCACCTTTAGCAAGAACTCTTTTGACAATGTAGGGGCCATGTCATAATGGCTCGAATTTCCCTGTACCTATCACATCATCTTCTTGGTCATAAAGAAGGACCAAGTCGCCCTCTGACTAGATGCGAGGCTAGACATTTTTGTTGTATTGCACCTTTATACGTCTCTTATGCGCTTCGTTGGCCAATTGGGCTTCACAACACATTTAATCAAGATGGATTAGGGTAAGGAGATGTGCTTCTTCTTTTGAGGTGTCAGGTAACAAGTCTATCGTGAGTTTTAATGATGATATTTCACATTGGATTGGCAAGATAGCTTCCAGACCATACACCAATTGAAAAGGAGTAAATCCGGTTGCATTTCTCAGTGAGGTTCGATACGCCCAAAAGGAGGAGTATAGGATCAAGTGCCAGTTCCTTTTATGGACTCCTATCATTCGTTGAAGCATTTGTTTACGAATTTTGTTAATAGCCTCAACTTTTTCATTTGATTGTGGATAATAAGGAGTAGAATTATCATGCGAAAATCTGAACTTGGCTGTCAATTTTGACATCATATGGTTTGGAAAATGCTTCCCATGATCCGCAACTAAAGCCTGTGGGACCCCAAACCGTGCAATAATGTGGTTGAAGAAAAACAATGCAGTTGTTTGTCCTATGTTACTAAATGTAGGCATCGCTTCGGCCCATTTGGTAAAATAGTCGACTTCGAAAATAATATAACCATGCCCCCCAGACGAAGGAGGGTTACAGGTCATAAAATCGATACCCCATTTCGTAAATGGTCCAGCAGAGACAACATGATGCATTGGCACTGACGGTTTGCAAATTCTACGATCATAAATCTGGCATGCATGACAACTTATGACTGCGAGGATGCAATCTCGAAAAATAGTATGCCAAAAGTAACCGGCGCGAAGAATCTTCTGCGCGGTAGCATATCCAGATAATTTTCCACCACAAGCCCCAGCATGACAATCATTTAACACTTTTTCAGCCTCCTCATGAGTGACGCACCTCCTTAAACTAGTATCAACACCATGATGATAAAGTGTATCACCGATGATTAGATAATCTTTGGCTTGGTATAGAATACATCGCTAATCAGAGCGAGAGGTATTAGGTAGAAAAGTTTGGGTTTGGATATAAATGATGAAATCTCCATACCGGGGATCAGATGATTCGATCAAAAACAAAGACTCTTCTGAAATAGATGGTTCCAACGTAGTTGCAGTACTATCACAGGGAAGGTCACAGAGAAGCTCAACCAAAACTAAAGACTTCTTTAACTTGGATTTGATGAATTCCAAATCAAATTCCTACAAAATGACGATCCATTTTGAGCATTCCCCCCCAAAAAAAATTGACATGATAAGATGTAAGTCATGGGGTTGCAATTCGAAACTATTGTTGTTTTTCGTAGTAGGATATAACGGCGAAATATTTGGAGAGCTTGAACAGTTGCCAAGGAAATATTTTCGACATACGAGTACTTAAATTCCATATCATTGAGATTACGACTCAAATAATAGATCAGATGTTCAATTCCATCTTCTACTTTGACAAAAACCATAGCGATGGTCGTCTCAGCCGTGGCGATATATACAAAATAATAGTTTTGATAATTCGGGGGATACATTAATGATGCTCGGACAAGATGGTCCTTAACAACATCAAAATAATCTTGTGCAACTTCGTCCCAATGGAAGGTAACCCTGTTTTTCAATAATTGAGTAAATCCTTTAGCCATTTCAGCATAGTTTGGAATGAACCTTCTTAGGAAGTTAGCCTTTCCTTGAAGTTTCTATACTTGAAGTAAGTTTGACGGTGCAGGCAACTCAAGAATGGCCTAAACCTTCAGTGGGTCTATTCAAACGCATTCTTTTGAGACGACGAATCCGAGCAGTCGACCAGAACCAACACAAAACACACATTTGTGCGGATTGAGGCGTATCTTGTACAGTCGGTAGTGTAAGAAGATGTCTCTCAAATGCATCAGGTGATCAGTCTGATTTTGTGAATGTGCTGGTAAATCATCTAGATATGGTTGAAAAATGTGCTTGATTTCGTTGAAAGCATAATCCATTGCTCTCTGAAAAGATACAATAGCGTTCTTTAAACCAAACGGAAGTTTCTGATATGAAAATGTGCCCTAGGGATAGATGAATTTTGTCTTATGTTGGTCATCTGGATGGATATTGATTTGATTGTAGCTGGAAAATCCATCCATAAAAGAAAATATTTCACATCTAGCATAATCGTCAATAATCTGGTCGATAAAGGGTGTAGGATAGTTGTCTTTTGGACAAGCATGATTAACATCTCGATAATCGACGCACACTCTAATGTTTCCTTATTTTTTCATAACAGGAATGATATTGGAAACCCACTCAGTTAGCGAAACAGAGTAAATGAAACCAGCACACAAAA